>VXBW01001718.1:85790-102165 GCA_013400375.1 Thinocorus orbignyianus
GAGCCGGGGGAGGACCGTGGGGCCGGGGTCCGTGACGGAGCCATGAAGCGGTCAGCGGCCCCGGCGCCATTGGGCTGGGGTCCGTAAGGGAGCTCTGAGGCGGCCGCTGGCCCCGGGGCCATGAGGGAGCCATGGAGAGGCTGCTCGCCCCGGAGCCGTTGACCCGCAGCCCCTGCGGCCGCCGTCTGCGGTTTCCCCGGGCCCAGGGGCCTCCTCCCGGCGGCGGGCGGTGCCCTNCCAAGATGTTAACTTTGCAGAAATTGACAGGAGTTCCAACAAAAGCATACCAGAGAATCACAGAATGGTTTGGGTGGGAAGGGACCTTAAAGCCTCCCCAGTGCCACCCCCTGCCCTGGGCAGGGACACCTCCCACCACACCAGGTTGCTCCAAGCCCCATCCAGCCTGGCCTTGAACCCCTCCAGGGATGGGGCAGCCACAGCTTCTCTGGGAAACCTGGGCCAGGGTCTCACCACCTGGGAAGAGAATGTTCTGGGGAGACCTTAGGGCGCCTTCCAGTCCCGAAAAGCCCCAAGAGGGGCTCTTCAGTCTTCTTGGAATTCTGTCCTTTTTGGGTTATAAGCCGCTGCCAGTACTGGGGCTTGGAGTCCCAAACGCTGTACATGCGTGGGCAGAGACATTATTGCTGCATCAGCTGCTTGGGGAAGGGAGCTCCGAACCCAGCTCCACTGGGCAAAGACTCATCCCTGGGTTTTGGGAGACAACTGAAGTCTTAATCATGCTCTTATTTGAGGCTGCTGTCATGCAGTGTCCTGTGCTAGTGGCTGTGGTTACTGAGGAAGATTCCCTGCATTCCCTACAGTTTTTTTTCCTGCTCTCCCTCAGCCTCCTGCTGTATGTTTTTTATGTGTACCTATGATTTCTTTTTGCACCTCCATGTAGCTATTTGCATGTGTTTCAGAAACTTGTTTTAGGGTGGAGCTCCTTGATGTTGCGCTGTTTTTAAGGCATTTGGATTTAGAGGCCAGTAAAGGGTAACAGATTTTCTAGGCCAGAGCTATTCACATGGCCTGCTCTGGTTTGGATGGGACTGCAAGCAAAGTTTTTCAGAACAAGGACTTACATGGACCTTCTGCTTTCCTGAACCGAGCCATCTGCACCTTTCAGCAGGGAGCCAGCCCCTAATAACAGAGGACACCTGCATGTGGCCATCATTGTCCTTTCCACAAAGGTATCCCATGGAGCTAAACTGAGTAAAGATGGGCTGGATAGAGACCTGCTTTGTACCTATAGGAGAGCTGTAAATATTTTCCATTGCATTTAGGCTGGTTGTTGTGATGTAGCTAGGTTTTGCACTAACTTAGTTTCACTGTTTATGAAAACAGCGTCTGTGAGGCCTTTAATCCTTTCAGCATCAGTAAAAACGTGTGTGTCTTTCCCAGGACTTTCTGGCTGGAAAGGAAAGTCACAGAATATCTTCTCTGCAGAGAGACCTGTCTTCTGCCTGTTGTAGGACACTGTGATTTGCTGTTGCTTGTCTTAAACCACGTTTCTGAGCTGGATGTGACTTGATCATTCCCTCACAAAAGTAGTCATTTGGATTAAATCCTTGCTTGCCTTTTGAACAGCGAGCTCATTGATCCTTATTAATCACAAGCTCTTTGAATCCCGTGCTCCGTGTGGAGGCAGGATGGATGCATTGATTGTTTCTTTCCTAAGGGAGAAAATTCCAGAGAGTGAAGTCTTCCCTGAAGCCCACCTCTGCGAGAAACTTCCCCAAATTGTCTTGGCAGTGCTGTGATAAGTTTGTCAGCCGTCTACTCTGTATGCTGAATTCCTGTCACTGATGCTAAGTATCTTAACCTCCCACCGAAAACAATACCTTGAATTTATTTTTAATAAGCCAAATTTCTTCTGAAGTATGGCAGTAAGTCATTTTTTCCCATTTTTCCTTCATCTGGCACATCTCGCTAGTTCCGCCGCTGTACCACGGTGCTGTACCTTTTAATAAAGGACGAGTTCTGCAGCAACAAAGGGAAGAGAATGTTTTCCCAGTGGAAGGCGATCTGTCTTTAGAGGACCTTCTCAGAGTTTTTGTTATTATATTATTCACTTTCTCAGTACAATACGTATTTCACTTCTTGATTTACTTCCCATCCAAATATCCTATATTCCTTCGTAGGGTCCTTGTTTCAGCTATTTTCCGCTGAGGTTCCTGTTGTATTGATCCATTTTATTTTTGCATAACACATTCAAATTTTAAATTTATTTTCTATGCTTCAGTAGTCTGTTAGTTCTGTGGCAACACATCTTCTGCCTGTGAAATTATATGCTTGTGAAAGAGATTGAATATTGTTGTTCCTTAAACAAAGTTTGTTCAGAAAGGCGTCAGAAAAAAAATCTCCAAAGCGTGTGTATCTCTGGGATTCAGAGTCGGACCCTGAAACATCTTGTGTCAGTTTTGAAATTTCCCGTTATTCTGTTAATTTGCTCTTAGGACGTCAAGGGATTTGGGTTGCGTTGGGTGGCAGTCACAGGCCAAGGATATCCTTAAGGTTTCCAGTCGGTGTCTTCCACAGACTTGCACCTTAACCTTGCCAGTTCCTGACCTGGTTTTCACAGCGCAGTAAATTAGTATTTCTGGGGAGCCTGGGCTTGCGTGGGGTTGTGAGCGCTGTGACAAAGGCGGCCCTGCTTAGGCCAGCCCTTTCCCCTGCCTTTGATTCGCAGGACACCCAGGTGTCATTCAGAGAGGTGACAGCTCAGGTTAGAGCTTCAGGAGATGGAAGTTAATGGGTGATAGAGCCATGGAAAGCTGTAAAAACATGACAGTGTTCAGAGAAAGATACCGAACCGTTCCAGACGATGTCTGCACAGCTGTCTGACTTGGCTTCGGGGTTTTCTTCCGTTTCCTTGATGTAATTAGTCATTTCACACAACTTTCCCTGATCTGCTCCTTTGATAAACACCATCCCAAGTTACACACTAATGGAGGGTGAAGTGTGCTCTTTTCCCGGTGGCATTTTATCCCCAGTTTATGAAACTGAGGCAGGGAGGCATTTAGTGAGATCTGCAGATTTCCCTGCTCCCGCAGCACGACATGCAGCGTTAATTACAACATGTTGGTGATCTGGCTTAGCGTCTGGCTTCCTGTTCTTCCAAACAAATTCCAAATCCCCAGCAGTCATAAACAATGAAATCCCAAAAAGCTGTATTCAGTGGCCTGTACCTTGTGAAGACAAGTAACTATTGCTTTGGATTCTTTCAGAAGCGAGCGTGCCAGCTGTTGGAAACCACTCCAGCTGAGGCTGGTGCTCACCTCATGGGCTGTGCCATGGAGCTGGATCCGAAACAGCAAATCTCCCCTGACTGCTGTCCCTGGGCTACAAAGACAAAGCAAAATGCAATGGTATGTTTACACTGTCAACAGCACCTATTTTTTCCAAAAGAACACTTTTAAAATACATTTTAAAATAAAACTGCAAATAATTGCCCTTTTTATTTTTTCCTTTTTGAAAGCATTGTATATGGTTTTGCTCATTAGATTTTTGAAAACCATGGGAGCAGAGGTACTGCCCAGCCTTGCCCAAGATGTATGGCTGGAGAATCCGTGAGTATATTAACCTCCTTTCTGTGACATAAAAGATAGACTTGCTCTTAAGTATTAGATCCATAAAACATAAAGTTAATAAAAACTGCAATTACATTTCTCAGGAATAAAGCATGTAAATAAAAGGAAGCAGATTGATTTAGCCCTTCTGAGGTACGCCAGCAGAGCACAAACTAATATGTTTCCAGCAGCAGTTGGAAAATATGGAGACTGCAAACACATTTTTCAAATTCACTCTAAAAAGCAGAGTTTAGGAAGTAACTGAAGCAAGGTGCAGGATACAACTTCCTCCATCCCATTTTTACGTCTGCTGTCATTTACTGGGTCATCATAAAGTAGGGAGGGATCCCATTCCATCTCCTTTTTTTTTTCCTCTAATTGGATACTTCCTTTCCAAAGAGTAGATGTAGCCTAAAAATACTGCACTCTAGACATACTAGAGCTACTTTTAAATGAAAATAATATGTTTGGGGATTAAAACCCAAATTGGCACATTAGACAGTCAGTTTCATTGTATTTCACAACTACAGTGACATCAGGGTTTGTAGAATTCTTCTCTGTCAGTGACTGCTTAATTTTGGAAAATTACAGCCAAGTACAAGTACCGTAATTCTAAATAACACCATTTCTGTGTTAAGCCAGCTCATCCTGATGTGGCTTTCTTTCCTGTGGCCTAGTAATGAACTTGAGATAATGGCCAGATAACTTGAGAAGGTACCATTGCTGTCCAGGCTTCTCAGTTGTCCCTTAGTCCCTCAGGGAATAAAAAGAAATGGGGATATTTGTGAAGCTGTTAGCTGAGCTGTCAGTTTCTTTTCAAATAAAGTTTGGAAACGTATACTGAGGAGAAGGCTGCTTTTTTTGATGAGGTGATTTTTAGTGACATAAGGTTTTTGTCATTTCAGGGACACTTCAATCATATCCTGGGCTGCTAGGAATTGAGAGACGGCTGATGGGCAGCACTACTTTGCTTTTTGAATTCCCGAGGGGCACCCGGGCCCCCCGTCTCCCCAAACGTCTGCGCCTCCACCGGTGTGGGCTGTCTGCTGAACTCAGGGCATGGCAGGTCACTCTGGCCGTGCACAGTGACGGATATCACCAGGTTTTGCCCTTGAAAAAATTGCTTCTGCTTTTAAGGTAGCTCAGTACGCATTGGGGAAAAAAAAAAAAAAAAAAAAAAGGTTGATTTAACATTTAAGAGTAATTAAGCTGATCTTTGGCCCTGAGACTGGGCCGAAGGTCCTGTCGGTACAAGGAGTTTTCCCATCTCTCTCAGGTACTTTCTCTGACGCTGTTGGAGCACGGTCCTTGCATTTCCGTGGGTGCAGGGCTGCAGTTCTAGCTCAGCCCTCTCTGTGCAGGCAGAAATGTCTTCATTTTTAGATGGCTATTCAGCTGGAAAGGCCAGTAAAAATCCTATTGAAACTCATGTTTAAATCCAAAATATGCATCCAATTCGTGTGTCTTATATGATAAACTTCTAGTTTGTTTATAACAAGCAGAGTTTGTGAATGCAGCAGGCAAATATCTAATAGAAAAAGGAGTATTATTTGAACAAGCCTCTGTAAAGCAAAGATGAATAGTAATTCAGCTCTGTGGAGCCCTTGGAAGCTGAGAGCCCCCGGCTCTGGCCTTCCAGTTATTGTCGTACTACAAAAACCTGTTTAAAAAGTCTTGAACTTGCCATCCACCGTCATTTCATTGACTTGTCACAAATAATTCCACCTACATTTTGCCAGTGTATAGGTCTGTATGATTCAGATGAGGAAATAAGTCTGTGAAGCAGCCCTGCACTAAGTGGGCACATGCAGTGGGTTGGATGGGAAGGGGTGATTTGCTGTCAGAATGGGAAACTTGCCTTTTCTCTTTTTGTTAATTACTGATATCTTCAGTCCTTCAGCAGTATTTCCTGTGTGACTCGAGTGCAAGCTCGCGTGTGTGCTCATGCTTCATTTCTCCTAGTATTTGTCAAAAATAGTGGCTCCCTCCTTTCTGTTTTTCTTGAGTTGGCTTATAATATTAAAAAATATATATATTAAAAAGGAAGAACCATGTGGGAGCTGGAGGCAGGAGGGAGAGTATGCTCTACCTTTCGATTAGTTTCTTAGTCTTCTATGTTCCTCCTTGTTGCGAGAGGCTCTGAGACCTAACAAAAACTTGCACAGATTTTTACTGACATTTCTGGGACTGCTGCTGCTGGTGAAGTGTCCTGGATGGATGTACATAGAATCATGTGATTTTTAAATATATGACCTGGTTTTGGAATTTGTTTCAGGATTAGTCACCAGGATGGTAACACTGCTGTGGCGAGGACAGGAGAATATCACTTTAAAGCAGATTTGTGTCAAATCTGCAGCAGAATCACAAAACTATTTTTGTAAGACTTTTCTTCACATCGTATACCTATAAAATTTTGTTTTCTTGATAAAGATTATGCACTCTTTATATTTCCTAATTCTGTGATTTGTACACAAAATGCCCTGAGCGATCCTTTCTTTATGTGTATATAGTGAAATAGGCACATGGTCTGTTTTTAATTCAGGTTTAAAATGATGCAGTCTAATATTTTTAACTTTGTATTTTGTAAATTGTTAACTTGCAGAAGCATTAAAGAGCGCTTTGGCTACAGCCTGGCATCGTCTGGGCTCATTACTGTGCTGCTGGCACGGGGCTGGGGGGTAGATAAAGGCAGTTTGGGGTTGGCATCGGGGGCGGTTTGGTTGGTGTGGTTCCCCTCCCCTGCACCTGAGGCATGAACCATCTGCAGAATCAATATTTTGGGACAAAGTGATTCCTCTGCAGGTTTCCCCTAATGGAGTTCAATAATAATATTTTTCAACTGATCCCCTCCGTCTGCGTCTGCCACCTTTCTTCACCTCGCTGCTGGAGGTGGATTTCAGGGGAGACGTGGGTGTCGATACCTTTGCCAGTCTAAGCTGCCATCTCCTCAGGCTGTCGCTTGACTTAAATTCTCATTTTGCTTCCTGGCAGCCCAGTTTTGGGGCAAATCCTGGCTTGTTGCTGCTGGTCACACTGTTCCCCTGCTCATGCTGTGGTTTCTCTCCAGAGTTTTGTGCTGGGACCCCCGCTCCCTTCATCTCCTTCTCCCACTGAAGCCACAGGAGGGAGCAGGAAGGCAGAAGTTCTTACTTACCTTGTTTTTCTTCTCGTCACCTATTCTTGCACGAATTGAGGGTAAAATAACTCCCTGTGTTGCAGCTGAGTGGGGTTTGGGCTGCTGAGCCCTATTTTGTATGAAGGCAAAAACACCATGAGAATTAATCATGGTTTGATGTCAGCAGCAGCAAGGAGGGAGTGTGAAAGGGGTAAGAGAAACATAATACCCAGAAAAATAAGAAATATATTATTAGTTGCTACAGACCACGGTGCTTGCATTTGCTTCACTCTTCATTTGATGGTAATTACGCATCAGCTTGGCACCTTGACTGCCAAAAAAAGGTAGAAACCCAAAATTTGGGGTTTAGTACTTGGAGTCTAAAGGCAGTCTGTACATGGCTAGTCACAAAGACAAGAAATCTGTACTTACGCATTTATGTTGAAAGTAATGCTAAGAATCAGTAGTGTTTAAGTCTCAATTAGCTGGGGAAACTGTCTGAAGTATTAAAAGTTCAGCATCTCTCCTGAGAAGCCCGTGCAGTGGCTCCTGAGAGCACAGCCTGTGCCCTGTGGCAGCAGGTCCAGTGTCACACCTTAATAATGCTCTTTTTGCCTCAATTACTGGTGGTAATTGTACAAGGAGGACTTAACACCTTAACTTTTTATCACATGTGGAACTTTTGTTCAGGGTAACTGCATGTGACATATAACTACATGTAGAACATGGAACTGCGTATAGACACCGTGGACGCAAAAATGCTCTGAGAAACACCAGGAGCTTCCCCTGGGGGGTGAGTTCTCCAAAGTGGCTGCTGCTGAGAACTGAGAGTGAGAAATGTTCCCCATCCAGGGGCACCGAGACCCATCTGCTGCTGTGTCTTTGTGAGCTTTTCCCACCTCCACCTCAATTAAGCAAGAAAAACATTGGCCGAATTGTTTTCTTTTTAAATACACACAAAAAGAAGGGGAAATAAAAAAAAAAAAGACGGCAGGGAAATCAAACAGGCATTGCCTGATCTGACCCACGTCCCCTGCCCAATAACGGCTCCTCACCACCCTGAGAAATCCCCCCTGCTGTTCCCTGACAGTGTCAGTGACAGCTGGACGGGGACATTTCATAGAATCACAGAATGGTCGGAGTTGGAAGGGACCTTCAAGATCATCCAGTTCCAACCCCCTGCCCTGGTCAGGGATACCTCCCACCACACCAGGTTGCTCCAAGCCCCATCCAGCCTGGCCTTGAACCTCTCCAGGGATGGGGCAGCCACAGCTTCTCTGGGCAACCTGTTCCGGGCTCTCACCACCCTCACAGCAAAGAAATTCTTCCTAAAATCTAACCTAAATCTCCCCTCTTCCAATTTAAAACCGTCCCCCCTTGTCCTAACGCTCCACTCCCTGACCGAGAGTCCCTCTCCAGCTCTCCTGGAGCTCCCTTCAGATCCTGGAAGGCTGCTCCAAGGTCTCCCTGGAGCCTTCTCTTCTCCAGGCTGAACAGCCGCAGCTCCCTCAGCCTGTCCTCACAGCAGAGGTGCTCCAGCCCTCCCAGCATCTTGGTGGCCCTCCATGGACCTGTTGTTTGTGCTTTTTCCATGTGGGAACACCCCCACGGGCGCAGCCAAAGCCCAGTTTTCCCTTCAGCTCCCCAAGTGGGGACATGCCCAGGGTTCAGCCACCCCAGGGGGCACTGAGGGAGCATCGCTCCCTTCAGCTCCAGAGGGATCTGGTGTCAGGTATCCTGGTATCCTGGTTTCACGCCGTCTGCTTTGCCGGAGCGGGTGTAGGGGTGTTTGTGTGTGACAGGGTGGTTGTTACCCAAACAACCTAGAAATCACCACGTGGTGTTTTCCTGCAACACAGGGCGTCATTCATGAGTTATACATAAATGGCAGCTTTACATATTTAAAAGGAACATGGGCTGCTTCGTATCTGAAGTATGTTTCCCGGGAGAGAACGCTGCCATTTGATCTATTTTTGATTAAAATGTAAAAATTAAAAATTAAATCAAATGGTAGTAGAATTCCTTGGGGGAAGCATACTCCAGTTATGAAGTATTCCCCGTAGTAACCTTGAGAATCTTACAGCTGTATTGTCTCGTCCGTAGGTGGTCTTTTTATGTCTCACGTAATTAAAATGAATTGCTGGTGGAGAGCCACTACCACCGCACGCGGGTTTGTCAACCTGGAGGCACCTCCATTCACAGGCAGACGGGGACAACCGGGCGCTGCCTGTGCTGGGACTGGGAACCAGGGTGGGTAACTGGGGAGCACTGGTTGCCACCCCCTGGGCACTGCCTTCCCCACCAAAAATGGGGTCTGGAGACCCCAGGCTGACACTGCGACTGTGCTACACCACAGGCTGACATTGCGACTGTGCTACACCCCGCAGCGGTTGAAATATTCAAAGTGCATCTTACAGACCCAAGAATGGCTAATGTCACCCCCCCACAAAGAAAAAGAAAGAAGAAAAAAGCTTGTGAAATTGGATTTCCTAGGGAAACACGCTCCCCCAAAAGCTAATGCAGCTTGTTTATGGCAAGCTGCTTTGTCAGCCCAGCTCAGAGCGCAGGAGTGGGTATTGGATAAGATTAGAGAATAGTGGGGGATCAGGAAAATAAAGAAAAAATAAAAAGAAAATCAGAGTATAGAATTTACATCCACGTTTTCACATATTGGAAGGGCAAAAATGTCATCTGCTTTTCCCTTTGGTTTGGATTCTCCGAGCCCTGCTGACGCTGCCCGTAACAGCGGCCTGTGCCGGTGCATCCTCTGCAGGCTGGGGTTAGAGCTGCCCGCACATACAGCACGGGGAAAACACGGGGGTGGAAGTGAAATGTCTGGATTTAATGTTTAAATAGAGAAAACGCCAAAAAAAAAAAAAAAATCTGACAATGAAAATGTAAAGGCTGAGGCTTCGGCAGTGCCTCCTAGGAACGTTTTGTAATAAGCAGCAGGAGCGTTCCCATTTCAGTGTAATACTTAAAAGAAAGCGTCTCTGATCTTCAAATTTCTTTATAGAGGGGAGTTTTTAATGTACAATCAGACTAAAATCCTCCTGTAATTGCCCAGCGAGAGGCCTGTGAAGTTTCGGGAAGGCTCAGATGACGGAGACCGGCAGGAGGAGGAGGAGGAGGTTTCTCCTCACCTGCAGCACCAGCCTGAGGTTCCCAACGCTGGTGCCACCTGGCCATGGCCAGCGCTGGGCCAGGGTGGCAACTGGGCACGGAGAGCTGTGACAGTGACAATGACAATGAGGAGTCTGTGCTGGAACGTGAAGAGGTCGCTGGTGGCTTCACCTCGTCCTTTCCTCCTCTTGCCGCCCCGCAAACCTGCCCGGCTCCTTCCTCTCCTGACCCAGCCCAGCCCATTAACACCTATCTCCTAATTATGCTGACGCAAGCACCCACACAGGGAGCGGCTGAAGCTTTGAGGTCCTCGAGACCCCTCTCCTCCTGCTCAGCAGCACAGACAATCAGTGAGGAAACGGATGGAAACTCTGAGAGCTTGGAGCAGAGAAATCAAAGCTGCGGGGCTGGGTTCTGGATCTCCCCACAAAACATCAGCAGAACTCCCTAAACTGAGAGTTTTATAAAAACGTGCCCCAAAATGCGAATATTTAAGAGCTTGATTCTGCAAGTCACGTCCCAAACATGTGATCTGGGTCTGCCGAGTTGCCTGCTTAGACACAGGCTCTTAGGAATTAGGCCTTAATTAATAAAAAGGGGTGTTAGCATCTCGTCCCAAGCCTGGGAAAAAACAGCACACAAGTTGTCAGTGGAAAGTGGGGATTAAACCCCATTTCACAGCACTGGCACCGGCCTTCGTCCCACCACCCTCATCCTCACCCACAAGGAGAGGGGGCAGGAGTCATCCTTGGTGGACGCTGATGCCTCCAAGGCTTGAACAAAGGTGTTTTTTTTTTTTTTTTAAATTGAGGTAATAAGCGGACTTCAAATTAAAGAAAGGTCTCTGAACTCAACACCTCTGTCTGGAAAAGGCCTGGGGAGCGGGAGGTGGGTCCATCCTTCAGAAGGTCACCAAGGGAAAGGGTCACCCAAGCTTTCAAGGTGGTGTCTTTGGGGCAAAAGGCAAGAAGAGGAAGAATTGAGCAGTGATTTTTCAAAAGGGCTGGTCAGAAGCAGGCACGGGCTGCTTGGAGTCATTCGGTGACGCGATGCTGTTCCACTGAAGATTAGATAATTCAAGGGGGTTGGTCAATAACTTTGGGAAAGGTCTCTGCTTTTTGCTGCCAGTTGCAGCCACCTGAGGGTTTTGCTGCTGGGGTTGAAGCCGTTCCAGCCCTGGCAAAAACTGTCACAAAATCCTGCTCTCCATGAACTGACACATGCTCTGCAGATCTCTGCCGGGACGGCTCTTTCCTACTCTAAGGGGGGCTAAAAGCTTTTCTCTCCCATTTACTGACAAAAAACCTGCTGCTCTCTAGGTTGAAAAGCAGTGGGGTGACCTTCACATAAAGGTGCTGGCCTTTATGATGAGGAAATTTGGGATTCTCTTTTAATTTGGGGTTTAATTAGTAATTTGGGAACAGGGCATTGGATGCAGCAGCCGAGGGGGTGCTCTCGGAATGGCTTGTGGACTAAAAACCTGATTTTTCTGCCCAAACAGCCACACCGAGCCCCTGCTGTGCCCGGGGCCAGCCCTGCAGGAGACCCGAGCGGGAGGAAAACACCTCCTCAGTAGCGTGGGGCTGGGAAAAATGCCTGGGAATGGGCAACTGGTGTTAAATAAAGCCTTTGGGAGAGGCTGATTTCTAAACAAGCAAAATTCTGAGCTCATATCACAGCAGACGTTCAGGGCACGGCCAAAAATGTGGTGCTAGAACAGAAAGGGATGTTTTCCCTGACTTCACAGTGGGAACAGAGAATGTTTGGGCCAGGTCTAGGTCTTCAGGAACTTGGGTGCAGCCCATGACCAAACCCCCAGGGAAAGCTCAACAGCAGGAATTCTGTAGAAACTCAAAATAACCAGGTCGGAGTACGCGGATCTGCTTGGATTCCACCTCTGGGTGCCATTTGGACTGACCAAGACATGGAGATGTGTGAGAGCTCTGCGGATCTGCCCACAGGATGGATAAACTGGGACAGAAACCAGGATTATAAACGGTGCTTCCATACCTGGAAGGACCCCTCCACCCCCCCACTGTTAAAAGTCCGTTAGGAACTCCAGGTTGTTTATGAAATAATGGAACACTTTAAGATCACCCTCAGCTTTATGTAAATGGCGTTTTTAATATTCTACCTTCATTAATTATCTAATCCGGGAAGCAAATAAACTACTGACACAATTCCGTAGCTGTTTTGCCGGCAGGATTTCCTTTGAAGTCGGTGGCGGTTGCGCGAGGAAGAGGATGGCAGGACTGAGCCTCGCCGTCTTCTTTTAGGAGAAGAAACTTAAACTTTTCTGAAAACAGCCAAAACCCCAGCCCTGGCACCGGCACAGAGCTATTTCTGCTCTGCCAGATATTCCTTAGGGCTGGAAAATCAGGGGCGTTTTATTCCCAGGGCTGGGCAGAGGGGTTGCTGCCACCTCCACGGGGATTTGCGGCTGCCCCCTCTGGTTCAGGGGCTGCATTTGGAGCCCGTGTCCGACTGGACCCATGTATACATGCCAATTAATTGTGCTGTGTTAATTTGCTACGTCGGACTGTGTTTAGGGCACGGTGACATCCTGGACCCGTGGCCACTGGGGACCGATGCAGGTTCCCCTGGCCATTCCTGTGCAGACATGGGCTGATCACCCTGGATCTTTGCCACCTTCCTTTGAACTTTGTCCAGCTGCATGCATATCAACACTGATATTAAGAGGAATTAATTAATAACTCACACTTTGCTCCTTTAGCACAAGAAGAGCAAAATCAGTAGATGGGATGGGAAAGAGTAGAGCTCAGAGCCCACACCCCCAGCCTAATCAGCAGCAGGTCCTTAATTGCCCCCTCCCAGAGCTCATCAGCTGAGACAACAGATTTCAGACCCAAAAATGTTGTCCTGCACGACCCCGGGGCAGCCCCTCACCTCCTGCACCCCTGGCTGCTTCACAAGGCAGGGGGGATGTTCCATCCAGCCATCCAGCAGGATGCAGGCTGGAATTTTCATCAATGGTCTGATCCAGGGTTTGGATTATTTTAGCAATTACTTCGCATAAAAAAGGCTACTGAGTATGATTACAAATATGTCTCTGTTTTGACTTTGGTGGGGGGTACCAGGTGCCTGAAGTTCTCCACTTTGTTTGACAAGAGAGAAGGGACGTTCCCAAATGCCTGGCTCTGACACGGGGAGGGGGATTCAGCTTCACAACCCCGAGAAACTCACTGGCAAACCCTTCAGAGGTCAGAAATTAAACATTATTCACGTACACAGAAACGAACAAAAAAAATCAAAAACCATCAAAAGAGCATTAAATGCCAAATTCTCTTCTCCGATGCACAACTGGCAAATCACTGCTGCAAGAAGAGCCAGGACAGGACCCGGGGGTACCCTCTCGGCCACCAGCTGTGGTGGCCCGGGGCTGGTTGGGTTCCCCCCAGACGTCCCCCATGGCCGGTGGTGCTTTGTCCTTCCTTTGCTGGGTTTTTACACGCTCAGAAGCAACCCCTTGGCCGTTCCCTGCTCTGGAAACACACGTGGCAGCAGCAGCAGAAGGACAACGCAGGAGGAACAACACGGGGCCACCACCCCAACCTAGGTAGCCCCCCCAGGGAGGATGCGGGTCCCGGGGGGCTGCTCTGCCCCTCTCCCCGCGGGGAAGGTGCCCGGGCAGACCCGCAGCTCCTGCCGGCGGTGGCACACGATGAAACTCGGCGTTGCCACCACAGGAAGGAGCTCCAGCACCGCTCCTGGAGCATCCCACTCCTCCCGGCCACCCAGGCGCTCCCCCTGCACCCACAGCTCCCTTGGCTTTGGATTTTTCCCTGCATCCCCCCCCCTCCACAGCTCAAACGCTGCCCTGAGAGGATGTCCCCAAGGTCCCCTCTGAACTCTGTCCTCTCCCCACCAGCGAGGGGAAGAACGTTGGTGTGTCCCCCTCACCCTGCCCCAATCGGGCAACGCTGCCCGCAAGGGTCTAACCGCATCTCCCTCCCGGGAACGGGCAACTCCTTCTTCTGGGGAGGGCTCCAAGACCACCTCATGTTCTGCCTGGAGGGAAAGGGCAAAGCGTCCCCTTCCCTGGGCCTGGCAAAAGTTGGTCAGCCCCTCACAGAACTGGTGGATGCTCCTGGCACTGCCCTCCTCCCACCCCCAGGCTGGGTTGGAAGATCACAGAATCTTCTGCTGGCAGAGATGTGGGATTTTTTGTGAGTCCAACCAGACACACACAAAAAATCCCACATCCCTGCCACTGGAGCATGCCCTGCAGTGCTTCCTGGCCGCTGGCACCAGCTCGGCATCTGTACCAGCTTCTCACAATTCACATCACATTTCTATCCAGGATGTATGTCTCTTCTGCAGGGCAGGTAAGAAATAAACTTAGGAAATGTTCGTGATATACATCTCAGGATGGCCAGGGTCGCCTGGAAGCACAAATACCTGGGCCAGGGCTTAAACTTGCTGTAACCCATTAAACGCATTAACCTGCACAAACCTGTCAAATAGAGAAATAAAAGCACCCTGACCCACCAGGGAAGCTCAAGTGCTCAAAACCAAACAGGGACAGGGAGGAGGATGTGTGTCCAGCCCTGGGGACCGCATTCGGAGCAGCACAGACCCCCCTCAGCCCTGCACAAATACATGAGCATCCCCCAAAAGGCTTTCCAGACCCAACCCTGATCAGTTCAGCCTCACGTCCTGCTGCCAGATATATTTCTAACATCTTTTGTCAAGTATTTGCCTGACAAAAACACCCCAGCCATTGACAAGAAAATACCCTGCTCTGTCCCTTCGCTGTGCTCCGTCACCTCCCCTGCTGCAGCTGGACAAAATCAAGGGTAAAACACATGCAGCAAAAAAAAAAGAGAAATAAAAATAAAGCAGAAAAAAAAAATGGTTTGTATGCAAAAATAAAATCTGAATAGAAATATGTCCACAAAATATACAAGCAGGTACTGAGCAGGAAAAAAAATAAATATATATCACTCAATTTGTCACAAAGGAAATTTCAGTTCTAGTGAATCACCAAAGGGGACAGACCTTCATTTAGGAAACTGAAAAAGTACAAATGCAAAGAAAATTTAAAAGTAAAAAAAAAAAAATAAATAAATCAATTACTTAAACAAAGGTTTCTCACTTTTTGATTTAAATCACGATTAAAAGCAGTTATTTGATTCACTGATTTAAATCAATCCACACCATCTCTCTCGGATGATCTCGAGCAGTTAAATAAGAAGAGAGAATATCATCAATAACCCATCTGTGCCACAGATGAGGCAGCAGCCCCGCGGGACCGCTTTTCCCCATTTTTCATGTGGTGATCCCTGGATTCCTGGGAAGTGGCACAAGCCCAGAAGCAGCCACAAAAAACCCAAGAGTTGGTCCCTAAAAGTCTGTTCCAGGAGGAAGGAGCCACGAGGGCTCCCCCAGCCAGGATACAGAAAGGCTCCCCTAAATCACTCCCAAAGAATCCTTAAGAGACACGGGGATAAATTACGGATTTCACAAAAATTATTTTTTTCTGCTGATACTGCCCCTGTGCTGGGAAAATTTGGACACGGAAAAGGGACAGGGCTGGGGCTGGTGCTCCTGAAGATGCTGGAAACCACTAGAAAGCTCTCACCGGAGCATCCCTGACCCGCTCACACCGTGGGAACCGGGACAGCCCCGGGATGCAGCCAGGGCAGAAAGCCTTTCTTTTAAGGAGATAAAACAGGAGCGGGGAGGGGGTGGGGAGGGAGAAAAGACCCTTGTGTAGGAGGGAGAAGGAAGGTCAGAAACGCCCCCCCGAGGGCGGTCGGGTGCGTGGGGCGAGCAGTGGGGCTGGGTGGGTGCCGGAGCCACCGTCACGGGGCTGTTTGCCACATTTGGGCAGATTCCCTTCAGGCTGCGGTTCCCAAATTGTCTGATTGTCCTTGATGTCTCTCCTCTCCCCCAGGAACGCCACCCAGGCCCAGCAGCTCCAGATGTCTGAGTATTATGCAGGAAGCCAGTAAACAAATTCCTCCTATTTTTCCTGCTAGCAATTAGGAACGTAGGAAGAACACGTTGCTTAACAGGCAAGGAGCCCGCCGAAGATATTTCACGTGCATTTACAGCCACTTAATGACTCTGAAATAGGTGATAAAACACCGAATATGGCAAGTCTTTTAGATTACCCCTTGTTGCTGCAAAATCAGGCTTCGTGGAAAAGGAGGGGGGAGAAGTAAGAGTGGAAACAGGAGTTAAAGTTGGGACAAATTTGTGATTGCAGCCGCTTCCAGAGTCATGGCCCAAACTGAGATAACAGGTCAGCCACCTCCCCTCAAAACGCTGCTTCAAGTAGTTTCAACTTTTTCACCCAACTTTAGCTCCTAAGTATGTCCCCGCCTGGTTCCCACGCCTTCTCTCCCCATTAATTTCTTTGCATGCTTGAGCAATCCTGCCCTAGCAGGAGGGACGGCTTAGGTGGCTTCAGGAGTCTTTTCCAGCATTAATTGTTATGATTTTTTAGAGCCCCATGGGGGGAAGACTTTGAAAAGGAGAATTTGTTCCGAAGGTTGAGAGGAAAATGAAAAAAAAAAAAAAATTAAAAAAAAAAAAAAAAAAA
>VXBW01001718.1:102174-125316 GCA_013400375.1 Thinocorus orbignyianus
AAAGAAAAAAAACCCTCCAGCGCTGCAGAGACAGTGCCGGGAAAGAGAATTAAATGGTTCCAGCTCATGAGCTGAAGGTTTGGTGCTTGTGGAAAGCACAAGCCCCACCTCCACATGCTTGAAGTCTACAAGTTGCAGAAGTTCAGGAGCAAGTGAATAAATAACCCCGGTGTCAGAGGCGATGGGCAGAACCACCTCCTCCAGCCCGGTCCTCGCAGTGAAAAAGCCCCTGGTTGGGTCCAGCCACCCCAGGGTTATCAGTGCTGGGCGCTCTCTGGCAGAACGATGATTGTCTCTATTTCAAACCAAGAACTGAGCTGAGATTCCTTTTCAAGACTTAAAAAACCAAACCAAACAAAACAAAGCCACAAACAAAACTGCTATTATTTATTATATTTATTTTCATAAATAAGTAGCCGCCCCAGAGTTGATTTACAAACTTTCTAGGTTACTTTTTGGTGCCACAACGAACAGGAAAGGTGTGTTGCCCTGAAATAGCAGGAAAACCTTTTATGGGACAGAGGTGCCTCCTCTGTTCGCCCTTCAGGGTGTTTGGCACATGGCACCTCAATGCCCACCAGGTATCAGCATCCCCCCTCCACAGCCACCAGTTCTTGGGTGCCTTGTCCCATCACGATGCCCCAGTGAGCACTGGCCAGCCGACTGGTGTCCATTCCCAGCCATGGGCACACCTGTGAAGGTACCACACACCCTCCTACACAAGTATCTGAGTACCCTGACCCTGCCAATTCCTCACTCCCCAAGGAGCCCCAGGATCTGCAAAGGAGCTGCCTGACCTTTGCTGACCACCCCTGCCGAGATACATGGAGGCGGTGGCCACCAACCTCATCACTCTAGCCCAGCTTGCTTTGGGGTTGACATCACCAGACCACGAAGCTGAAATCCACACTGAGTTGTGTTGTGTCCCACCTGTGTGCACTCCTCCAAAACAAGGCTGGGTTAACGGTGAAGAAATTCCCCTTCTTGGCCTCACACTCAGCAGGGACCCCAGCGTCACCCTGCCCAAGCAATGAGCTGCCACCACTGCTGGTGCCGCAGACCAGACACCAAGGGAACCAGCGCCAGAGCTTAATACTTCCTTCACATCTTCACTGATGGCTTTGTGACACAAGCAGTGGTCAGGCACTGGAACAGGCTGCCCAGGTGGGTGGCTGAGTCACCATCCCTGGATGTGTTTAAGAGTCATTGAGATGTAGTGTTTGGGGATATGATGCAGGGGAGAACTTTGCAGAGTGGGATTGATGGTCAGACTCGATCCCAAGGGCCTTTTTCCATCCTGAATGATTCTATGATACTTCCACAACCTCCTACCAAGCGTCCCAGGCTGTGTTATGGAAAGTCAAGGCCCTCAGCTGCAGCAAGCACTGCATTTTGCAAAGGATCTTTTCACCCAATAATATTTTTCTCCTAAACAATTACATTGCCAAGGTTGCCCAGCACATCCCTGAGCCTCGTTTCCCTGTGCTGGTGCTG
This sequence comes from Thinocorus orbignyianus, assembly GCA_013400375.1. Classification (NCBI taxonomy): domain Eukaryota; kingdom Metazoa; phylum Chordata; class Aves; order Ciconiiformes; family Thinocoridae; genus Thinocorus; species Thinocorus orbignyianus. Next base: position 103,669 of record VXBW01001718.1, read on the forward strand.
CAGATGGGCAGAAGGCTTTTGGTGCCACCACCACTCCAGGAAAGGGTACAGGAAATCCAACATGAGTGCCTCACATCTTTTTCAAGCCTTCTCAAATGAGAGTTTAAAAATGGGAGCAGCAGCACACTGGTTGGGTTGTTAGTGACCACAGCAGCTTAACTAGTTGTCTCAAAGCAAGAACAGAGAGGAACGTGAGTGTGAGAAGTGATGTCTCCATCAAGCAGCCTTCACAGGTGAGACACAACCATCCGCCTACCCACACAGTGACCCCTCACCCCCTTCCAATTCATTATTCTTAAGCAGAAATAAACCACCAGCATGCAAAATAAGTGTGCGGGCTTGCTATTTTCATCATCTCTCACGCCGGGCCTCGTCTGGCTGAGGTGCACAGCAAGTATATACCTGTTGGAGGACTAAGATCATTCCTGCTTCTTACTGCGATGAAGGAATTAAATACAAAATCTTCTGTAGGAAGCAATTGTGAAGTGTGGAAGTTTCTAGTCAGGCAAATAAATTGGATTTAAGTATATTACAGTCATAATCTTTTTCTGCCTCTCTCCAGACAGCCTTTGTACATGGAGAAATGAGAATGTATTCTCAGACAAATCTTGACCTGAGGGAGAAGGCTGCGGGAATCTGGATTTTCAATAACATAAGACAATAAAGCTCAGACTTCTAACCTGCCGCAATATGGTAAAAGTATAAAGAGCTTAGCAACTAATAAAAGAAAAGGGTCTTCCAACTCATATTTGAAGATCTAGACCCCCAAAAGGACACTTCATAAAGATCATAATGGGTTAGTCAGTATCTAACAGATACCATGTACCTTGTTGACCAATTGTCTGACAGTTGTCTTCTGCAGGCCTGGATATTAATAAGCCTTGTGTTGATTTCCTTCGGGTATTTTGTCTTCGTAATTGTACATCTACTTGTTGTGACACTGCAGCTTGCTATATATTTATTTAATGCGATTCCTATAGCAAAATAAAATAAAAAAAAGGAGCATGCATGCTATTGTCTTCCTTCGATGATATGCAGACACTGCAAATTTCATCTCCCTCCAAGGTATAGCGAATCAAAGCCCTTGCAGTGTGCGGGAGAGCGCACAGTCTTGGGGCAAAGAGGAAATCCAGATGTGTTTTCCCCATAGGTGTGAATGTGTCTTACTCCTTGCATTACACAGGGAATATAAAAGGATTCAATTATCGCCACATTTTTACTTCTAATAATAACAAAAACTTGTTCTAGAAGGTGTTCCAGTTAAATAATATTTTGACAGATAATGCTGGTGTAAAGTAGCTGTCACTCACGCAGCAAGATCAAGGGGAAATAGATGCACAAGAAAGATCAGAGAAGCTTATGTAGTGAAAATGAAGCCCGTTAAAAACTCCTCTTGCTAACAAAACAAAGACTGTCTGTGGCTTGATCCCGCTCTCTCCACTTTCCGTACGGCTACGGGATAAAATGCAAATATTTAGAGATGGCATGTTGTATATAAATTGCCGTTTTCCACAGATTCTCAGATACAGGCTTATTTAAAAGTGCTTCTGCAGCTGTCTCAGCTGTGGCCCGACAGCCATAAACTATTGGGACAGAGGGAGGTTGGGCAGCTTTAGGTCTCTCTGCTGGTTTCTACAGCCCTGGGCCAAGCGATCCCTTTTCAGGGTGCCCCAGACACGTCCCAAGACATGGCCAGGACTGAAATTGTCAGTTTTGCCCAAATGCCATTATCTGTATCAGTCCTGTGAACATTCAGCCTCATTTGTTTCTGTGCCCTCCTCCCTTCTGTTGCCTGGAGCCATCCCTGCCCTTATTTCAGCCAAAGGGGAACTCGCTTCATCCCACCCACACTGTGCACCTTTGGCTACGACACGTTTGTCCTCTGAATAAGAGTTTTGCTACAAATTCTATATGAAATTCCACACAGAGGCTTTACCACAACCTGCTTTCTGCTGGTAAACTCCCAGTACTCACTGGAGCCCTGACTGGGATCATCCCAGCTCCCAGCACAAGCAATGCCAGGAGCATCCCTGGAGGCTTTCCCCAAGGCTGCTGCTCCTCACCTGCTGCCTCCAGCCTGGGGCTCAACAGAGATGAACTGGACCCACAGAAGAGGGAACCTGTGCTGGAGAAGGAGGATACTAAAAGTAGTAGAGAAGGATATTAAAATTAGGAGTGTCATCAACAAAAGCCACCGTAAAGCCCAATGTACAACCCTGCTTGGAGGACACTCCACACCTGTTCCTGACACCTCACCACCCTGCTAGAAATTGTGGGAGATAAGAGGAACAGCAGAGCTGTGTTTAGAGGTGTTTGCTTCGAGGGTAGATTAAATCACAGCCAATTGCAGTATTTAAGAATACTTCCCCAAAGTTCCTATACAAGTTCTGAAGGAGCTCATCGAAAACCTTTAACTATAACCTTTATTTAAAAGCTATTCAGCTTTGAGGAGAACATTTCCAGCACTGGAATTTCACCCGTGGAGCCCAGGACATGGTCAAACCTCTTGTGACTGAACTAGAGAGGGGGTCTGGGGGAAAATACTAAATCTTGACCACCTCAAAAAGCACTGAACAACTTCATCCAAGATGTACCTGGTGGAACTCGGTGTCCCATGACCCTGGGGGTGCATTGGGCTGGAGCACAGCCATGGACAAGCACATGCTGATGTCCCAATGAATAGTGTATTTTAGGCTCTGCATTCCAGCAGCAGCTCTGGCTCCTTCGTGCTGCTCCTCATCATTTCTTGTGGTGTTATTTTTCCCATCAATCTACAACTTTGACGTATCTTTTCCAGCTGATCTTAAACTTTGAAGAGCAAACCCCATGTATTTGCTGACTCTCTGACGTTGTGAAACCAGACCATGATGGGAAGTGGGCACCTTCCCTCCTTTTCCTCCTGTATTTCATCCCTGAAGGCACAGCCAGTAACCAAACTTGAAGATTTGTGGTCCAGCAGCTAATAACACCCGGGCACTTGCTGGAGGAGACAGAGTAAAACGGCCTAATGTGCTCTTGCCATGTGGTAATTTTCCAGATAAATGGACAGTTGCTTCAGCAGTTCCACTGTTGAAGGTCAATGATCCATATAATACGGGCAATTACAGAAGTATTTCCATTGCAGACTCTGTGACAAATTTCTTTTAGTGCAAGACAACAGATAAACTGCGGCAAAGGTACCAAGGTGAGGGTACTGGACTCCAGACCCCGTGTCCCAACTCCTCTCTGGTGTCTGCTGGAGGAACCAACTCTCCGTGTCTCCCTGGCTCACCTGATCCAGTGTCTGTCTCCATCAAAACGTCCCGGTTACCTCTCATTTTGACACTTAACTCTTTTAATCCTGAGCCTAAGTTACCAACTCATGGCTTTCATGTACTCCACTGTTTCCCTGCCTTCTAGTCCGCAGTTAAGCACTTGACTATTTTAGAAAGATTCCCTACAGCTGGGGGGAAAAAAAAAAAGGAAAAAAAGGGGAAAAAAAAAAGAGAAAACTCCTTAGCACCTTGAAAACTTGGCCTCCAAGCAGGTACACAAACACAACCACTCCTAATTGCATTTCAAAGAAGAGGCAGAAAGCGTTCTTGGGGAGCAAGTACTGCTGATACATCTGAAACCACTACACACCAACAGCTTATGCACTGGGGGAAAAAAAAAAAAAAGATAGAGTGATGCACAGATTGAAATAAATAATTGTTTTGTGTAATGAAGTGTGTATGAGGAAATAACCTCTTGTACCACAGCACAGATCGCTTCCACGTTACTTGTAGCTCTGGGAGGTAGGACTTTGGGAGGATGCAACCTGCCACCAGAAATCAGCACCCAAAAAAATTAAATAGAAATATTTAAGAGCATCCTGGACTCAGTCCCCAGCAATGCCACCTTTTCCAGCTCCCAACTTGAAAAAAGCAAAGAGGTTCTTGCCGATTCAGCGGCTGCTTATAAAACGTCTACATGCAACAACAAAATGTAAAATATCCAGGTGCCCTCAGTCATCCAAGTGCTGCAGAAGTTTAACAATAAACACATAAGACCCTGAAAGACTTTTGTGATTTCTGAGGGGAATACATTAAACCTGTAGTAGTGCTTCCCCTGTGAATTGTACTTCTGTTTCAGTTTCAGTTTACTGCTGCTTTTACCCATCATGTAAGAGACAGACTGCCATTTCATTCCACCAAAATGAATGGGAAACATCAGTAAAGAGCAGCCTTAATGGTGGAGGAATCCACCAGGGACGGGCTTTGGAGCTGTTCAAGAACCTATTTCAAAATTTAAGCAGATTTTGCTAAAAAGGAAAGAGAGAAGACAGAGAGACTTGAAATGCTAGAATTTAACCTTCATGTAGGGAATAAAAAAAAAAACCTCTACCCCAGGCAGAAGCCATCCCTCTCTTCCCCACAAGCAGGAGCCTCCTTAGCAGAAGCCAGGACTCGGAGACAAGCACCATTGCTTGCACAAATAAGTGATTTTGAACAAGATTAATTAGTAGAGCAGTGGGGTTTGGGGTATCTTGTGAGGACTGTGGCTCATTTATGAAACACTTATCAATAATGGACAGCCAGGTAGGGGCTAGATGGGTCAGACCTCAACAGACCTTGCAGAATTGGCATCAACTTGGATTTCTCAAGGAGATGAGCAGGGATGGGGATGGGACAGCCCAAGGGCTGAGCAGCCCTCAGGTCCCTGCTGCTCGCCAGCAGCAAAGAGCTCCCCATCCTACAACACCCCAGTTCGGAAATTCATGAGTTACACATCTGCCTTTGCAGAAGCATCACCACACTGGGGCGTCCTGAGGCACTTGTCATGTTCCATTAACCGGGTGATGTCTAACCCAGCAAAATAAGTTGGTTATTTGGCAAAATTGTCATTAGGAGGTTCTGTTTTGAGTAGAATTAATGTCAATGTTTGTGACATTTTAAAAGCCTGTTGATCTATTGTCACTGTGCAGGGCAGCTCCCATGCTGAAGTCCCACGTGTCTGCTCCAAACTTTTCCGGAAGATGCAACCCGGCCAGTGGCATGGAAAAGAAAATTTTATTCTCTTTAACATGAGCTGAGGCTACTAACAGGAACTGAACACACTGCTTTTCCCTGTCCTGGACAGCAGCATCTTGGACACAATAATACTTTTGCTTGTACACAAAAGCTCCTCCCCTGAACCATCCCCCAACCCTGCTTCCCCTTGTGAAAATTATGTAATTGCATGTTATTTCAGAAAATTGCATGAAAGTTGACTCTATTATGATTAATTGTCCCCACGGCTTCTTGTAAAATTTTCAGAAGTTCCAGCTGGTCACACAGGGCTTAGTTTACAAAAGTGTTGCACATTATTAGATTTTCTGATAAACTGTGCTCTTTTGTGATTCAGAAAACTGCTTCTCCTCCAGACAACTGGCATCTTCTTTGTTATTCACCCCAGAGATACACCAGCCAAAATGGAGTGCACTCAGATGAAGAAAAAAAAAAGAAGAGGTATTCCCAATCAGACATGCAGATTAAGCATTACTCATGCAGTGTAAACAAAACATCATCAAAGTTTCAGCTCTCCCTGTGACACATGCAGGCTGGAAGCACAGGTTGGTTGGGGTTTGCTGCCCTTCCTGCCACCCAGAATGTGGCAACTCAAGACTGCAGCCTTCCCAGGACAATTCTAAAGAAGATCCTGGCTCTGAGTCCTGCTCCAGCCTTTCCATCACTTGTCACATTGAGCTGCTGATAAATGCCAGTCGAGGGAGGCAGAACAGAGGGGATGCAATGATACCCCCACTGCTGGTACCACTACCCCTCTGCTCTCCTCCACATGTACCCCAACCTTCATGCCACCACCTTCCATCTCCCCTGGGAGACAAGAGACACAAGCCCAGAAATGAAACCATAACGCGAGTACCTCAGGTTTTCCAAGGGGATACAAAAATGCAGTCAGGGATGATCCAACTGATCGAGTCTTTCCATCAGAAACGTGCCAGAAAGGTCCTACACCAGCAGCTGGACAGGATCAAATCTCAACTGGTGGGAAGGGTGATTCCTTCCCATGTCACTGGCCAGAAGAGCCACGGATGGATAAGGGTGTCAGATGCCAGTGGAATCCCAGAGCCAGATATGCCCATGCCAGCCTGCCAAGCTGAGAGTCTAAAACCAGTTAATTCCCATTGTCAGAGTGACCGCCTGATAGAAATCACAGTAAATGTCAAGTTACATGTGAAGAGGAGGAAAAACAGTCCTAACTTGGCATTATAACCATGGTTTCTGACCAGTCACCATTTACTAAAACCACATTGTAATTCTGTGAAGAATCCAGCTCAGCAGCAAGTGGAATATTGAGAACTACATGGAAAGGAACTGAAATGAAAACAGAAAACATCACAATTGTGTAGATCCAGGGTATGACTGCCCATTGAGCACCACCTGCGCCTCCAGTTCCCTCCAGTCAACATTTAAAAAAAGAAAAAAAACGGAAAAAAGCACAAAGATGGTAAAACCAAAAAAACTCCCATAGTTAGAGGGATGCACTAAGTTCAAGGGACATGACAAGTGCGGGCAACTTCAGGGGACTGTCATTTGTTTGGCACTAGCATCCTCAATTTATCACCACAAACACCTCAGGTCTTGTACAAGTACCAGGTCACTTACCCACAGAAACAGAGGAGTTTAAGGGTAAAAACTAGCTGAGAGCCACTTTTTCCACATGCCAAGAGATCCTTGTCAAAGGCACAAGCTCTTATCGGTGTCTAATCTTACAGAACCACTGTTGTTTCCGAGAACGCTAATAAATAATCCAAGTCTCCTCATCTCCTGCCACCCATTTCCCCTCTCGCTTTGTATTATGCAAAACAGGAAAATATTATCATCCTTCTAGCATTCCTTCTTGAAAGGCAGGCATTTCAAATATCATAAAGAAGTATTGTCATAATGAGGTTAATGACAATAGGGTTTCCAATATCAAAGAGCCAACACGCAGCTGCTTTATAGTATGGAGTGATATAGCACAGAGCTCCGTAATGAGAGCAGAGAGTTTTTGGGTTACGCATTTTAATGAGTTTGTAATAAGCAAACTACTACGGAAGTGGTAATTTGCATTTCACAGCACTACTTAGATAGAATACTTTGTTAACACTCACTACATCGAAGCAGGAAAATTAGCCCAACTTCATAAGGATTCAGAGTCTGAACATGCACAGGCCGTTGTGCAGAAGATTATATGCTTTTAGAGTCAAAAGAGAAGTGTTTGGTGACACTCACGCGGAGAGAAAGCGGAGGGAAGGAATGCAATACCTGTGCTTCCTTCAACCTATAGAGATTCATGTTGCATGAATTCATCCCAGAAGTTAAAAAAAAAAAATCAAGTGAGCAATGTCTGAGGTCCATGGTGCACATCTGACACGCCACGCACACCCTGCTCCGTGCAGCACTGTGCCGCGCTCGTTACAGCTCATTCAATAAAGAGATGTACCTTAAGAACAATGCATTCATCTATTAATGTTCCTTATGGGAGACATAATCAGCTTCATTAGGAGTCATTATTATGGTAAAACCCTGGAAAAAAAACATCATGTACGAGGAGGCAGCATGATCAATTAAAAACCTAGAATATGTGACTAATACTGACAGATGTTTACGGGAATCGCTGTGGGAGGTCAGGAGCTCCAGGGGGGTGGCAGCTCCCATGGGCACAGCCCACCCCGTGCCTGCAGCCTTCCCGAGGACCAACCAGACCCACCACGGAGCCAAATACAGCAAGGACACATGTCCTCCCTAGGATCAAGCAGCACAAACTCTGGGTGCCACCACCAGACCCCCACAAGCCAGTGAGCGCATCCAGAGATGCCCCACCTCGGCAGGAGAGGCTGCATTGTGCCCCAGGGCAGCCCCGCCTCCACATACCCCAGCTCCCACCACTCCAGTCTGCACTGGGTCTCCACAGCAAAAGCACGCAGAAAATACAGCCTGAAGCTGCAAATTTGAACATTGAAGTTGGAAGTTGCTAAACTTTCCGAACTGAGAACCTTTATTTTGTTGTGGGGTTGTTTTGGTTTTTTTTCTCACTCTGAAAGCTCCTATCTCTAACCAACAGATGGTTTTTAACCATCCTCCCAACCCCAACTTCTTAAAAAAGGCAGGTCAGTTGGGGTAGATACCTTTTTCCGGTCATAAAATTTCTTCCAGTGAAGACCACAGCAGCTCCACTGTCTGCCAGCAGAGAAACCCAAGAAATCAAGAGAAGCGACAGGGAGAAACCCCTCTGTAAGCCCCCTCCCTGCCCCCAGCCCATGCCCCAGGGCACAGCTCAGGTTGATGCCAGGAGCACCCTGCAAGGGGTAGGACTCTGCTGGGTCAACACCTTTATGACTTAGAGGCAGCTCTCCACGTCAAACCTGAAGCCAAGCCCTGGTGGTACCATCACCTCCCCCAAGGCTGAGCATCCTCAGCCATAAGGCCCAGGAAATCACAGCTCGTGCTTGGCGAGATGGTATTTTTAAGCCTTAACAAACACAGTCTTGATCTTTGTAAGCAGTTTGGGTCCGCTCTGCCGTGCTCATGCACAGCTCAACAGCTGGCTGGGTTTTGGGTACGTATCTGGCACAGGAAAACAAGGGTTGGGCAGGAATTCAGACCATGGGAACCACTAGAAGCTTTTTCCACTGCGTGTGTCAGTGTACAAGTTGAGAGCTGTTACTCAGCGGGACCCATACATCAGTTGCTGTGAAGTCAATAGCATTGATTTTGGTGGGACCAGAGTTTCCCTCCATTGCAAATAGTTGGTCGTCGTGGTTTCAGCCAGATTTACCAAAAGCAGATTGACAGATGGCCTTTCCTCCCCCCAGAAAGAAAGGGGAGTTTAGAAAAAAACCTAAACTACTTCAATAAAAACAAAACAAAACGGAAGTATACAGTATATGCAAAACCGTATCAAGCTCCCAGGAAGACTACATCACCAACAGGCAACAGCCCCAGGCTGGCCTCGATGATTGACAGGAGCTGGATTCCAGATCTGGAGTCAGGAATGCTCGGATCGGGATCAAGGGCAGATGAACAGGCAGGGTCCTCCTCGGATGTCGGCCATTGAAGAAAGAGGAAAAAGAAGGGAAAGAAGGAGAGCTTGACCCTTTGATCCCTCAGCTTTTATACTGAGCATGATGCGGAGGGGATGGAATACCCCTGTCGGTCAGTTTTTGGGTCAATTGTCCTGTCTGCTCCTCCTTGCAGGTGGGACCCTTCGATGCTTCCGCTTCCGACCCTCCAACGGGCAGAATAACAAAATTACCTGACCTTGGTTGTTCCAGAAATAAGGATAAACAAGGGCCTGTCTGCATACCATTCCTTGATATAATCGGGTCTTATCACTGTGAGACGAAACAGTTCTCTGAACAGTGTGCTGTTATTTTCAGAGTTTAGTTAGCTAGAAGAGGCCCAGCTAAGAAAATAAAATTGTAAAACAGAAAATTGGTTCATTTTACCCCAAACCAGGACATTGTTCCAGCAGGAGCCGGTGACAGGGGCAGCTCCAGGAGCCAACAGCTCCTGAGAAAGGCTTTCCCATGAGGAGCCCAGGGTGCCAAGACTACAGGAACCAGGGAGAAGGTACCCAGGTTTTACTCATTTTTAAGTGCATCTTTGGCCTCCCAGGAACTTCCCCACCAGCTAATATCTAGGGAAGAAGGCAAAGGGGCCAGAGACACCCCCTCAGCACCCAGCAGCTCAACACCTACAGCTGGAAGGAAGGGCTATCATCGTGCACTCATTTGTAGCAGCTATTACTTGATAATTTATTATTTGGGCAGAAAGAAGGAAAAAAAAGTTCACAGTGACACGTAGCCTCCAGAAGGAAGAGAAAGAAGAGGAAACAATGTCGACAAGAGGCTCCGTGGCCAAGGGTTTAGCAGCAAGATCAGACCCTCTCCTGCCCAGAGACCCAGCTCCACTTTCTACAGGCGAGTCTTACTTTGAGGCACCCACACCAACTCTCATGGGTGGGCAACGCAAGCCCACCATGGGTCCTGCTTAGCCCTGGGGCCCTGAGCAGCTCTCAGCCTCCTACTCGGCAGCCACGGTGCAGCAAAAGGTTCCAGTTGTCATTAAGCCTCCACAGAGCTGTTGGCTGCATGATCAAATAAAGAGATACAGTAATTTACAGCAGTGCGCTGTAATCTCTTTTAAATAAAGAATTATTGCTTCCTCCTTCAGCAAGGACTTCAGTGCGCTGGGCTGGCTCTTCCTTCAAGCACTGTGATATCTCACCCGGGACCCAGTAGGAACATGTAAAAGCAGAGGGTACATCCCAGAAAATGCTCCAAGAGGGGATGGAGCACCTGGGCACATTGTGCAGACACTCACTGCAGAGCCTTAAAGCTCCTTGTGCTATAAGTCACACCACGACCTGGTGGCATCTTCTGCTCTCACAAAGCATCCACCGCCTACGGCTGCACCTGTGAAACAGCCCAGGGAAGGCTGACATTCCCAACCACTGGAAAAATCAGTGATAAAAGTCAGAAAAGGGGCAATATCAGCCATGCTGCATACTGAGAAACTACTGATTGCAAGTTGGAAAGGTAACCTTTACAGCCCTGCCTCCAAGCCTGCTGTGCCTGGGTATTATCTGTCCCAGAGCGGGGCCACTCAGCCGCTCTGGGCAGATCTGAGGGAACGCTCAATAAGCCCACTGGCCCCACTGCTTTAAAAATAGTCCCAGAGAACAACTGTTCCCTGCTCCTCCAGGGTCGGGGAGAGCTGTGGGACCGAGGGAGAGCAAAGCTTCTCCTCCTGCTCAGCTGGCACAGCCAGGGCACTCCCGCACATCCAACATCTCAGCTGGTCGGCGCTTGAACAGGACCAAAAGCAAGGCGAAACATTGGCCAACGCTGACCCTCAGTGCCCTTCCTGGGACACAGAGAGACTGTAGGCACCGGCCCCAGTGGCCTTTTCCAGCCCCGGGTCCAGCAGCTTGATTAAAGAAGTTGAAAACGTTCCTCCGAGAAGTTTGAGCGATGAGGTCCCAGCAGCCACCGTGCAAAGGAACAGCCAGTAGATGGCAGGCCTGCAAAGCCTGATAACATCACGCAAGTTCATCTTACTTCAGGAAGAGGAGACAGAATGATATTTTAAAGACAAATGTTTTTATGCTTTAACTACCCTAACAGGATCTATTAGTACATCTGTAGCGATATTCTGAAGAGTTATGGCCGCAGGATTACAATTAGTGCACCAATACCACCCAGATCAGGAGGATCCATCCCAGTCAAAGCTGTTTTTCAAAACGAAATAAAGTAGAGCACCTAATAAAGTGCAGAGAGTTTCTCCACAGCAATATCCACCTTATTTCAGGCATCAGCCAAGTCGATTTAGGACTTAGTGCCATCAACATATTTGTTAGACAGTAAAGACGCATCAGAAGCACAAGGAGCAGTGCCTGCTCCAACCCCCCGGAAAATAAACACCCTATTCCTTCTTTTCAGCATTTTTTTTTTCCATTAAGGTAAGTCCTGCATCTTGCCCAAATCCATCTCCCACCATTCTCCCAGCCACGCACCCTGCAGTGTGGGTCCCACCACATTGCTCCCAATACGAAGTACTGTTTTTAAACACATCAGGAATTTTAAAAATATCAGCTTACACAAGGAATAATCAAAATTCTTCGGTCTCAGCAGGACAAACGCAGTCCTGAGCAGTGTCAGGAGATGCTCCTGCACTGAGGGGAGCAGGCAGGAAGGGACACGTCCCACCTCAGCAGTGGCCTGAGGACACTTCTCTCCAGGATCTCTCAAAAGTTTCAGGATGGGACTTCCTTCCATGGGCAGCTTTGCTCAGTCTACTTTTACACTCACCCAATTTTAAGAGCTTTATGGGAATCTCATTTTGTATTTAACGGCATTTATAATGCTACTTTTAAGTCGATACAGCTAGGTTTTTTGCATCCGCTCATTCCATCTCAGCATAGCAATTCATTTCATTTTACTAGGGCTAACTCCTGAGTCAGAGCAGCTCCTTTCCTCCCCCCAGCACACCCGAAGGGTCTGCAGGAGGGGTTTGCTCTCCTGAGCTCGGCCAGGGCTGGCGGTGGGGGCTGTGACACCAGCAATGTCCCAGGCTGCTGTCCGTCGGGGTGGCTCAGGGTGTAACGAGTGGGTTTGGTTTTCTGGCAGTGCCCAGAGAAGATATTTCTTGACTTTGGCCTCATCACCATGAAATTATAGCCCTAAGATTACATCCCTGAGGCATTCCAGCTGTAGCCAGCAGATCCCCAACCACATCTGTGGACACAGACTAGAACAAAACCATTAAGAGCACTGTCATTAGATGGTCAGCCCCAAAGTGTCTGTGATGCTTTCCCCACAGCATGGCTCCAGGCACAAGCTCTTACAAATGAGCCTTGTTAAGAAAATTTTTCTCCCCCCTGTTTTTGCACTGGAAAAGAAAAAAAACTAGCAGCAATTTGCTTTCTGATTTCCCTGCTCCACTTGTGTTTTTTTAGGGCACAGTCTTTAAGTTTCTGCCATGGGTAAGATCAATGACAGAGGTGGGTTTTCCAACCCTTCCTGAGGACCAGCCAACTCAGAAACCCCCACCTGGCTTTCCAGCAACCCCCTCCCAGCTTCAATAGCACCCTCAAAGTAGTAACTTAGAGCAAATTAACTAAAACACAGTATGTTGTAGGCACAGGGGCTATGTTCCTCAGAGCTCAGGTCTCACTGTTCAGTATTAACACTGGGCAAGAGACTGTTCATGCTCCAGCACTCACTCCTGGGCACCCACATCAAGCTGCCCACACCAACTGCTGCATCAACCCACCCGGTCCAGCACCCACCCTTCCCAAAAAGATGGTCCCCCCTACCTCTGAGCACCCAGAGGCTCAGGTTGCTCCCTGTAACGGAATGCTTGATCTCCCACCAGCTCCAGAGAGGGGATTTCACCGCCTGAGCAGCACATTAAAGCCATCCTGAGAAGCTACCACAACACACCCCAAAATAAACCCAAAAATCAGAGTCTCTGCACACAACACCATCCCAAAGCTTGGAGATTATTGCATTTTTAAAACACCCAAGGTTTCCTTGGTTTACTTACCACAAGGAATGGAATGCAGCAGATCCCAGTTCACCCCACCAGAAGGGGCAAACTCCTCATGCAACCAGGACAGGATCATACCTGTTCATGAAGAAGCCTCTTCCTGCATGTGCCCTCTTCTGTGGGAGGGAGACACCATCAAGAGAACAACCCCAAAAAGCCCTAGATTTGCAAGGTCCATCCAATAAATCCTTGCTAGGATCATCACACCCACCTGAGCAAGCCCTTCTCTTCCTGATGGATCCATCAGCATCACCTGGCACAGCATGGACAGCCCAGCTGCCTCTGCCTGCAGCAGAAGGAAACCAACCCCCTGTTATTTCTCACCCAGTTTACCTTTCCACACCCATGTGTATGAATTCGGGGTGGGGGGGGTTCCAGAGCTGGGGATGCACAGCCCCATCCTACGAGTGATGCTGGAATGCAGGGCTCAGCGCCACAAATGGGGAGCTCAGCCACTGGTGGGTGGATCAGCCACGCATCAGTGGAGTTCACCAGATCCACGGACCAGTGACAAAGGAGGAGCCACTTGCCCAGCTCATATCTATAAATCCCAAGTGAAAGACATTGTGTTCTGGCACACAGAACACCCACTCTGTGCTGCTGGGGGGACACTGGTGCTGCTGGAAATGTGCTGGCCCCTGGTAGCAGAGATGGCTATGTGCCCGGGACACGTGGCCACCACACTCACCCACCATTACTGACACCTTCACTTTCATCTGGGAAATCCCAAGGAGGACCATGGGAGTGTGATGCTGGATGGAACCACTGGAGCCACCACATCGTGTTGCCCACAGTCCCAGGCAACCACATAATTGATATCTCCTTTAAAAGGTTCCCAGGACATCTCTGCAACGCGCTGCTCTAGACCACAGACCTGTCCACATGTCCCCTACAGCCTGCTGGGTAAGAGGTGACCCAGGGCTGTGCTCTGCTGTGGCTACTGGGGGCTGGTGGCCACTGGCCTGGTGAAGTCCAGCAGGGCTGGTGGCTCCTGGGACAGGGGACACAGAGGTCAGGGGTTCCAGGCCCCAGCATTGTGCTCAGGGCACTGTAGGGCATATGCAGAGCATCTTAAACTAATAAATATTGTATTTTATAGTAATTTGAACTTTCAGTTTCATAGAATTATAGAATCATGGAATCACAGAATGGTTTGGGTTGGAAGGGAGCTTTAAACCCCACCCCAGTGCCACCTCCTGCCATGGACAGGGACATCTCCAACCAGACCAGGTTGCTGCAAACCCCATCCAACCTGGCCTGGGTAGATGGGGCATCTCCCACCCCTCTGGGCAACCTGGTCTCACCCCCCTCACAGTGACAAAGTTCTTCCTTAGATCGAGTCTAAATCTTCCCTCTTTTAGTTTAAAGCCACTGCCCCTTCTCCTGTCACAACAGGTCCTGCTAAAAAGCAGGGGCAAGGTCTGAATCAACGTTCCTTACAATTTGGGATTTCCTCTGCCCAAATTCAACCCGAGTTCACAGCGAGAAGGAGAATCACTGTGCAGGGAGGCTCCATACACCACCAGGAATCCATGGAGCAGCAAATCCCACTGCCCAGACCAGTCAGGAGCACAAGGTTTGGCACATTTGTGTAGAAAACAAGGAGAAAACCACAGCGATAGAAGTAATTAATCGTTAGAAAAAGCTTACCCAGAGTTGTTGTGCGTTCGCTGTTACCCACATGATTTTTTTTTTAACCAACAACATAAGTTGTGCCCGTATCCAAAGAGGACCCTGGTGAAGCCCCGTAGGCTCTTTTATTCCAGGGATCAGGTCTGATGGGCTCAACGATTCATAGAGGATTGCTGAAGCAGCCAGGAGGGCGCTGGAAATGGCAGCTCCCAGGATTTAAGCACGAAAAGGAGGTGTGCTGTTATGTGTAACAAGTGATTATATGGCACTTAAACAGGAAATCAGATGCTTTTTATACTGCAGTGTGTTAGGAAAAGAAACTCAGTAATGGGCGAGGTGAGGGGTGGTTAATACCATAATGTTTCCCTGTACACCACTGGTGGAACCATTCTGGAATATTGCATACAATCCATAGCATATACATACATGGAAATGTCTCTGAAATATATAACGCTTGCTGAAATGTTGCATGAGGGAGTAAAAGATCACTGTCTGCTACTGTCTGAAAGATGATAAATACCAAGCAAGAAGGCAGCCTTTTTTTTTTTTTCAGATGATCAAACTTGACATAATTGTGAATAAGCCAGATTAGGGCGAGATTCGGGACTTTGCCCAGATTTACAGATGCCGCAACCTGATTACAAGAGCCTCTCGGCCTTCAGTGGAAATAAATATATAATTATAGGCCTTCCTAAGGATGTAGCTTGGTTTGAAAATACAAGTCTGGAAGGAGAAATACCACAGATAAAGAACATCTTGCCAGTTGTATATTTTTGTGCTGTGTTTTTTTGAGAATCTGCGCTTGTCAAAGAAAGTTTTAAGATGATAAAAACCAATTAATCTGAGAAATGTGTGCTCTGGAGCAGTGCCTCCGGGGAAGCCGTCGAACCCCACTGCCTGGATCCCCTGAATAACCTGGCAGGGGAAAAGGCTCTCCAAGTAGCAAGATAAGGTATTTTTCCCCCTTTTCCCCATTTCTATTAATTTGAATTTATCAAGTTAAAATTTAAAAATAGCACATAGCCAGATATGGGCTGTGGGTACCTTTCTTGGGGAAGAATGCTGATGGGGATGGGGATGGGGATGGAGATGGTGTTGGAGACGGTGATGGCAATGCTGATGGTGATGGTGATACTGATGGAGATGCTGATGGTGATGGAGATGATTATGGAAATGCTGTTGGAGATGTTAATGGTGATGGAGATGATCATGGAGCTGGTGACGCTGATGGTGATAGGGATGGAGATGATGATGCTGATGGGGATGGTGATGCTGATGGTGATGGAGACGATCATGGAGATGCTGTTGGAGATGGTGATGGGGATGGAGATGATCATGGAGATGGTGATGCTGATGGGGATGGTGATGCTGCCTCACACCAGGTTCCTGTGCTGGACCCCCGACGAGGCTGGGGCTGAGCCAATGCACTGGGAGAGAAACACACAGCCTCCCCCTCAAAAGATACGTTTAATTGAAGCAGTGTGAGGGCAGCTGTGAAGCCTGACAGGTTTACACCCGCATTATAAGGACAGAACAGAAGAGTTCGTCATCGACTCTAATCAATTTTTGCCCCCTTTTTTTTTTTTTTTGTGCATTAAGAGTTCTAGATAAATTGCATGGCAGTGTTTTAAATTGCTGAACAGCTTCAGGTGAACTTTACAGGTGTCAGCTGGCATCTATAAACTGTCCAAGAGTCTTATAAAAGACTGTGAAACAAGAGCAAAATTAGGAGATAAATCTATCACCTGGAAAAAAAAAAAGAAAAGCAGCTAGTAAAGCATATTTTTGTGTTACTTTTTATTGGGGCGCTGGAATGGAGAACTGCAGACAGCAAAGACTTTCTGATGCTGCTAATATTCAAGGTGCACTAACGAATTAATTTCATTATCCCCCAAGTTCTTATTTTCTCGGGTCTGTGGTATCGTGACTGCCAGCTACACTTCTGTGCTGATACACTCGGACAGGGCGTAAGGGGTTAGTCCTAAAACATGCATCTTACTTCATGTCTAAACTTCACAGCTATTATGGTAAAATAAAGCAATAAACAATAAGTAAGCCCTTACCTGTATCTTTTCATAATTTCTTTTAATGAGTGGTTAAATACTTGTGCCTTATAAAAACTGAGCATCTGATTCTGAAGTAAACTGTGCAGCCAGCAAAACACAATTTTTACTGGTAATGCAACAGAAATCAGCAGGTTGTGGGTATAATTCTACCCAGAACAAAGCAGACAAATAAAAACCCACTAAAATCTATTATTTAGTGGGTTCAAAAGATATCCAGGCAGGTCTACGAGGTGTTGACACCCGGGACCGGTCGTTTTACCTTCAAAGAAATGAAGGCCTGCATCATTTTTTAACTCGTTTCCTGCTTTATTTGCCGCTTGTGTTGAGCCAAAGTTCATTTTTCGTAAAGCTGCCCTAGCAGGGATCCCGACCATCTTCATAATTGATGCTATAAAATGCCCAATCTGAATGGGAACAAATCACCATTTCAGTGGTAAGAAATGCCCAGGTGTGTTTTCCAGGTGTATCTTTTTTTTGGGGGGGGGAGGATTCTGTCTGTAAATCACGGTCCTGGATCTGCCGTGGGTTTGACCCCTGGAGGTTGCTCTGGTAAGAGGAGTGAGGAGGTGTTTGAGCCCCCACCAGCCCTGTCCCGGGGGCACAGGGCACAGAGGGGCGATAGGAGCAAGGGCAAGAAGTGGACTATTTTTGCCAGCCCCATCATTTCTAAACCAGCTTTTGGTGGGTGTGGGTGGGATCTAAACTCAACAGCTCAAGGGTCCCAAAAGCCTTCCCTGTTTTCCCTTCTGATACCAAGAGATCACAAATAATTGTCCCTCAGGGGCTCACCCCGATGGGTATCAACCAAGGCAGAATCTTGTACATGCAATTACAAATATTCACCTTATTTTTACCTGCTAACTTCTTCTTCGCACACTTTGTGTGCGACTGGGAATGGGAGCTGAGTGACTCAAGGCAGACCCAGGTTTGGAAAAATCCTGGTTTGTATTTCTCACTCGCCTCCCCTGCCAGGACAAGCACAAGGCAAGCGCGCCTCATCGGAGGGGATAACTGCAACGTACTCTCCCTGTGAGTGCACTGCCACGCACATACATCTTGATTAGATCGTTTCCCTTTTAAAAAGGAAGCATTTTTGTGCCGTGGTTTCTAAGATAATTCCAGCAGAGTCTGCCGGTGGAGTTCTCTGCTAGCAACATTTAAATTCAATATTCTCCTCGCTGTTGTGTGTTTGTTTTTGTTTCTTTTTCATAACATTGGCGTTTTCCTCCCTCATTTTACCTGTCTCCATCAGCAGGTAGCAAGAATTTGCAGGCCCGGAGGCAAACATTCCCTGTCGCTGCTCTTTTTTGGTGTGAAGCCCTGATGTGCAGGGAGCGGGGGAGGCTGCATTCCCCCCACGCCTGACAGCCTGCTGCTGAAGTTTGCTGGGATTTGGGCTGGCACGGTAGTGTCCCCCACTCCGAGCGCTGCTGCCACGGCTTCCCTCCAAGTGGCAGCCCCCTGATAGGTGACCTCCCACCCCCCGACCCTGCTTCCAGGAGGTCTCTGGGCTGTGGGGATTCAGGGCCAGGCACAGAGACAGTTGCTTGAGGAAGGGGCCACCACTTCAGTCAATGTCCTCGTCCATCCCTGACACTTCCCACTAAAGTCTTTAACCTCCTGCACCGGAGGAGATGACATTACTTTTTTTTTGATGGTTTGGAGGGAACGACCTTTTCTATTCACTGGGCTTCACTTAGGTCTCTCTCTGCATGAAAAAAATAAAAATAAAAAAATAAAAAAGAGAAATAAGTGGGAGAGGTTTCAGCACACAAGGAAAATGGTTTTGTGATTACTAAAAGCGTAGTCTGTATACAAGGTTGTTAAAAATAGCTCGTGAGCCAAAAGTAATCCCTCTTTCAAGGAATGGCTTAGCTAACGCCCTGGGTCTTGTACAGAATCACAGAATGGTCAGAGTTGGAAGGGACCTTCAAGATCATTGAGTTCCAGGCCCCCTGCCCTGGGCAGGGACACCTCCCACCACACCAGGTTGCTCCAAGCCCCATCCAGCCTGGCCTTGAACCCCTCCAGGGATGGGGCAGCCACAGCTTCTCTGGGCAAGTTGTTCCAGTGCCTCACCACCCTCACAGGAAAGAATTTCTTCCTAATATCTAATCTCAATCTCCCCTCTTCCAATTTAAAACCATTCCCCCTTGTCCTGTCCCTCCACTCCCTGACCAAGAGTCCCTCTCCAGCTCTCCTGGAGCTCCCTTCAGATACTGGAAGGCTGCTCCAAGGTCTCCCTGGAGCCTTCTCTTCTCCAGGCTGAACAGCCCCAGCTCTCATGGGGTGAGGTGCTCCATCCCTCTCATTGTCTTCATGGCCCTTTATATGAAGGACTATCAGGTCGTATCCAAAAAGCGTTTCCATAAAGTCACTCAAAGGTTGTGTTTTGCCTTTGCATCCTCACACGGGGGAGAAGCCGAGTGGGACTTACCCTGGGGCAGGACCATGGGCTTGCAACCACTTCACCAGGAACCTTATTGCAGGGGGACACTGGCACCTGAGCTCAGCCTCCTGCCTGCAGGATGGGCTCAGCGAGTGGTAGGTGTTCACAGAGCATATTTCAGCTGCCTTGAGACATGGTTGCAGCGTGTCCACTTGAAAAAGAGCTGCCGGGAGGAATACCCTGATTTGGGAGCTGACACAACGCCCCAGGCTGATGGAAGAGTGAAACTGCAAAGGTAACGGGGCTCATACCATGGGGAGGTGTCACCGGGCGTCCCCACAGAGCTGGAGCCAGGAGTTTCACCGCCTGGGCACTGGAAGGAGCCACCAGAACACACTGGAGGTAAGATTAAAGGAGGAGGAATGAAAACTGCTGATAGAGAGCGCGGTGCGCTAAAAAGTGAGCCAAGAATAAAGAGATAAGGAGCACCAAGATGTTGTCACAGTTCAACTCTAATAACTTAAGTAGCTGCCATTTGACAGCAGTCCCAGAGCTCCGTAATTTAATCTGGGAGTGAAGGATGCCCAGAATACACACTGTGGCAAAATAAAAGGGGCCACTGGTGGCCTACGAGCAGCCCCGCAACAGATATCCAGGCAGTCCGAAGCGTTCAGAAAGAGCACGATTTGGGTGTTTTAAAATACCTGAGGCTGCTCAGCCCCCTCCTCATTTGTATGCAAGCTGTTGATGTGAAAGGCTGGAGCGTAATCAAGCTTTCCTTTCTGAAGAGCACAATGAGCGTGTGAAAAATATATGATCCTTTTAAACTTTAAAAATGTGGGTGGGTGATGCTTCCCGCAGCAGGAGGGAGAGTGGCACAATTCATTTCCCACCCAGCTCCTCCACGGGCTGTGAGGAGAGGCACTGCTTGGCTGGGGGGGGGTGAAGGTGAAGGTTTGGAGGAGACCACACGCCAGCCCCTGCACAGACAGATGGATGGATGGACAGACTGCCTTGGCACCAGCGTGAGGCTGTCAAGGAACCTGCTTTATAAATATTTTGTGAGCACCTATCTGTCTTAATAAGACTAGCTCAGCCTTCGAGAGAAAAGAAGTTCCTGTGCAGCGACAGCAAACCCACCGCTGTTTCCCAACAGGATGTCTCTGGGTTGGTGGCAAGGTGTTGGGTTGAACAGAACCAGCCCAGCTCAGGCCTGGAATAACCGGTTCTCCCCATGTCTCTGCCTCCTGGTTCCATCCATGCTGACTTCACAAAGCCCACAGAGTCCTTTCTTTTTCTTCCCAGTCAGGATCAGTTTTTAAAATTTGTGTGTTTTTTGCAGTTTTCCACATGTAGCAGCTTCCCCTGAATTTTCCCAACCTGCCCAATGAGTATGTTGTAAAGCAATTAAGGGCCAGATCCTCCAGTTACCCCCATGGGACTTCCTAAGGCCACCTGCTGGGTCACCACATCTCAGGTCTATCCCCCAAGCCCCAGCTATGGAGAACCTCCCACGGAGCACTAAGCCAAAGCACCTCCACTAACTGCACAGGCAGTGGGGACACCTGAGGACACCGGAGAGCAGGACCAGAGTTGTGTTGGCTTTTCTAGGTCTAAACCCAACTTTAAGCACCTCCAGCACATCTGGACAGCTGTTTCCCAAGCACCTAGGCTGGTGTGAGCACCAGCTGAGCTCATCCATGGAGGAGTTAAGCAGGAATGACCCTGTGAGGTGCCTCTGCCCAGGAGAAGCTGAAAGCTCTGGGATGGACACCACTGGGAAGGGCAGTGCTGGCCACAGCCACCATCCCTGTGCCCACCACAGCCACGGTCTAACGTCCTCCAAACCGACATGGAGGGCTCCTGCCCAGCCACCCCCAGCCTCTCTGCTAAAAGTGACCACTCTGTGCAAACCAAAGCCCCACCAGAAGGTACCTGCTGCCAGAGCAAACCTAAAGGTGAGCGTTACCTGAATTTATAACAAAGATCAACTCTGATAGGCTTATTTTTTTCATAAATGTAGCTCCATTCCTAAACAGTGCCTTCACCTCCCTGCAGGAATCTGCCTGACTTTGGAAAGTGCTGCTTTTGGGTTTTTTTCTAAACACCTCCCCACCTCCCTCCCAACCGCCCACTGCTTCCAGAGATGCCGGGTCGCCAGATGCCACCGCAGACAGCGGGCTGAATGCCACAGCAGGGACCCTCCCTCGAAGGTTCCCCGACAGAGTTCTTCCACTAGACGGGGAGAGGGAGGGGAGGAGAGGAAATAAAAGCAGAATAAAACCTGTTGTGGGCAGCAGCCCCTTCGGTGCCACTCTCACCCCGGCTGTCCCCAAAGCCAGGGCTCACGGCGCCAAGAAGTTCTTGCAACCCGGTACCGGCCAGCACCGCCCTTCCAGCTGGGGAGGGTAAATTAAAACAGTTCAACAGTTCCAAAAGATGTTCCCAAAGTCTCCCCGCCCGTTTCTCTCCCGCCCGTGACCGAGAGCCAGCAGTGGAAAGTCCG
>VXBW01001718.1:147270-149770 GCA_013400375.1 Thinocorus orbignyianus
GGGGCACGGGGGGGGCTCAACCTGTGCTTGGCAGCCCTGG
Source organism: Thinocorus orbignyianus (assembly GCA_013400375.1). Classification (NCBI taxonomy): domain Eukaryota; kingdom Metazoa; phylum Chordata; class Aves; order Ciconiiformes; family Thinocoridae; genus Thinocorus; species Thinocorus orbignyianus. Next base: position 147,311 of record VXBW01001718.1, read on the forward strand.
GGAAAGGAGGGCCGTTGCCTGGCAGGGGACCGGCTCCTCTTGTCTGTTTATCTGGATGGCAAATCTCACAAAAATGTTTGTGGTCGCAACTGTATATAGTACGAGGTTATACTGGCATTATTAATACCCCATTAAAATAAAGATGCAACTGCACTTTCAAAAAAAAAAAAAAACCAAAAACCTGAAGCTGGGGAATTTTACAGGCTGAGGGGTACTCTGGATTTTATGAGATGCAGTGATTTGGCTTTTCTGTTAACTGTTTTGGTTCGTTAACGTTTTAAGCCGAAGAAAACTTGCGAGTTCCTTGGTCTAAGCAGCTGAGTTGAAACAGAATACGGCTGGCTCGGTTCTAGGGTTTTTATTTTGTTGTTGAACAAGCTCTCCTTATTTCTCCAAGATGGAAAAAAATCCAGAGTGTAAATAGCATTTGTTAGGTAGAAAGGAAAGGTATTTGTTCCGCAGGGTTTGTAGGTTCTGGTATGTGGAGGCTGGAGGCAAATTAAAACAAATAAATAATAATAAAGGGGATACACTCACACACACACACACACACACACACGACACAACGAAATCTGTGCTACTTTCAGCAAAAGTTTCATAGCCAGAAAATTATAGAGAGCCCATCATCGCATGGCGGCGGTGCCAGAAGTGCAGGGAGCAAACTGCCACATCTGAGTGTGGCGGCGGGGATAGCGCCGTGTTCTCCCAATAATTCACGAGGAAATGAGTTTAACATGTGTGGAAAGGAAGGGGCTTACATTCGTGTTGTTGTAAGACATGTAGCATGGGCCCAGCGAGCGGAAGGAGTCGGCTCCAGCTTGTCTCTCGTGAAAGACGAAACACGGTTGCACATCTGGTGAGAAAGAGCAGTTCATTTGCCCAGACAGCTTGCTCCGCGCGGCCGCTGAAAGGAGCTATTTTGACAGAAACAAAGCCATTGGGGGCTGGGGCAAGCGATTAGCGGGCTTCTGCTGGCTAAAACAACTCCTCGGCCTTAATGATAAAGAAATAGTGTGAGAGGAAATAAAGAAACCTGGCCTAATCCTCCCGCGGTGTTTAAGCAGGCTTTGGGAAAGTAGGAACACAAACAAGGACTTCCACCTAAAACTCCCACCGCACTTTGCAAAGGTTTCAGGGAAAGGGTGGGTGGGAAATAATTAAGAGTAGAAAAATACCAAAATTCATTGGAAAGGCAAGGGAGTTACTGAAAAGCAAGGCTCCGGGCTGGCTTTCAGGAGGGATTCGTTTCACGGCGGCACGTGCGCTGGCCGGAGTGGATCTGACAGGACGTAGGAGCGTGGTGCTCCCCTCAGTAATGTGAATTCACCACTGAAAAAATCTTAAACAAGTGCTTGGATTTGTTTCCCGGAGCCATGGCTGCGCACAGTATTCTCTTCAGTTAGAAAGCAAACAAGGAGACCTATCAACCGCCTTCCACTCCACCCGTTCCCCCCCCCCCCCCCNNNNAAAAAAAGAGATCCCAATCCTCTAGTTTGAGTGTGGTTATTAATACACAAAGGATAGATGTGAGTGCCCTTTCTTTTGAATAACAAGCAATAAAATTGAATTGGTCTTGGTATTGTGTGGATTGTCAGGAATGCTCTTCACCAATCCAAATTTGATTAGGATTTCCTCTTTCTGTTTGTGCAGTTCTTCTGCGGTTCAGGAGATGCTGGTGGGCAGCGGGCGGCCTTTAGCTAATCCCAGCAGGGTTATTAAGCTATAGACGTACATACCTGTCGCGGGAAAAGCCAACTGAGGCTGGGCCTGCTGGAAACAAATCGCTGCTGAGAGGAGCTGGGGGCACAGTGAGGAGTGGGGAGCGATGTTCTGGTCCTGCTCCAGCCCCTCGCTGTTTCCCAGCTGGGTGTTGGGTGGCCACTGAGCTTCGCAGCAACGAGCGACAGTCAATGGCAGGAAAACACACGAGAAAAACTTTGTTTTTTCCCATAGGAGATAGACTTTAGACCTGGGGAGATGTCCTGACTTAGGTATCTCTGTGAAAAACACTGTAAATAATTCTAGAGATGGTTTTCTTGTTTCCCCCCATTTTTTTCCCTTCCTCTAATCCTGAATAACCTCGGGTTTATTGTGGGAGCTTCCTGCTTAAAATACTTCCAGAAATCCATCAGCAGTTTTACCTTCTCTGATTTGTAGCTATCTCAAGTTTTTCTCCAGGTTTTGGTCTTGCACACTCCACCTCTGCGTGTCCAGGGGCTGCAACAGATCCACCTTTTCTCTAGCAAACTTGCTTTAACTATTGGGGTTTGCTTCAGCGCCTTCCTTTTTAGTGACTGACTGCTGTAGTTTCATCTGTGTCTGTTTTCCAAACCACACAACTTGGAAATAATGGAGATTCAGATGTAAACCAGAATGATTATAAATAATTAGAAGGGAAGGTAGATTGAGCTACAGTATAAAACAAAACTAATTGAACTAATTGTGCTTTGTGTAGTTGGA
>VXBW01001718.1:154770-167407 GCA_013400375.1 Thinocorus orbignyianus
CTTCTCAAAGTTTTTAAGCCTGGGACACAGGAACATGGCTATGTACCAACTATGCTTGACCAGAGCCTAGAAAGAGTTACGGTATTGAAGATGTCACACATGTAATCATCTTTCTCTCTCATTACCTGATATTTTGCTTTTTTGGAGGCAAGTTTTCTGCTGTCTGGGAAGTGATCTATGCTTGTGAAGGTTCCTGCTTGTGAAGGTTCCTGCTTGTGAAAGTCTATGGGATGATTTCAGCCAGCTGTGCTCTCGCGGGTTTCCCTGCTGTCCTTCCTATGCAGATCAGCTCCCTGGCATGCTGAACCATGGTGGAAAGGAAAATTAATTACCTTGCCTACCGTTTTCAAACTTTTAGAGAGCCTCTTGTAGGTTTTCCAATATGATAAATTCACATGATCTAGGGCCAGCCTACTGCTCCTGTGCCGCTGTGAAATTTCATGTTCTCCTCAATCACTTCTAAGTATTCATTACAGAATCATAGAACCATGGAATGGTTTGGGTTGGAAGGGACCTTTAGAGGCCCTCTAGTCCAAACCCTTGCCATGGGCGGGGACACCTCCCACTAGACCAGGTTGCTCAGACGTCCAACCTGGCGTGGAAGGTTTCCAGCTCTCTGGGCAACCTGGACCAGTCCCTCACCACACTCAGCATCAAAAATATCTTCCTTCTATCTAGTCTAAATATTCCCTCTTTTAGTTTAAAACCATTACTCCTTGTCCTATTGCAACAGACCCTGCTGAAAAGTCTATCCTCAACTCCGTTGGGTTAAAGTGTCCAGAACGGGCTTTCCTGGAGGTGGAGAGGGTTATATGTTGGCCAGCTCATGTTTCCCACACCGTGTGCTGGACTCATTAGACGTGACCAGGGTACGGGCAGTTCTTCAGCCTGATGGGACATGAAGCATTTCCTGGGAGAAGAAGCTGGGCATGAAGAGCACCTCTGTGCACAGGAGGACACCCCAGTTGGAGCTGAGGGTAGCTCTGGGCAGGGTAGTGGGCAGTTCTAGGGTGGTCTGTCCTTGCTACCTGTCCAGGTTGGTCATCCAACTGATGAGGAAGAGGAGTTTATGGACACTCATGGTGTCAACTCCTACATGCGTGTGTAGGATCAGTCCTGTACCTAGTTATCATGTGCACCTTCCCAAACGGACCACTAAAGCACTCACAATTTTATTTTACATTAATGTAACCCCTGGAGGCACCACTTGGGGTCTTCTTTGGTGGTGGCTGCTGAATGTTGGTGGAGCTTGCTTCTTGGGTCCTGGCTGAGCATCTCCTCTGAGAGGAGCTGTGTGTTTAGAAGGGTGTGGGGAGGCCACCAATGGACCCCAAGAGACTGGTGTGTCCCACCAGCCCTTTCCTTGCCCTCAAGCTGCCAGTCACCCACTTTTCCCCCGGGAGATGCAGGTCCTGGTGGTGAAGGTTGGATTTCCTCCATGCCAAACGGCCTGCGTAGCCCCAAAGTGCTTCCCAGCGACACTAATGAAGGAGCAGGAGCTTAGCCTTGCCGTGGCTCTCCGTACTGGATTAGACCCAAAGTCAGTAAAACTAAAATTACAAACATAAAATAACTACTTACTGGCACAGCATGCATGTTTTCACACATTCCCTCCTATTCCGCGAGCTTTTCTAAAGACAGTAATGTAACAGAATATGCTTGAACATATGGTAGAATTAACAATTGATCCGGCTTCTGAAGGTAATATAAAATTTTATTTTGTGTGCTAGCATGTCTATGCAGGTCATTCCATGTATGTGTCTTTAGTGAAATGAAGTGCAGCCATTCGGGTGGTTTTTTTTCCAATATAATTTACACTAAGTAATATCTGTGCCCAACTGACACTGAAATACCCCCTTTTTTTTGTTTAATTTAAACTTCAGAATAATTTTGCCATAGGAAATGGGAAATGATGATTGCTGCCTTGTTCTCCTTCTGCCACGATGCACCGTGGGCTCAGCCTGGCCTTTTCCATCGCCTTTCTCTGTGGTTTCAGGAGAGCTTCTAGTCAGCAAAAATAACTCTGCCTTAATTTGCCCTGTTGTGATAAACTAGCCTACTGATTACCTATGATTCCTGCAGTATAATTTTCAGATTACTTGACTCTCCTGGGTTCTGATTGTGGAAAGATGCTTCTGTTTTGGTATGACATCATTTCAGCTCCCAAATAATCACAGCCCTAATTAACTGCAGGTATACATACTATGTATTCTGCTCCTTAGCAAGTGTACCTGTGTGTTCCTCCAGATGACTGCACAATGTACACACAAAGGCAGATAACCCAGTTCCTGTTTAAGAAAGACAAAACAGGCGATACAAAAACACGGTGTCTGTTAATTGCTGCAGTGAGAGCATTATCGCAGAAGCACTGCTTTCTAGGAAGGGGCTGGAACTTTTTTCCTGGCAGAAACTAGCACTTCCAGAACAAAATGTTGTTGAAAAATATATATATCCATATGTACTACTGGAATAAATTGTAGCAGGAAGCAGTTAGCAGAGTAGATGTGTTTGTCCAAAATAAAAGTGCTGTTTAATAAATAAAAAGAGCAGCTGGGCTGACATTTGCAGCATAACAGCAAACAGTGTCACTTTTAACTTATGTTAAATACTCTCACAGAGTTTTTCCTGGCTTCATGTATTATTGCTGGCTGAGTAAGAAGGGTTTTAATCCCAAACAGGGTATGTTAATTGCTTTTACCATTTGACTTTTTTTTTTTTTACTTCAGGTTAAAATATAGCACGTTTAAAAATAATACGCTGGGTTGATTTCAGTACAATTGTTGTAGACCTTCAAGAAGCACACAAGTTGGCAACTATCCCCCAAGTCCTTTGTTGTTTCAGAGTTTAGCAGTTAAGAACAACACAAATACATTTTGTTTGTGGTGGGTCACAGGTTCAAAGAGACTTTTGAAAAAATAGACTGGGGATAATTGGGTTATCAGATGCAGACACTGCAGGGAATTGAGCATTATCTCCCCGCAGTGTTCGGACTACTGGGTCACTTCCTTCCCTCCCCAGCTCCCGCTCTGTCAGCCTGACAGAAGCCAGATGACCCAAACGGGCTTTTTACTGGTTACCACCCCAAAGTTCTCCCTTTCTCCATCCTTCAACAGGTTGGTTTTACAAGCCATGGCCATACTAAATAACAGCTCGCCTTGCTTTCTCCCCCCATTGATTCAACAGTCTTTAATTGCTCGGAACACAAGCCAGATCCTTGGATTCAAGTGAGTCTTCCCTTGCCTTCAACTGCTGTTACTCATTTCTATTAGACAACATCTAACTAAGATATTGACTTGCACTTTGACACTGGCACTGCTACTGGGTTTGATTGCGCTGTCAATCTAAAAAAATCTTTCAAACTAGCAGTAAAACATGTAATTGTTTAACTTCATCCTGCATAAGCTTTGCTGTCCAACACTTGCTGTCACTGTGGAGCTGCGAGAGGAGATTCCACCTTACATAGAGGCAGGGGAGAGTGTATTAATTAATTGTCTAGGATATCAATTCACTATTTTTTGATATTTTCCAGGTGTTTAGCATGTAGCAGAGAAGATATACCTGCCTATAGTTGTTCTCAATTAATATTGTTTTACTGAATAAGTTGGTAATATTTTTTATTTAAGATGGTCATGAGCTTTCTGCCGCGTGACTTGAGTTCTTCGTTGGAGTGTGAGAGTGTTCACTGTTGGCACCTTCTGAAGAGAAGGCGCTTTCTACCTAATATGCTATTGTTCCTGGGACACAGTAGTAGCATGGGTAGCTATGGCTCCTTGAGAAGTTGCTCAAGCCATTTAAGAAGAGCTGGAACTCCCAGGGATCTACTAACATTAAGTGTCCCCATATACTCCTGGGGATCACGATGCCACCCCCCTGAGAGGTAGCATTGCCTGCGCTACCCTTGTCTCTGTGGGCAGACAGCGTCTGCCTTTGGGATTCATCGCTTTGAAAAACTACTACTTATGTAAAAAAAATGATGTTTGTAAAGCAGCAGCGCTGCGGAACTAGCAGCAAGTGGGGTGGAGGGTTCCCGTCTCCCAAATCCTTTTGTTCCTCTCACAGAAAGACACTGGAAGTCTCGTGCAGTCGTGCCAGTCCGTGTGGGGTGGCACATACCCAGGAGTGAAGTTAGATGGCCAACGTTTTGGTCTTTAGTTGACACTCTCAAGGTTTGGATGCAGAAATTGAGAGAGGAAAAAGCACCGATGCGTTGAATTTACCCATCCTCGCATTCAGAGTATGGCTGGGTAGATGCTCACAACTGAAAAACCATGTTTCATAGAAGTTTTAATTTTTTAATAAAAACTTAGGGAAATCCTGGTGTTTGAAACTTTTTTTTGTTTGTTTGTTTGTTTCTTTGGTGCTGCACTTTGAAAACTGCCTTCTTTTTGATGACTGAAATTGCTTTTAAACAGACAAAAATAGCACTTCACATCAATTAATCTTAAGTATTTCAGCTTAATACTGAGAAGTTGTTGTCATCCACTTACTTCCTCCCCATCCTGAATGTTTAATGCAAGCTCGTTTGCTTGTGCCTACTCTGTAAATTAGCGTTATCCACCCTATATCTGCTTGTTTCTGAAGAATTATTATACAAAGCCTCATTTTAAGGAGGTCAGACCCCTGCATGATGATTTGTTGTTCATGAATCTACTTTGTGCCAATTTGTGTGTGCATGTGCAATCAGAAGTGACTTGGAGTGAGTGAGATAATAATCATCTGCTGCTGATATGAAGACTTCCTCTATTCGACTACCATGAATCAGGCTGATTCCAAGTGAATGAGATTTTAATCACCTGTCACCGCTGCCAGCACTTTCTCTATATTTATGATAATTTTTTTTGTCTTTTTATTGAAATCAGTGTTGACTGAATCAAGTAATCCTGATTAGCAATCTCACTGTATCCAGTCAAGAGTGAAATGCATCAGAGCATTATTGGTACACTGAACATACCGAAATTGAAAAAATAAAAAAAAAAAAAAAGGACCGGGCTAAGTGTGCTGGGGTGTTGCCTCGGCTGTACGCAGGAGCTGGGATGTGCCAGCTCTGTTTAATTGCTCCCCAAACTTGCAGGGTCATTCGTTACAGGTGGCTAACAAGGGGCAGTGGCTGGCTTAGGGCTGTCAGTGGTGCTGGGGGTCGGCTCTGCTTTTACTGACACCTATTTGATCTCAACTGCAGGGAGGGAGTGAAGTTGTCATGGTTGGGGTGTGTGGAAATTAGGGCAACATAGGGCAGCACCCCCAAGAGCAAGGGATTTTCTGAGTTTTGTAAAAAAAAATATATATATATAAAAGATACATTTAAACAGGAGAGTAATATAACATTCAAACACTGTGATTTGCTCCACTGCTTTGCTGAGTGAGGTGCAAGTATTTATTTTCATACGAGTTCCTATTTTTTTATTTACAGTGGTTTTGTTACCATGTGTCATAGGAAATCTCAGATCCTTAATGCTATGGAATTAAACCCCAAATCTGACAAATCAGTGCCTTGAAAGCCTGTTTTATTTTTAAAATGAGTTAGACCGATTGGTCCTCAAGTGACAGTGTCACATCTGCAGCATCTTCTGCGACAGAGGAGATCCCAGAGGGGGATCCTGGTGGGGTTCAGGAGGGAAGACAACAGGGGGGAAGCTGAACAAAGGGCCGCGAAACTGCTGTGCAGTGCTTTCTGAAGGAAGTTACAGGAGCATGGAAATATTCTGATTACTATTATTCCAAGCCTAAGTATACTGCAATTAGAAATCTCAATATTCAATCCAGTCCTCAAATCATATTTTGCTGCATTACGTAGTTATATGTATCGTAAGAAATTACACTGCTGATAGTACGATAACTGCAGTAGTGCTAGAGGGGGAAAAAATGATCTTACTGATGCCTGTTCCTCTTGCTCCTGTTCCCTCAGTGGTGCTGGAGCTGAGCTAAATCTCTGCTTACTTATTCTTTACACTTGTTTTCTTGTGCTTCTTACTCTTTCTTGCATTAATTTTTTTGCAACTGTATTCCCTCCCTCCCTCCTTCCTTCCTCTCCTTTCTTTAATGCACTTTTAAAAAGCTCTTATAAAGAACCTGCTGGCTCCAGGGGCCTCTGCTCCATGTATGGCCCCATCTGACCTTGTCTTCATCCACATTCCCTCATTCTCCATTTCTTCAGCTCCCCAGCCTACCTGTGCCTCGGTATTTTGCCATCCCTTCTCTTCCTTCACTCTTCATTTTGTTATCTTTGTTCCACTCAATTTTTTAGAAGTCTTTTGGCTTTCTACCACCATGGTCACCTGAATTCTTTTCAGTTCTACCCTGGTCAGTCATAGGCTTTTTTGAGGGACCTTTTCCATCCTTAGTCCTTGGCGATTTGTCTTCTGGGCTGTGCCGACTCCTCTCCTTTATCCCTTCCTGTCTGTAAAACTTTATTTGGGTTTGGTCCTGGTTTACCCGTTTGGTCTGTGGTCTCTTCTTCACCCAGAGAGAGACAGCTATCACCTTTGAAGTGATTTACAGCTCTGTCTGTCACCTCCTGACTTGTTTTTCTCTGCAGACGTACACCTCAATCTCTCTTTTGAATATCTCTTTCAGAAGGTTCACACTAAACTTAAACTAAATGCAAGCCAAAGCTAACATCAGCTTCAAAAGTTTCAGATATTGCTGATGCCATAACTGGTCTCTGTCATTCTTGTCAGTGGCGGAGCCGCCTTTGAATGCATTGCTTTCAAGCCACAGACAAATTCTTCTCCCATAATACTGCCTTTATTTCTTTTCTTTCATTAAAGGCACAAGTTCTTATGCTGGGACTCAGGCTTTCAGCCATCTCCCTTCTCCTTCCTTCTCACAGTTTCCCTCCTCCACCTCAGAAGGCAACGGGAACCTTCATCCCCTTCTTGTCCTGACCACACCAGCCACCCCAGGCTCTTGTGTTGAATACCCGTGGCTGTGCCTTGCCTTCTCAGCCCCTGCAATTTACTCATGATGTTTATTCTCACAAAGTGTCCTCCTTACCTTTCTCTTTGGCACAGCAGCTGTACCGGCAAGAGCAGCAGTCAGCAGCAGCAAGTGTTCAGTTTAAGGGCAGGGTCTTGCATTCTGCCCCATATCCAAGATATGTCCAAATCCCTTTTCCTGGATGTAAACGCCAAAAAACCATTAATTTGTTCTCTTTCAGTTGTCTCTCCTTAGTCATACCACTCTGTTTGTAGCGAGATGCAGATCAATGGAAAGGAGGATAAGCCAAGAGAGAACACTGTGCAAGAGAAGAGTTTGATCTGGAGGCAGGGGTTCTGAGTGCAGATTCTAGAGTATGTGTTTCTGTCTGTGGCCTCTAGAAAAACAGAAAATGGGAGGGGAGTTGTGAGAGGGACCCCATAGGAGAGGGAGGTCGTGGAGAGCTGCTCCTGAAGGGAAGAGCTGGAGCTCTGCTGTGCTTTCTGCTGGCCCTCTCCTGTCTCTCCTGCTCCTTCTCCTCTCCCACCTCCATGAGTGACTTGTCCTGCTCCCTGACTCTCCATCGCAGTTCTAGTTTTGGACATTTTATGTCAGAGTCTGTCTTCGTTGGGAGGTTTCTTCAGAATTCAAACTGTGAAACCCTTATCCTCACTGAGCCTTCTGGTTGTACCATAGATACCGTTGGCGAACAGAGGTGCCATCCCGTGGCCCTACTGATAGATCCCAGCACCTGTATCCACCTTAGTCCTGTCCTGCCTCCCGCTGTCCCCCAGTGCCAGAATATCTTCCCAAACCCCTTCCTTCCTTCCTTCCTTCAGCTTCTTCACCCTGTGCTGATTTTTCTGTCATCACCACACTCCTTCATTAGCTCCAAACCAGCTATTGACTGTACATTCAGTTCACTAAATCATGCATATGGAATGCATACCCCGACTAGCCACCCTGTGTACATTATCTTTTAATAGCTTTATACGTATAATTTTTTACTATCTATACAACTTTTCTCCTGAAAAAAGTAGAAATTCCACATTTTTAAGGTGCATTTGACCTCCTCGATGAGAATCTCAGGCACTGAAGAGCACTGATAGAGCCTGCCTCCCACCTGAAATACAATTTTCGGCAGGAAAAGCATAAGTAGAATAAATTACTTGATGCACCACAGGCTGATTTCAACAGCTTACAGCAGTTGCAGTGGGGTTCCTCCTTTGTTCTATGGATTTAAACTGGTGGTGGTGTGCCCATGACTGGCCACTGAAGGCTGTAACTGGGGCAGGTCCCCAGGTAGCATCAGTTCTAGTTATTTCTGAATTGTCATTAATCTTTCTCTTTTCCTCATTTGCTAATGGGCCTAGTTTCTCCCTCATCTTATTATTTTTAGCATACAATTACATTAAAAGAACATTCTTAATGTTGGAAATGGGAGTGTTCAAAAGTAAAACAAACAAACAGAAATGCTATAGTTATTGGGTAACCCCTGTGAGCTTTGGTTGGACTTTGGAGTGCATTAAGATATGGGGTTTAGTTCCATAACCAGAAACAAGATTTCCCCCCCCACACATCATCCCTACCTCCTTCATGATGATCCGTTATTTTTTTCCTTCATTGTGCCATGTGTGGTCCTCTCGTGACTCAACTCATGCTAGTTGAGTCTTGCCTCCAAAAAGAACCACCAAAACCTCTCTGTGAGCCACCTCCAAGGGCTCATCACTCTGCAATGGGACCTCCCTTCTGCAACGGCCTTGTCACATGGGGCATCCCTGCTTTGGAAATGGGAACATGAAATTAATAATAAAGGAGATAAATGTGTCTGTAAGTGCTGCACGGGAGGAGCCTTGGATCTGATTTGTCATAGCCTGAGCCGCACAAGTGTACCTTCGTGTGCCTGTGTACGTACCTGGGCATTTTATATGTCTAAAACATGGCTATCAGTGACCTCAGCTGTGGTGATGTGCACAAGTTGTCATCTGGTGTTGCAAGCCGGGCACAAAAAATGAGTCATCACCTATTAAAAGTTTGGTATAAGCAGACCTGGCTGGAGTTATCAGCAGGAGGAGGGTTGAAGTGTCGTACGGAGGGTAGCTAATGACCACAGCCATCTTTCCTTCAAGCTCCTGACTTATCCTTTTCCCAATTTTTAACATTAACAGTAAGGTGTGAGGGGGTTGATTAACAAGTTCTTTAAATAATAATTTATTTCAGCTTTATGAGGAATGGTCTTGTAAAGAAAGCAGTTTTAGCTCCATAATCACACAATACCTGATGGTGGATGGTGAGGGATGTAAATAAGGTCCTTCATGCAACTTTCTACCTTCTGAAGAAAACCCTAGATCTGATTTTCCTATGCCCGTGGGACACCCACGGCTTTGAAACCCTTAAATCCACTGCAGAGACCTTCTCAAACTTGGCTATGGGCTGCTACTAGAGGAAACGATCCCTAAAACCTACCGGGTATTTATTTGTTCCCAGCAGAGGGGTGATAAGGCTGGGGAACCTTATGTCCCATCTGAAATGCGGAGTGGGATAGCCTGGTGGGAATGCATTCCCCCCCCAACTCCCAGAGAAACTCTCCCAGCTAATTAATTAGTTTTCTCCCTGGTTTTCTCCCTGGTTGAGGGTCTGTTGAAGAAAAACCTCTCTGACACCTTGTTGTTTAGTCTGAATATTCAGGAATGGCTACACAGCAGGTGGACATCATTTAAGGAAAAAAATCGACACTGGAAAATAATTGTTTTCACAAGGTTGGAAAGTGAGATGGGGGGGAAAATGAGGCCGAACTTGGGATAATGGATGAAAAGGCCAGGCTGGATGGGGCTGGGAACAACCTGGTCTGGTGGGAGGTGTCCCTGCCCATGGCAGGGGCTTGGAACTCGATGATCTTTATGGTCCCTTCCACCTCTAATAATTCTATGGTTCTAAAAGCAGCAGAAGGAAGGGAGCTGAGAAGAAGCAAGGGGGAGAGGCAGCAAGGTTACACCAAGCGAGGGGAGCAGCAATGGTGAGCAGATGCAAATGGATGGGGAGCAAGGAATGATGAATGGGAGTGGTTCACATCCAAAAGGTCCTGGGCTATCTGCTCTCCCACTCTGCCAAGTACCCCGTTCCAAACAGAAGGTGACACCAAGGTCACACGTTGCCAGCAGACAGAGAGGAAAATCAAAAAAGAGTGACAGAGGGTCTCAAATAGGAGGTGACCAGGAAGCCATGAATTCTAAAAAAGGCAGAGTGAAAATAAATGCAAGGAAGTTGCTGAAGTTATTAAAAGATAAGATTTATAGGCAAGTTCATTTCAGTGGGTTGGATATCCAATCAACTACTGTTGCTAATTGGATTAATTGCCAAAATAAGCTAAGAATAGAACCTTCCCTTTTCTTATTGTTAATGCTTTCCAGGGAAAAGGCCCTTGCGGGCAAAAATTAAATCTTTATTTCTAGCAACATAAAATTATCCTCTGTAAAAATGAAGAACCGTAACAGTCGGTTGTGCCTCTTCTTCTGCAGAGCTTACAGTGGTTAAAAGTCTTCTGCAACAACCCCATGCTGTGAGATGGAATGTTCTTGTCCTTCTCAAAATCAATTGGTTTGCGGCAGTTGCTTGCTGTTGTTCCCTTTTATTTTGTCATTCTTTCTTCTCCTTTTCTCAAAGAATTCCATTGCTACATTTTTCCACAGTTGACTTACGGCTTTCTGGCAATATAAATACTTCTGACATAATGGAACAACCCTAGAGAAAGCCTTAGGGAATTTCTGAGTTCCCCTTAGTATGGAGAATCCTGAGCATCCTCCCATCAGGTTTGGTTTTTTCCTAAAGCCAGTACAACTGTTTCCAAACCAGTTCTCTATGAAGGAAATCAGTTCCTCTTTTCTTCCTTTTAAAAAGTGTGGCTAAATGATAACCTGTAAATAAGTTATGTGTATAATAAAGGCTCTATGTTATATTCTTCTGCCCTGCAAAACCAACAGATCTACTGAAATGATCAATATAAAGATTTCTATTTACTTTGTAGTATTATTTAGTTCTTTGTATTAATATATAATCTCAAAATAGAAAAAAAAGCATGTAAGCTACTCTTTCTCATAGTCTGTGTGATATGAACTTTTATATAAGGTATCCAGTGCAGCCTTTAGTTTCCAACTTAAGCAGGTTGTTTTTTGGGAAGAGCTGTTTTTCAGCTATAATTATTAACTCATATCTAAAGGCATGATTAATTAATTGAGGTTCTACCTTCAGGTTTTAGCTTCAGATTTTTATTTGGACAACAAAAAATCCTGTAACTTAGATCTGGAGATGATCTGGAGTCCTTTGTGGAACTTTGTCACAGGGGAAGGACAGAGGATGGGACTAAAGCACTTGATGAAGTTGTACGTGACTGTCCCCAAAGGACAGAAAACTCTGTCTTTGGCTAAAGCTATTGAGAAGGAACAGGGTGATACGGGTTTGACTTCAGAGAGGGAAGTCCTGCCTCCTGCTTGGGCACTTGGGTGCTCGCACCCAACGGTCAAGTGACCAAGTTCACTGTAAGGATGTCCCAACCTCCCTCTGCTGCCAGATGGGGTGGGATAGGAAGGGACAGGATGGGATAGGACAAAAGTGCTGTGCTCTTGAGCCATCCTCCCTGCTCCTTGCAATGGTCCTTTGTGCTCACCACAGAAGCTAAATTTGCTGCAGCTTGAATTAAAAACAGTCTTTCAGCAAATTATTTCAAATGAGCTGAACTCAATTCTCCCTTTTTGTACACTCCCTGCTTTAATTAAGCTCCCTGGACAGGTCCTTCCTCGAAAGACAGACAGACACCGGAGTATCTCATGAAACGACAGCCTGTTACTATCTGTGGAGACGGTGGCTTGGAAACTGTGGTAGTTGGCAGTGATGTGTGATGCACATTGCGCAGGCTTGGGTGGAAGGCATCAATAGCCTATTTGTTTTGACCACTATGGTGTAAACCCCTTCTCCACGAATGGTGGGTTCTGCTTTCGTTAATGGATGGTGGCAATGCTGAGCTCTCTGCAAAAAAGTGTAAATGAGTACAGCTGATACATACATTTTTTGCTTTTTCCATCCCTTTATGTCAAAGGGAAACACATTTTGTCTAGACACACGGAGTAGAGAACTTACCTCAAAAGGTAAATAAGTTAGAACAAAGCACCTTTCCAAAGAAGCCTCCTTAAAAATGAGGCCAAGAGCTAATTCTGATTAATAAAGAAATCATCGTTGAGTGTTTAGCTTGAATCTCTCTGGAAGTCTGGTGTGAAAACCCCTTCAAAATGCCATCTATGCAGAAAGGAGGGTGGCGGTGCCCACTCGGGTGTGCAGCCACCCCGGGTTGGTGGCCCAGAGCAGCAGCAACAGTGCCATCCATCCCGGAGGGGAGGGAGGGAGCTCTGAGAAGCTAAGGTTGCAAATTACGTCTCATGCCTGTCATCAAACCATTATCAGCTTCTTCACCGCTGAGTCTGAAAGATATTGAGAGACATTTATCCGGCCCAGAAATCCGGCCTCGGATTAGGTGCCAACATTTCCACCTGTTACTTACTCGTCTGTTGAACTTACTCAGCTGTTAAACTGGGTCTTATGAATACATTTGAGTGGTTTTAATTCGAAATTCTCAGGTTGCTGGAGGACGTGAACATTTATGGACAATGTAAAATTTCATATCAAACTAATCAACAGGGGAAAATACCTTAAAGATAATTTCTTTTTTTTT
>VXBW01001718.1:177415-184915 GCA_013400375.1 Thinocorus orbignyianus
TATGCTGTGAAAACTGTGGGAGACAAACATGTTGCAATTTCACAATCTTGTTCTTAATATTATTGAAAGAGAGCTGTTCTTGGCAGTAATAAATTTAACACAAAAATCAAATACAAAACAAATTTATTCTTCCAGAGCTGATACCCCAGTCATTTCTTTCTTGTCTTGCATTAAGCTTTAAAATCAACTGTCACTCCCTATCGATTGCATCTGAATTGTTATCTATATTTCTCAAAAGTACTCTTGACAGTTAATACAGTGTAAATTATAATCTGGGGAAATGCTGCTTGTATTTGGCAGCAAATTGCTTAGATTCTGACTAAAGCTGCTTTTATTTTCCATCCTTTTCTTGAGGCCATCTATTCTAGTAAGGATCATTCAGTCCAAATTATTTTAAATTTACACTCAGCTACTATGTAAATCATATTGTGGAAATCAGTGTGGGAATCAATCCTGAATCCTGCACAAGGACTGAGTGTAGAGGTATTAAATTAATAAAGGAATGGTGCTGCAGAGCCCTGGAGCAGGGGTACTTGGGGCTCCTTGGCAAACCAGGTGAACAATCTGCAGGTTCTTTTGCTGAAACTGCAGAATTTTAAGGTGCCAAAAAAACCCCAAACCCAAACCAGCCTGGTCCCCACACAGTCAGGGCCAAAAAGCCACCGGTGGTGGGTTCTGGGGGATGGAGTAGGGCTGAAGAGAAGCAGCCGGAGCTTGTCACTGCAGTCCTGGGAAAGTAGGCCAGTAGTTAAATAATGACACCATTGGAATTTAAGTGTTCTTCAGGAAGAAAATAGGCATGTGCTGAGAAATAGAGGAAAATCAGAAAAATTTAAATAAAGCTCAGCAGGATTGCCATCTCCCTTTCCTGGCGACCATGCCAGGTCCTCCTCCAGGGCTTCTCCTTCCAGCATCACCGGGACGAGTGTGTGGTTCTGGCTTTGTAGTTTCAGATCGCTTTGTGTCCTGGATTAGCGTTCATTCTGAAATAAGGCAAGGAGCAACAGATCCAAAACACTGAGATAGAATGAGATAGCCACGTGGTTTGGCGTGGGCAGCACCTCGGTGAGCCAGCTTCAGTGCCACATCTCCAGGGGACAAGGCTCGTGTTGAATGTTGGTTCCCTAAATGAAGGTATTTCGCAAGGTGTTTGAATGTGTATAAATAAAGTACTAAAGTCAAAGTGATATTTCTCGAAGTAGAGCTTCCCGTGGCACTCCCTGTGGAAATCTGCTTTAAGGTACACTCTAATTGTGTTTAATGACTCACAGTGACGCCGTGAGCAACGGACCCAGTAGTAGCTGGGATTATTTGGTTTCTTAATTATTTGCCCTAATGCACGTGGTGAGGATATATGGAGCTGGACACTCAAAAAAGCTCCACGTAACCCTGCGGATGGGTGGACTAACACTTGGATTTTTCACCAAGCAGGCATCTTCTAAGTAGTTCCCACAAGTTAGTGTCACTGATACCACCGATTGTCTGGAAGCTGAATAGAAAACCCCAAAACAACTGTGGTAAAAGGTGCCGGGTCTGATGGCAGATGATAACTCTTCATTAGTGCCCAGTGTCTCCTCTTATTAGAGATTATGAGTCAGCGAAGTCTGCACTTGCAAGTCCTTCATTTAAATTTCTCGACTTTCTATTTGACATCAAAAAGATTCTCTTCTTAAAAAGGGATAGGAATAGTCGAAGGTGAGGAGGACTAAATAAATCAGGCTAAATATCCTCTGAAGCTGTAGCTCAACCAACAGGATTAGCATCAAAACCCAAAACTAGATGTTTTATACTCTGGATAATTCATAGTGGGAGAAGAAGCCAGTAATGAATTTAAATGCTCGAACGTGACTGGTTTGTTGTGTTTTTTGGTTTTTTTATTTTATTTTTTTTCTTGGGATTTCTCCTGCCTGGCAGACATGGGGCTGTGGGGCTTGAGGGCAGGGGACGGCTCCTCCTCTGAGCTTCCTGCCCTGCTTTCCCACTGCCGAGTGCCAGGAGTCACAGGCAACAAGAGAGAGAAACACAACAGGCTGTGCGAGAAGTAAAATGTAAATTTTTTCCCAACTCTGAGCTCACCTGTTACGGGCATATTACGCTGCTTACTGCAAGCCAAATCAGAATTTCTTGGGACTTAATTTTTTTATTTTTTTTCTTCTGCTTTTAGCAGATAGTTGTGGAAACCACTGACGCTGCTAGTCTCTTATGGCTAAATGATGTGCTGGGAGTTAGCTGGAGTATAGATTTAGTCTTGCTGCTGTTGCACAGAGTCCATTGTAAGATAATTTGTCCCACTCAATTAGACCACGTTGTCATGTGGGAAGCGCTGAGCTCCCAGGGCCAGCACCCTGGCAGACACACAGCCCCCTGGCGGGCAGCCCCTCTGTCCCTGGTTGGGGTGCAGGTCTTCTGCAAAGCCCCACTCCTCCTGATGCTGCGTGGAGGAGGTTGGATGGGTGCAGGTGAACAGCAATGCTCTCCTCCAGTTTCAAGAGGGGGAAATTCCACCAAGGAATGTTACGAGGTGGAAAAGTCAAACACTGACTGTTTCCTTTCTGGCAGCGCTGAAGTCATCCATTGTAATCTGAATTTTGTCCCCTTTCTAACGCAAGATCTGATAAGGTCTTTAACTGCATGATGACTTCTGGTGTCCCTGACCTCTTCTATGGTCGGTGCCCACTCTGCAGACTTTTCAATTAAGGTTGTGTAGTGAAGGAGACTTGTCGGTACCTTCTTCTGTTCATTTGCTGCTGAAATTAGGTAATATTTAGCATCTGAGGCAAGGGGAGAAATGCATTGCTCCTCTGGTTGGGTCCTGCTGACCCAACAAATTAACTCTGAAGTTGGGTTTCTGTGTCTATTTCTGTCATGTATTTTCTGTGTCATCTTGAACAAGCCACATCCAGTTTTTGGGTGCTACAGAATCCTTCTCTCTCCAGCCACAGTTTAACGGCCACGGGGAGCTTTAATTGCAGGGGTGCTAAGCACCCACCCTGCCTCTGCCCTCGGTGGGACCTGGCATTGAGGTCTATGCTCTGGAACACCTTTGGTTGCGCAGGGTAACTGGGAGGTGGGACACAAGAAAGACATGGAAAATACACTATATAACCTGAAGATCTGTCAGAGGATGACAGATCACAGAGGGGTAAGACAAGCTGAGCTTTGGTCTCCTGTGACTTGTGCTGGCCCAGGTGGAACCAGCCCAGGGGTCTCCATGCTGTGGTGGTGGTGGGTTGGCTCCATCGTGGTGGAGAATGGCACCCAGCCCAGCAAAAGCTGGCTTCAAGCTCTCCCTGCTTCACCCCGGCTGCAAACTGGTCGTGCGGCTGTAATTTCACCTCCTAGAAGGGCAGCGCTGTTAATTTTGAGCTGCTTAAACGTGATGGGGGAAAATGCCCATGAGGAGGTTGAGAAGACATTGACTTAATAACTTACAAGGTTAGGAAGATGTGCCCTGTGCGAGTCATGGCGCTAAATATTTTTCAGGGAATATAAAGAACGTGTGAGGTAATGTTAATCATCGCTCTCCGTCCTGTACACCGAGCAGGACAGCTACTCTACATACGAGAAAGTGATAAAATATAATCATGTAATTTAATACTTATAAATCAATACTGTGTGAAGATTGTGCAAGCACTTGTTAACTTGTGGGTAGCTGGCAGAGAGTGCTCCGTTAGTGTAAAGTCTTTAATTTGCAGATATACATTATTGAAAGTAGTGATGAAAAACTTGTATTTATTTTGGGGCATGCGCAAATTGATGTGCTGTTCCATTTCGAATGAGACTGCAAATCAATGATTTTATCCTCTAACCACTGTAATCATAATTTGCCAGTTGTTTAGTTGGAGGGAGTTTTTAAATTAAAAAAAAAAAAAAAGATCATAATCATTATACCAACAACAAGACTGATTAATTAATTAGCCCTCACTGAGATATTTAGATGTACCAACTTTCAAAGTGTCCAGTGTGAAGCTAAATTACTTCGCTGTTGTTCTGGCTTGGCATTTATGGTAATTTGTCAAGTCTATATGCGGTAATGGATCGACTCCTATAACGAAGGCTATAATTGCAGCTGTTAGGTGGGCCTTCTTTATCTCAGCCTGTCTGGGTCCCCATTCCTGCATGATTTCTTGCTGTGCCAAAGCCATGTGTGTCTTGTTTTGTTTTAATACATTACTGACCCAGGGTCTCAGGTTACTGGGGTTCCTGTCATACATTTAGTTCCACTCTCATAAAGCATCGCTGGAAAAAAAATGCTGGAACAAGGTAACAATCATTGCTCAATATACTAAGTATAAATGTCAGAGTGTAAAACTTGACTGCAGGAGAACAGTGTAGGGGGAGATAATAATTGAAAGTAGGAGGCTGGGCTGTAACAGTGAGGCTGGGAGTTATAAGGGCTCCTATGGCCTCACGCAATATGTCTGCTACATCTTGTTTATCCTCAAAAGCTCGGAATCAACCTTCTCGTTATGACATGTATTAGGCATGTCTTGTTCCAGGGCTAAAAATGCCCTCCCAGACCTTTACCAGGTCACGTTCTCCACCTTAATGGCAAATCCCAAAGAGCTGCCGCCTCCTCCCCAATGTGGTACAGGAGCTGGGCAGAACATTTTGTGGAATAAAGCCTTTATTTAGTTGTTTAGTACTTTTACACCGTTGTCATCTTTTGCAGTCCCGTCCTTACCCAGACACGCCACTTGCTGACTTTTAAACATGTCTATGGGTACAACAGATGTTTTATAAACTTATCTTTTAATCTTCGATAACTTACATAATTGAAGAAGTTAACAGGTTGTTCGCTTAATAGGGAGCATTTATACAGGATTTTTTTTTTAATAACTTGCTGGAAGGGGGAAAAACCACTCTTGGCTAATACGAAGCATATTTTGCATTTATTACAGGAAAAAATTTTCAGGTAGGAAGTGAGGAGACAATTTGGGAATTTTCGTTAGCTGAAAAACTGCATATTAAACATGAATTGTGATTTTCCATCTGGCCCTACTGGTTAGGAAGCTGCAGTTGGGCATGATCTTCACTGTCAATCAACAGTCCCCAACTGCGAGATGCAAACCTCATGACAAAGCCCACCCCAACTCATTAAACCAAAGCAAACTGTATGAAGTGCGCCGCTGTGTGATTTTAATATTTGGTGCATGTGACAGGATCATTTTAGTGATTTGCAGGATTTATCTCCTCTTAAAAGTACTGCCTAAGGCTACTCTAATTGGTAGGAAAGCAAATTCCCCCTTCTCCTCCTGTCACTCTTTGTTTTATTTACTGAGAACTGCCGAAACCTATTTACACAATAATGAGGATAAATCACCGTGATGCTTTCAACACAAAGAGAAATGTTGCGTGAGTTGAAAGCTGTACAATTAAAACTAAATTCAAAATATTTCTGAAGTAGTATCTACAGTTAGTGATAGTGAAATAAAATTAAGACAGATGATAGGATCAAATGTTGCGACTCGTGCAGACAGAGCGAAAATCAAAATTCTCGAGGCATCTTTTATGACGGACAATTTCATTCAAGACTGCAATTAAGTAAATGTATGTAAGTTGCTGACAATAGCCCAGATGTTCCCCCTAGATGCGTATGCAGCTCTTTGATTTTTCCCATGGAGAGGGGAGCTCAGCTACTTCCCCCACTGCTGTCTTCTCCACAATGCGCCCACTGGGAACCTCTCCACCTGTGGGTCAGGGTGGAGATGCTCCAGGCAGGGAGGACGCTTCTCTTTGAGGGTGTGAGGTTGCACCTCGTTCGCTCTTGCATCCTGGAGATGTTACTTGAAAAGGAGACGGCAGCTTCAAGCTGAGACCAGCCCAGGCCAGGTGTCAAGGTGAACACTGGGAACCCAGCATCTGAAGCTGGTTCCCACCATGCTGCTGTAGATCTCAGCAGGTCCATGGCCTAATGCTGACTAAGAGTTTCCAGCTTGATTTATCCAAGATAAATCAAGATTTTATCAAGATTTCCCTTGACTGGCTTTCGTGGAGGAGAACAAACTGCTGGAGTAGTTGCAATGGAGTGGATGACGGGCGCTTGCTCCTGGGGCCTGATTCTGTGCTTCTTGCTTGAAGACTTCCACTGAAACAACCCATCTCAAACTGGGTTGCTCAGCACCTGGTGCATTTTATAAAGAAATGGAACAATCTTGAAGCACTTACTTACAAACCTCACATATCGCTATCATGAGGTGGTTTATACATGTTTTGATAAACAGTATTTAAAAATTGAATTAAGATAGGTGCTGTTGAGAGATCTTTGCTCTTCCCTAATTTTCAGTCCATACTGTAACAACCAGATAGCAGAACAAAACCAACCTGTATTTACCAGGGCAAGTGACACCAGCAACCCCCCCCTCTGCAGACCACGCTCTGTCTGCTTTTCAGTTTGCCCTGGCACAGGGCCCCAGGCCTTGATCAGACCGTACCGTCGAAACTAAGAACACACCATATGTACCATGAAGAAAAAAAAAACATGTCTTTTGAGAACAGCCTTTCTTCTTCTGTAGGACACACGAAAAGGTTAGCGATGCTCAGTGGGAATGGTAGAGGTGGCAAAACAACAGGATGATGCTGAATGACTCTGCCAAAATGGTACTATTTGCTGGTGACACTAAGAAATTGCCACATTGGGCACGGCTCCGCCTGTACCAACAGCTATTGCTAAGGCTCCAGCAGAGAACAGATATCTTATTTGGTCTTAAGTGCAACGTAAGATCCCAGTGAGTGTAATAATGAATAATTAAAGATGTATCTCTTATTAGAACATGGGTTTCACCTTGTCTGTGAGCGGATCTTCGTTTTCACCAAAATGAATGGGAAATAAAGTCTTTTCACAGGGTATTTTTCACAGATGTTGCAATAAAATAGTTAAATAACCCTACAAAATTGCAACATCAAAGGAAAAACTTATAAAATATTAAGGTCTAAAATGACCTTTTGCAAAATCATGTGCAAATCCATCGATACCAGTGGAGTTACTTTTATTTATGTTGTCAGGTGTTCATTGTGTCCAGCTAAAATTTGACAGACTGGTGCTTCAGTTTAGATCCCACAATAAGGGGTATCAGAGGCAAAAATCCTGTTGATGCCAGTGGTGGAGGCCCAGACCTCAGAGCAGCACAGCGTCCAGAGGTTGGCCAGTCTAGGCTGAGTGTGGAGAAATGCAAGGTTGGGATGTAAACTGTGGTCAGAGCCGCGCTCATCCACCAGCCCCATGGGCATCTACCAGCTCCATGGGCATCTACCAGCCCTGGGAGTTGCTGCCACAGGGAGTTGGATGGCCAGATCCAAGTCCACGTGCACATCTCTACTGCTTCCCAGCTGATTCCAAAATGCCTCCATGGGGTGATGGAGGGGGTCACAGCATCCTGGCCATCGGGAGAGCCCTACTGGCGTGTCCTTATGAGGTTGTACTGGCTGTACTGGTTGTTCCTGCAGAGCAATTTTGCTGCTGGTCAGTTTGGCCCTGCCTGTCTCATCTCCTGGCCAAGG
>VXBW01001718.1:205987-213487 GCA_013400375.1 Thinocorus orbignyianus
TGCACGGTTTCAGTGGGACGTTGGGAGGATCTTACTTGATAAAGAGGTGGAGGCTGCTGGCCCCTGCAGGTCCCAGCTGGCTTCCTTCCCAGGCATCTCACCTATCGCCAGGGCAGCTCTGAGTTTAGGCTGTTGTCACCAGGACACTCACGCTCAGTATCCGAAATAAAAAGGATTAAACCTTTACTTCCTGCTGAGGTTTATTTGCATGAATTCAGTTCAGCGTCTGGTGGAAATGCACTTTACTGCTGATGTTTTTAGGATGTAGTAGGTGGGTTTCTACCACAAATATTGCTTTAGCCAAACAGTATTTGAATCAGACCATGCTAAAGCCACTGCATGTGCTTATAATGCCAAGTATTCTCTTGCTTAGCATTGAAATTCAAGTACCAAAGTCTTTCTGGTCTATTTGCTACACCACCTCCTCTCAAAAAGGTTAAGAAGAGGTGAAAAGGATGAAAAGGCACTTGCCGGGTTTAAAGAAATCTTCTATGGAGAAAAACATCTTTCATACCACAAAAAAAGTCTCCTGTAGGTTGTTATGTGCATAAGAGCAGACACATTTGCAGATGAACTTCTTTTACTAGCTTCTCCGAGACATGACATTTGTTCAGAAGATTAGCCAGGTTGTAATGTGTAGCATAATTGCACTGTGCGGATGTCCCAGAAGTGAAAACCTAATTGCTTGACAGGCCTATAACTTTGTGGTACGCTCTCACCTTGTTAGGTCCTTTTTCTGATGCAGTTCAAATGAAGTCTGGCCGCAGGTGTGCCTAATTTACCTCGCAACAGAACGTGTTGGGTTTAATTGCACAGTGGTTGTTAGGAAAAATTGGTGGGTGGAATATCAAGTGACTTTACTGTACGGGGATGGCAGATGGGCGTTGAGAGGCACCGCGAGCTAAGTGTATAGATGAGGTGAGTCAATAAAAGATGTAAATTTTATCTTAAAATAGTGAAGTCTTGTGGTAGGCAATACATTTTAATTAAGAGGGTAGCAGTCCCCTCTCTAGCAGCCTGAAAAAATCGGAGCAAAGAAACATCACAAAGGCTGCATTTTTCACTGTATTGGTATTTTAGGAACGGCTCAGTACATTTGGGAAGGCTGCTCTGCAAGGCTGTATTTATTAAAAAAGAGTAAGGTTTGTGCGTGCAATACAAAATAGAGCAGGCAGTGGCAAATCGAGGAAAGCTTATGTTCTCATTCTGTTGAAAGCCACAAAGTGTGAGAGATGACCCAGCCAAGCTCTGGCTTCTTGCTGTGTCACAGAAACCTTGCCTCAGGAGCACAGGTCTCCCAGAGAAGGCGTCTGGCCACCTTCTTCTGCCATCGGGATGGGTCTGTGGCACCCACGGTCCTTGGTGGTCAGCCTAGAGGAGCAATCGAGTCATTTTTTTATCCCCTGGCAAGCTTTGAGAAATGCCCTGTGTGAGCAGAACGTGGTTTTTAACTTCCCTTGGCTTCTTCCAAAAATCTTGTCTTGATGTCACCTGGGCTCTCCGTGAACTCTCTGAAAACACAGATTGAAACATAAAATACAGTATCTCAGAACCCAGGGATGTAGCAGAGTTGAAATATGGCTGCTGCTTGCGTTCACCCCAGCTTTGTGGCTTCAGTGTTTAGCCCAGTACCAGGGTCACCCTAGTAAACCTGGAGATGCCTAATTCCACCAAGCTGGGTCCTTTTCACCAAATAATTGAATAAATATCAGTTCCAGTTGACATTTAGTGAAAGGGTGCTTAATGGCCCTTTTTTTTTTTTTGACAGGATGTGAGCTCTCTGTATAGAAACAATTCATCACAAGTGCTTCACATTGAAAACAATCCACCAGGAGCAATACTTAGCATTCCTAGTGCACAATTCATTGGAGAATTTCCGAGCAATTTACAAACATTAGCTCAATAAGCCTCACAACACCCATTTGAGATCAGAAAAAAATAGATAGATAAGATGCGCCTCTTCAGCCTGGCTGCGGCACTGAGGAGCCGTGAAGCTGGAGGCTCTCCCCAGCTCCTGACTGGTGCTGTCACCAGTGCCTGTTGGGCTCCTACTGACGTGGGCATCAGCTGATCCTTGCACACCACTGGGGTCCGTGCAGTGGAAGTTGTGCAGAAAAGCATAGAAGTGGGACAGAAATGCAGTTATGTTTAGGCTATACTCAGATGACCCTCAAAAAAACCCCCAAAATCAAGGCAGATGTAATGAGGGTGATGTTGTGGCTAATGAAGGTGCAGTTTCATGGAGCTGCTGATAGTGTCCCTGCAACAGTGTCCAGAGAACCTGAATTCATGTGAACATCTGAGCTGGGAGATCATATCAACCGCTGTGGAAGTCCAGCTTTCTTCCAGCTTGACACCTAAAACCCCTTTACAGATTTTGAGAGAGGAAGTTTTAAAGAAACACGCATTCGGCTAAACTGTTGGCATCAATTTATTCTTGCATGGTTTGAGTAAGCCTGGTGGTTTCCCTCCTTGCTCTCTGATATGAGGGATGGCTCCCTCAGAGTTAGCATCCCGTTCCGATATTAGGGTCCTGCTCAAGGTTTAACTGAAAAAGGAGGTCTGTGGTTAAAAGCACCGGTTTGTGACATGAGGATATTCCCATAACACAGGGCAGGGGGTGGCACTGGATGGGCTTCAAGGTCCTTTCTGACCCAAACCATTCTATGTGACTCTATAGTATTCCAAATGTAAAAGCTCCTCCTAACCTCGCTATTCAGCATGTGTGAAGTTGCTGGGCTGGTGCTTCTGGGAAACTCTGACTGACTTGAAATTCCTGAGTCTTGCCTGTCATTAGCTGTAGGTTATTAGCCAAAACCCAAGTATAGAACATTTTTTTTTAATTGTGAAATGGGAAAACATAGCTACCTATAGAAAAGAGGAGGTGTTGGGCTGTGAACATCCTCCTGCACGAGGGTGGGATGTTGAAGATCCCCCCACCTTCCATCTCTGCTCATTCTCCAGCAGGTACAGGAGGGCAGCACAGAGGAGTTTGCACCTTTCCAAGCATTTCCCCTTCCTGCATGTGCTTGCTGTGCCCTGGGAGGCAGGGATGCTAAAACAACAGTTATTGGGAGATAACTCGATGATGAGGGTTAGTCCTAAATAATTGCTGGTTGCAGATCAGCAAAAATAAGCTGGATTTCCATCCCCCCGGTAACTCCTCACAGTTAAAGGCTGGCAAAGGTTGGAGAGGTCATAAGACAGGGCCTAATTTGCCGTGTTCCTTTCCTTTCAAAAACAATGAGGGAACCGGGGCCTTGCCGGTGGGCAGATCCTGCCTGGATCTCCCCGGAGTCAGCAGGAGTTGGATCGAGTCCCTTTGAATAGTGAGAGTCTCCAAACCGGAGGCAACGCCAAGTGTTTTTCAGAAGATTGATCATTCATTACCTTGGAATGTTTCAATGTAGAGGTCATTACTGCTAATATAAGTTGTGAAGAAATAAAACATATTAAAAAAATAGAGACAAATTCTCATCTGGTGTAAGTCATTGCCTTTGAAGTCAATGAGTCATTGAAATCAACTTTCCCACACGGAGCTAAGGATATGGCCTGGAGTCAATACATTTGTAGTTGTTGAAAAATTAAAAATATAAATTTGCCTTTGCCTGGCAATAATGTTCTGTTTACAACAGAGATCTTATGCTTTAAAATAAGTTCATTAACTAATAGGAGAGTAATATTTCACTACCAGTATTCTTTTGGGTATAACTATTTATGATTAAATTTTATTAAACTTTTTTAAAATTGGATTTACATTTTGATGAATCTAATAGATTTCAATTTTGTATTTTTATAGATTCTTTCTAAAGTTTTTCCTCAAGTGCAATCAGAACTGTTTGAAGAATGCAGGCAACCCACGAGACATGCGAAGATTCCAGGTACAGATCCCTCTTAAAGAATAAACGATGTATAAAAGACTTACTCATGTCTTCATTTTGAGCTTTTTTTAAATGAAAAAACAGAATTAGTGCTTCTATTTAGTGTAGTTCCAATGCTGAGTGACTTAAAAAAAACAAAACACTTTTGGTATTTTACATTCCCCCCACTAATTTAAATGCTGGTTGTTGGGTCTCGCTGAGTTCTGCAGTGGACTGTCATGGATCGGTGCTGAAGAAAGCAAATCTCTCAGAAAGTATTCCCCCGGTTTTCCTCGATACCAACCCTTGCGTTGTAGTGTGGCCTGTGCTCCCACCTCCACAGGTTCCCCACGTGTAGACCGAGTGGCCAAATCTTACTAACAGCTGTGACGGTGGAGCGCAGGGAAGTTTGGATCTCACTCGGGGGTTTTTCACTTTCACAACTCGTAAATCCAACAGTGGTGGTCCAACCCACGTATTTTTATTCCAGTTGTGTTAGAAAATGTTTAATACTTCACTTTCTCCTTACAGCTTTTGAAATACCCTGTGGTGAATCATAACACTACAGAGAGACAGCTGACGTGATGGACAAATGTTTTTCCTCTGTGTTTGGGGTCATTTGCATTGCTTGTTAGGAAATATATACTTCTTATTTCAAAATATTTCACAATGATTCATATTTGAGGCTAATAATAAACTAGTATTGAGATGTTCAAAACTTTTGCATTTTTGAGAAGAATAACTCATGGTTAAGTTTGTTTTAAGCAAAACACATGACATCTGTTTTCATGCCCAGCCAACCAACCGGCGAAGCCAGCACCCTTGAGCCAACCAACAGAAAAGATCTCTAGCTGGAAAAAAAATAATATATATTTCTTCAAAACAATGGAGCTGAGCCTCCATTTTTCATGCATCTCGGCTTCATGTGGCATTGGTGATATTGATCCATCTGAACAGAACAGAAGGTCAAACCCGGAATGAGTGGAAATGTCCTCTTTGTCTCACCAATGACTAAATGAAGCATCAGTCATGAGTGATCTTGTGGTCGACAATGGAGCCAGTAGGCACTAGAAAGACTTCCCGGGGTCTCTTTAGCTAATCTCCCTGCCTCTCAGAAGGTTTAACTGGACTTAACAGTATGTCAGATCTCGAACAATATTTTTAACTGGTTTCACTGTCTCAGCACCTTTCTTTAGGTGCACAGCAGGAATGAGCCACTGTAACAAAGCATAGCATGACTACTTTCTTTTGCTGAACTACGGTATTTTCCCTGGGCGACTGACCTATATATACATGACAGAACAAAAATAGTTGTCATTTTTATACGCACCTTCCTCTGTCTTTTTAACATGCCATGTTCTAGGAGCCAAACCCAGAAATCTCTGCCGAAAACCGCCCTTGTCTGTTTGGTGATGTTTCCTAAAGCCCGTGAAATCTCATTAAAGGTGAAAAGCAGATAGGCTCGGCGGCCGAGGTGAGTGTGCAACCTTCAGCAGCTCCCCGAGGTGGATGTTGAGGAGAGGGAAGGCATCCACTTCTGGGAGGAGAAAGGTAGGGGAGCGAGCGAGCGGAGCAGCCTGGCAGAGAGCTGCCCTGGGGCTGTTCCGAAGGGTACCGCAGATGGCTGTCTCCGAGGAAGTGGGATGCACAGCAAAGGTGCTGCCATAGCTGAAAGCTAATTACGGGCCTTGAATAAGAAACAGGAGCAGAGGTGATCCAAAACAGAGAAGCAGGCAAGGATTTCCTTCTGATGCCTGGGAGCAGCTCTGCCCACGAGGAGGAGGCGGGTTTTACCCCTTCGATTTCCGTTCGTTAAAGGTTTGGGTATAGCAGCTGGTGCGAGGACCCCGGCTATCATTTTTGTTGTACCCGAAGGTGAAATAAATAAAAGATGAAAGCTGAAATGCATGCTGGCACCACCACCATCACCAGCAGGGTTGGTCAGACCTAACTTAGCCGTTGACTTTAAGGACTCTACTAACATTAAACCCCAAAGAAAATGCCGCAGTGGTTGCTTCACTTAGGAAACCTGGAACCCACAGCCCAGGGCCTGTGCTGGAGTATTTCAATAAGATGCAAAGTCTCTCTGGGATAACAACCATCGACCTGTGAAGCTGTGTTCCCCACAAACCCGGGCACATCTCGCAGTTTCCTCCTTGGCTCGTGTTCATGAGAGATCGTTTCCGGAAGGAGTTTCACAACTCCATTGTGTAGGTGTTTTTATCGGGAAGGTTGTGCTTTTTGCATATGTTCCTTTTCCATTTTCTACTGAGAAGCAGCTGGAAGCCAAAGAAGGCCCTATCCATCATCTCTTCTATGGCCGGACTCTGAACCTGGACACAAGAATAGGAGCCTTTCACTCAAAAATAAAGGAGGAAATTCCATTGACATACCAGGGTCAATCACCATCCGAATGAACTTGAGAAGGGATACTTTTCATGGATTGAAAACACTTTCACTATTCATATTCAACTCGGGTCTTTTCAGATGCAAAAAAGTTCATTATCAGACATTAAATGTAATTGTAAAACTGACCTGGAGATCATTTACTGAAGAAAAAAATGAGGAGTTACGATGGTTCCTGATTTATTAAGCTTTTTTTTATTTGGAATCCTCACAACCCTTCATTTGAAGACAGTCTCAAGTGAACAAATTTTAATTAGATAAACTATCTAATCAATATATCAACAGATCAATCAAAACAGCAGCTTTTAAAATGAGTGGCTAGAGGGGTGTTTCTGAAACTAATGGCTAGAAGAATATTTCCCTGAATTGAATTCATTTGTTAGCATAATAGGAGATTAAACTCTAATTAGTGTAGCAGGTTCTGAAGAGAAACAATTGTGAGTTAAAAATCACCCGTGTTCGCCACATAAACACAAATGTGGTCGGAGTCAGCATTCGCCTTCTCTGAAGCTGTGGTGGTGCTCGCTCTCAAAAGAAGACGCAGTCGATTCTGTGCCCACATTTGTGAAAACAAGAGGGGCTTGGGGTTTTTGGGTTTTTTTTTGCTTTGTTTTGTTTTAAATTTTGGTTTCTTTTGTGTTTGTTTTCTTTTGCAGGTTGTTGTATCAACAACAGTCAATGTGGATGGCCACGTGCTGGCTGTCTCAGACAACATGTTTGTACACAACAATTCCAAACACGGGAGGCGGGCTCGCCGCCTTGACCCCTCAGAAGGTACGGCCCCTTCTTATCTGGAAAATGGTAGGCACACATTTACATGTCTTTTTTTTTTATTTGCAATGCTTTTTTTTTTCCTCTTTTTTTTTTTTTTTTTTTTTTTTTTTTTTTTTTGGCACCATACTTTGTGTTGCTACACTACTGCATTTTACTTTTACATAATTTCTTCTCCCATCCATCAAACCACCCATTAAAGCAGTCCATTAGTACTTCTCAGCCCTTGTCAACCAGAATACGGTCGCTCCTGAATTTGCTTCTGACTTCTTTCTTTATTTAACACTTACAGTTCTGCAGTCACAACCAATTTTTCATCTTTTTTTTTATTTATTTTTTTTTAATTATTATTTTTTCAGTCTTGTTTTGCTTGCAGCTTTTTCTTGCTGTTTAATTTGACTTGATTTTATTTTGGCTTGTCATATTCCTTGATCCAGAGGTACAGTCTCAGGTTATGTATGCA
>VXBW01001718.1:218487-223487 GCA_013400375.1 Thinocorus orbignyianus
TGCCTACCTCTGCTCCACCGCACCATTGTAATAACTCATGCAAATGTGAAGACTCTAGGGACAAAGGGAGGTCAAGTAAATGGCTCAGGGATTCATGTCGACAAACAATATTAGATGTAAAATGTGTACCTTTGACAAAAGTATTAATATAGTGCTTTTGATTTTTTCCTGATGAAAAGTGAAAAGTAGTAATTACGGAGTGACAGAGGAAAATGAAGTTTTGAACCAAAAGGCAAAGTTCGTGGATGAAAAACCCCAACCCAATTAGCTGCTTATGAGGAATCGAAATTCAGAGCATTTGCTCTTCCATCTCCCTCAACAACCTTTTGATTGACTCTGCTTAGATCTGTACAGCAAAGCAGATAAATCGACATGCCACATGCATGCGATGCTTAATCATTTGTAATAGCCATATTTGCCCTGACATATAATTTGCTATATCAAGCCAGTTTTTCCTTGCTCACCAGTCTTCTGCTGCTTGGCCTTTGCTTTATAAAACATTTAATAGTTTGCTTTAAATACATCAACATGCTGATATATGATTGCCCTTTGTATGCCTCCTCGAGAAATCATGCACTTTCCTCCTATTGTGCTTTGCATGGTTTGTCATTGGTGAAGAGATCTTGTGTCGGGAAAGAAGGGGTATTAAGGTCTTGATTTTCTGTCTTGTACAAGCAGCTACTCCGTGCATAAAGGCCATCAGTCCTAGTGAAGGCTGGACTACTGGTGGGGCTACTGTCATCATAATCGGAGACAACTTCTTTGATGGCTTACAAGTCGTATTTGGAACTATGTTGGTCTGGAGTGAGGTAAGCTATCTAAATTGGTGGGCTTTGAACTGTAACATTTTTCCATGAATGATTTTAACAAGCTGTCAATAGGCTATTGACATGAGGTATCATGAGATTTTGTTTCACAGTGCCTTTTTAGCCAAGAATTCACATGTGACAATTGACTACACGGAGAGAAATAGACTTGAGGCACGTCATGGCCCTCTAGTGGAAGACTTGCTGTAGGAGGTCTCCCAGTACAATTGGACAATTAGTGTTAAAATTACTAGAAGTAGCCTTAAGGAGACATATGGAGGCAATTTTCATATGAATGATGCCCTGTGGCCTTTCCTGCAAACGAAAACCAAGGATCATTTACAGAGCTTTTTCTTAAGAAAACCTTGTAGAACTTGTACCTTGGAAGGTGACAGCAAGAAAGGAGAATTTTGAGGCAACGCATACACTTGAAAGTCATTCTCGTAATTATGTAAACTGGCTGGCATCAGTCTTATCAGTGCCATCTCGATTTAAGGTATGTTTTCCTGTATGATTTTTGTAGCTGATAACACCCCACGCCATCAGAGTTCAAACACCACCACGGCACATTCCAGGAGTTGTTGAAGTAACTCTCTCCTACAAATCCAAACAGTTCTGCAAAGGTGCTCCCGGCCGATTCGTCTACACTGGTAAGTGAACGGCTCCCTTACTCTTTTT
Organism: Thinocorus orbignyianus; assembly: GCA_013400375.1. Taxonomy (NCBI): domain Eukaryota; kingdom Metazoa; phylum Chordata; class Aves; order Ciconiiformes; family Thinocoridae; genus Thinocorus; species Thinocorus orbignyianus. The sequence goes on from VXBW01001718.1 coordinate 219,972, forward strand.
GGGATAATAATTCCCATCTCTTAATGACACACAGGCTGTGCAGAGTGTCAACCTTACAATGCTGTCAAAAGAATAGGATGTGTCTTGCAGGAAATGTAGCTGGTGGTAGCCAGACCTCAAAATACCTGTTGGTGTGGGCACCCAGGAGCTCTGGTGCCTGTCCAAGCCTCGCGGGTCTTAAACATGTCTCGATGTCTCATGAGGTCAACCTCTCTCACATGATGCCTGTTACTTCCTATTTTCATTTTGGCCAGAAATGGATTGACAATGGTATTTCCTACTCTGCTCCAGCCAGAAAAAAAGGAGTTAAGAAGTATTTGGTGATGAAAAATATTTTTAAGACCATCTATCCAAACTTCTTGAACTTCCTTAAAGGTTCAGTTGAAGTTTTAGGCACTGGTTCAAGTAGCTGTTGTTGGGTCCAAATAACTTCATCCAACCTTATTCACAACCTGGCTCTAAAAATTCTTTCAGACCTGAACCTTGGGTTATAAACTCACAGGCCTGGGAATGATTTATTTGTGCCAATTCTTTTAAATACATTTGATTTTAATTTACAAGAGCGCAAGAAAGAGTCGGAACTTTGTGGTTTCCAGTGGTTTTAATATGAAAATTCTTACTTCGGGATGAAGTATTGCTGGCTTTTTATCTGAAATGTGTATTACAGTTTTTCTGGCATTTAACAATGAATGTAACCGAGGTGCTGGGAGGAAGAGGGGAGAAATGGCAATTTAATTTACCGTACTTTTGGATGAGGATTCTAGGTGATAAATTTGATCTGATGAATCAATCTCTCTTTTGAAAACAAAGAGCCTTTAACTGTTTACTCGACAGACTGCAGGGATTCGGGGAGAGTTCTTGCTGCTTATTGGGTAGATAATGCAGATTGCAGATGATGTGCAGATGATGTGCATTTTGATGAATATTTTCCCTCTAGACTGCAACTGTTTCTATCTATTAATTTAGATCTAATGGGAAAAGTGTGTTCCTGGGTAGTTTTAAGTTAAGACTTTTAGAACAGTTAACGCACCAAGGGTATGTTTTTCTGTCTGACTAAGATCTATCATGGAAATGAACTTTTAAGTGAAGGTGATGTCAGAGATGCCCATCTCCCATCTGCCCCCAGAGAAATCACAACCTGAGCAGAACCAGTGCTTGCCTTCACACCTGGGGCCTTCTCTCTTGGCTTGTGGGGCAGAGAGTATTTATATTTTCTGGATCTTTCTGCCTGGGTGGCTGCCAGAGTTACCAAAAGGGATGGTGGTGTTTTTGGTGCTGATGGTGTATCTGGAAGGCGGGCGTCGTTTCATTGTCTTCTGCAAAGGTGGTCACCGCAGGTTGGGGCTGCAGCCTTCAAAGTGCTGGGATGAACACAGCCCCTGTAAGGCTGCAGCAGAGCGTCCTGGCAAGGGCGACTCTTGAGCTCAAATAAGTGCTCAGCGAAATGAAAAATGAATGAATTGGAAGCCTCAGACTTGAGCTCCAGCTATTTTAGCTGTTGCGAAGTGGTGCAGTTCCATCGCACACAGGGAAGCGCTGCAGATTTGAACCAGATGATGGTCTGGCTCTGGCTGCACAGCCCTGGAATTTGGAGTCACTTTACAGTCATGTCTTAAACTGATTTCTTAGGTGCGTGTTTTGCAAGTTTGGCAAATTTATGCTGTTTTGAACTTTTTTTTTTTCTGATGTGTAAACGCAAGCATGTATAAAACCGCACGGAAAAGCCATTTGTTTCCTGGAGTCGTCTTTTGTCTTCATTGCTGAGTAAAGATGCTCAAAAGAATCGTGAGAATGTCAGGAGCTTCTCCCGCTGGAATTAAATTGTAACAAAGTTGCATTGCTAACAACACTTTAAGGGGAATATATATTTAAAACAACTTTCGAGGGAGGCAGAAGCCTGTGTAGCCCAGCAATAAGCAAATAAAAAAGATAAAGCCAGCGCCTGCCTGACGGAGGAACTTCTGCCTGCTTGGCTTTATCCAGAAGCGATAGGGAGAATGAGATAGTCTCTGGAAATTAGAGTTGCCATAGAGAGTGAAGCCAAGCCTCACTGTATTTCAGAAAATGAAAATGATGTAGCCCTGGAGGAGGAAGGGGCTGGATCCCTAGGGCATCTGTTTCGCATCAGTGTCCCACCATGCTTGCAGTCTGGCTTGGCACTCTAACATTTAACCTTCCCGGCAGGAGGTAGACCATAGGGCAACAAGGCTGCAGAATAATGAAACAAGAGTGTAGTGTGGTGCACAAAGCCTTTGTGAGCCAAGTAGTCAAAGACATTAAATGATCAGGGTGCGGAGATATGAAAGTTCCAGATTTTTCTGAAAAGCCCCCATTAGTCTCACGCCGGAGGAGGAGCGCGCCGTCTCTCAGCAGGCGGAGGCAGGGCCTTTCCCCATCCATCCCTGCCTTTTTGCCCACTGCTTTCAACTATTATAAAGATACAATTACCTTGGGAGACTGTGGCAGTTCAGTTGATTAGCACGGTGAATTAAAAGAATGAGTCACAAATGACATGTCCAGCTCTTCTCTACTAGTCCTTTGTATTCCCAGCGTACCTCACCCCTGTTGTAAGAAGGTCAAAAATTAGAGAGAGATAACAATTTTCAAGCAGCTAGCACTTAGGAGCAGAATTAACAATCATTCTGTATGTAATTGCCAGTTAATAGTAAATTGCCTTCTAGACTGTAAAATGCAATATAAACTGGTGGGCACCTAAAATTAAATTAATGAGGTATTTGCTGCATTTAAAAGTGAATAGTGCAAATTAATAACTGGGTACAATACTTGTTTTAATATGTACCGAATGGCGCTTTGTTTACTTGTTTCATAATAATTTTAAAAGTGCTACCTGAAAAATTCTCTATCTCTGCAGGAAAATCAAGTGGTTTCTGCAGGTTGTAGCCATAACTTTGCTGCTAAAGTCTTCCAGGTTTCCAAATTAAATATTGGAGATTATTTTTTAATTAGAATATAAGCACTGCGGTGTTATTTGATTATGGCAAATTGTGATTTGTATGCTTCTAAGAGAAATTATGTCACAGATAAAACTGCACCTTTACACACATATTTTAAGCTCTGTAGCTTCTGTGGGTTTACTTTCCAGTGAGCAGCAGTTCTGTGTTTACAGGGCATTTGTGCCACCGCGCTACTGTTTCCTCTAAGTGTGTATTTTGCATAATGATTTCCCAGCAAATAACGCAAGTCTAGTCCGACCCAGAGTAGGTTCAAATAGTTTGGAAGAGCGTTTGGACCTTGTAGTACGGGTGGCTTTCTCCTCCCTGTTCCTGGTGCTCAACCTTATTTTGATAACTTCTTTCACCCAATTAAAGAACCCACCCAAATTGTTGGGGGGACAGCGGGTTGCTCCCCGCGGACTCTGCCCCTGGCTAGGCACTGGGTTGCCAACACGGCCCCAAGCAGAGGTGGAGAAAGAGCGGATGTCGAATAGATGGAACCATTCCCAGGTCAGCACCGCCTTTGCTAGACGCCAGCATAAAAATGATTATTTTTTTTTGC
>VXBW01001718.1:225987-230628 GCA_013400375.1 Thinocorus orbignyianus
CAAACCTTACTTGCTGGGCAGTCTGAGTCCTATGTACACAGCTTTTTTGGCCAAGTGATCTTGATGGAAGTTAGTTTAAAGACATTGGCACAGCCCTGAAGCCTCAGTTTTATTTTATTTTTAGGTAATTATCACAACCTTAGTGAATGCAGTTTGCTAAAGGAAAAAATCAGAAGGGGTTTCAAAAATATTTGGGACACCCACTATTACTTATATTTCAAAACAGTTTCTAAGACATCGCCCTTTACGTAGCTTCGTAACAAAACCTAATGCTTCTAAAAGCCTATGGAAGACAGGTATTTCCACAAGAGCTGTTAGTCAATGTGGTTGTTATTCACAGGCTGAATATAAATTACCGTAGATGACTATTGATTTTTAAACACACAAACTTTCATTGAAACCACGCAAAGTTGGACGATGAGCAGAGCCCGGTGGTGGATCTGGTGTTCCTCATCCATCAGGTGTTTGCTGGTGGTTGGGGTGATGCTGGTCCTGGCGTGGGCTGGGGCTTTGGGACAGGACCTGCTTCTGGGGGTGGAGGTCCTGTGGTCGTGGTGGCGTGGAGCGAGGTGGCGGTGGGTGCAGAAGGCTGCGTTAGCAATCCGCTATTCCTGAATCTATTTTTTATTTTTTGGTCCTATTTATAAGCTTAGAGAATTGCAGCCTGGGACTGGATAGTTTTATATTTTTAATTACACTATTTCCAACAAACACAAGTATGAAAGGTATGAAAGGGACAAAAAAGGAATTTTTTTTCACACAATCTTGAGAAGATCTCCTTACCGATGGATGTGCAGTATGGCTCCTTGGAAAACTCTTCTTTAATCTTGTTAGACACCTGGGTGAACACCTTCAGCGTTTTCAGTTTTCTCTGAGCTAAATAACTTCAGTGATTGAAAATATTTTTATTTCATACTTCATAAGTATTTTTAAATAGTCGTTGAAAACTAAACTAAGAGTTTCACATGATTCTGAACAACTAGAATATTAATAATATGGGCTTTCTTTCTATTTTTAAAGATATGACATCCACTGTACTAAAGCATTTAATAAAGCTTTTTTTCTAGATTCATTGAATTCAATTAGTTGTTTGAGGCATTTTTTCCCCACTATCCACAGGTAATACAGAGATTTCACAACTTTGAGTAAGATACAGTTTTGTTTGAAATTATTACATGCCAGAGGAATATTGTTGTAAAAGCTACGCTGGGCAATGTTAAGTATCTGATTATAAATCCTATTTGTCTAAATATTACATTTAAATATTGCGGCATTATATTCTTACGCTGGATGATGGCTGCCAAGCATAAAGGCAGAGGAGCTGTGCCGAATACCGGCTCTTACAGATGTTTGCCGAAGCATCACAGATTTCATATGGTTCTGAGGTGGATAAATACCCCTGAGGAGCTCAGCCGGCAAGGACAGGCAAACGATGAGGTTTTCCATGTGCTGTGATCACGCACCATTTTCAGCAAAGTCCCAGGAATTCTGATATTTCAGGAGAGCCATGGCCCTCGGTCATGCCCCCTCCGATGCCTCCTCCAGGTTTCTATGGCAGCTGATGCTCATCAGCTCCATCAGCTCTTTTATAACCTAGATACATGGCACAGGGCTGGTCGCTCTCAGCCAGGAGGAATTTCTCTGCTTGTAGGCTCAGGTAGCAGAATTCTCTAAAAGCTGTATGGGGGAGCAAGAGGAAGGAGATGGATATGTCTGTGGAAGGGGGTATTTATCCAGCAATGAGGCCTAGTAGAGGAATAAACTCCCAAATAATGCCACAAATACAGAAGCAGATGCAAGCTCAGTTGATTTCAGTAAAAGATATCTTAATTAGTAAAATACCTTAGAGTATTAAACAGTTGAAATGTAATGTTTTTTTCTGCTTTGATGTAATGAAACACTTTACCAAATCAGCAATATGCCTTATTTTTTTGGAGCAGAATATTTTGTCCTGTTAGTCATGTCATGTTGCTCTCATAAAATGCCATGTTTTATTATAGTTACGTGTGTATCAGAGTGTGGTGCTTCCTTGGCACGGTTGGAGCATTTGCAATTAGATATCATACAGGTTTCCTTCTCCTTTCCACTGAAGGGCTGCTAAGCCCCTCCTTTGCAATACTCCCCGCTAACGACTGGTAGGATCTGGCTTCTTACTGGTGGGATTCTTAATTTCTCACGATCTGCTCATTCTGTATCTTTAAACCACTTGGAGATATTTTCTGTGGCAAACTGTTCTCAGGTTGAAATGTGGCTTGTGGTCTGCTCTGGTTACCCAAGATACCACCTGTACTGCAGGTGGGCTTAAGTGCTTTCCATTTACTTCATACTTCACCCCTTAAATATGTTTTTCTAATCCAGTATCACTGACTCTAAACACCTGTAAAAGCAGCAGAGTGATGTCTGGACAATGCAGTGAGTTGGGTTGATGCCTCAGGGTGTCCACATTCCAGGTGAGGCTGGCACCTCCCCATAAATCCAGCCACAGTGTCATTCTCTGAGGCCAGACTCATGGTCCATCTATCCAGATACTCATTCAGCAGCCTCAGGGGGGATGCTCCAGGGAAGTACATATAAAGAGAGGATGTGTGAGGTCTGTCCCCTGGGTTTTGTACCCAGAACTCAAATTCCATGATCTACAGGGCTTAGACTGCCCTGCAAAAAGGCTCTTGGGAGGTCAGCACAGGTACTCAGCTTTCCTCACCTTCATAGTGTGCTGCACCACCAGGATGTGTGCCTGAGTCTGCTCGAACTTCTCTAATCAACATAAAATCACAGACTCATGGAATAGTTTATCTTGGAAGGGACCTTAAAGCCTGTCCAGTGCCACCCACTGCCACTTCCCACCAAACCAGGTTGCTCTAAGCCCCATCCAGCCTGGCCTTGAACCCCTCCAGGGATGGGGCAGCCACAGCTTCTCTGGGCAACCTGGACCAGGGTCTCACCACCCTCACAGCAAAGAAGTTCTTCCCCACATCTCAGCTAAATCTCCTGTCTTTCAGGTTGAAGCTGTTACCTGTGCTCCTATCTCTGCATGCCCTGATCAAGAGTCCCTCTCCACCTTTTTATTTCCCTTCACATGATGCCTTTTTACTGGTGCTGCAGTTGTGCTTCACAGGAGCTTCTTTATTTTTTTTTCCCCCATTCCACTCTCCCTTGCTTTCCACATCTCTCACTCTCACTTCTTTGTTCATTCATTTAACATAAACCTGTTACTATTATGATGATAATTACTTTTTTGGCAAACATAAGAGCCTGAAATGTGATTGTTCTCAATGAAAGTGGAAATGTAGGTGTCCTTGCAGAATCCAGGGTCATGGAGATACTAGCGCTTTGCTTGTGACTGAGTGCCACCTACCAAAAGATGTGCTAGGGAATCACAGCCCTGCGGTGGGACAGCCTGGAGAAGCCAGGTGGTATCTCAGTGTTGGCGGGGATGGTGGGAGGAAGGGCTTGGGGTAGTGGTGGGGCTGGAGGCTCCCACTGGGGCTTCCCAGTAAGGACCTTCTTGATGGCCTCCTGATACCCCTCCTGCAGTGAGAGTGCACTTCTGCACCCTCAAGGGTTTTGGATTGAGCATCAGGGGACAGATTATTAAACATACAGCATATTTGCAATCTCAGGTTATGGTACGTTAATGGAGGACACATATTATTTGTTTCTTTCATGATCACCCTTCCCCGCATCCTCGCTTCCTTCCTTCCTTCCTTCCTGGAGGAAGAAGGCAGCAGTTGGTTTGGTAGGTGACTGGGGCTGGCCAGGAAGCTTTTTGCCTTATTTCTTCTCCCAGTCCGCCTTTTAGTACAAAGTCTGTTCTGCTGGGGATGTTCTGACCTCCTCTACAAAAAGACTCTGAAAGGGACGTACTATTCTTGAACTGAGCAAATTGACATTTGTCTTCAAAGACATAAAAGCTACAAATGAGCATTCCCGTTTCACGGACGTTCGATACGCTCTTTTAATATTTCTTTGCTAACTTCCATGTGATTTTTGTGTTCCCCACTGGAGCTCACCCTCCCTGAAGCTGGGGCATGTGCTGAGGTCCCTGGTCAAGGGCTGGATGCAGGGGCTCTGGTTCTGGCAGGGCTATAAAAACCGTAATCCAACATGTTCTTTGCAGTATGGAAACAGGAGTGTCTGAACACAACCCAGTTGTTGTCAGGAAGGGGATTCTTTGGTGACAAAGGTGGCGGGGCTGTCCCCTTCTCCCTGCAATTATTCCCTGCCAGGTTCTCCTCAATGGGAAGACCATCCCTCGGCCCACAAACAACATCGCAGACGTCAATACCATTTTTTTTTTCTTTTTTCTTTTTTTTTTTCTTTTTTCCCATTAGGGAAAAAAAGAAAAGGGAGGCATTTTTCCCAATGTTAACCTGAGTATTTTAAAGAAAAAATTCTCTACTGTTATCTCATTGAGTGTAATTATTAGCTGACCTGTGAATTTTAGGCCTGTAATTGAAACAAGTGAGTGAGTGCCATTGTTTCCCTTCCTGCTATCTGAAGGAAAGCTGGGCGATTATGAGGAACTGGGGAGATAAAGACAAAGGTGTTGTTTTGGTATTTTTAATGAAAAATCTATTTTTAGTTTCTTTGTGGGATGGAGAGAACTTAAATGCCTTTTAATTTTTTTTTATTTTCTTTTTT
>VXBW01001718.1:243151-282048 GCA_013400375.1 Thinocorus orbignyianus
TCAGCACTAGAGCTACACACTACAGCACCAAACACCTTTTCTAGTCAATCATAATGGAACAGCTGGATGTAAAATGCAATATTATTTTTAGGCTCGGGTCTAACTTGGACTCCAAACCCCAAACAGTGCTTTCCTCCAAAACAAAATGCCTTCCTATCTTTGTCATACTCCCACTAAAAATAGCAAGAGCACCAAGACAGCGTGTGATGGGTTTTACCCAATTTATCTCTTCCCTCACCATCATAGGTGTCACTGCTCAACATCGTCGTTGGGCTTCTCTTTCCTGCTTGGGACAGTGGCTGCACCCAGCGAAATGTAACGCAGGCTGTTTGTTTTTTTTTTTTTCTTTTTTTTTTTCTTTAGGAAGTATTACTTAAGAGAGCGGCAGACCTTGTTGAAGCCCTGTATGGGATGCCCCATAACAACCAGGTAGGTGACAAGCCCAGCCTTCGCCCACGGTGGGAATCCAAGGGGAGCAAGGGTCCCTCTGTACCAACCTCGAGGGCAGTGGGACACGGTGTGATGCTTGGAGGGAAAGGCTTCATCTTCCCATTCTCTTCTCATGGCTACTTTGCCTATCAGAAATGACAATTAAGTCTAAGGTTCCAAAAGCATAAGCAGTCATTAAGGCGAGAGGATAACCTTGAACTCGGGCCAAAGCATACAGTGACTGATGGGAAGGCCTAAAGAAATTCTCTAAACAGAGCGGATAAAACATACCGTATTTTGCAAACTGCTGAAAATACTTCTACTGCCCTGGACGAATAAAGCCCGTGTTACGGTTTTCACAGCAGTTTAACAGCGCTAAACTGGAATTTTATGTTAATTTCTTTATTTCTCACTGTGTTGATGTGAAATTGCCCAGCGCTCTGGTGTGTAGGGAGGGAAACGGTGGAAAGAAGCAGCGAAATGCCCCCAAATTACTACCATTTCACACGAATCTTTTCTGTAAATTTTGACTGGGAGTATTTGCGCAAACCAGTTTCTTAGTTGTCAGGGCTCGTTTTGTGTCTTTCCAGGAAATAATCCTGAAACGAGCAGCTGACATTGCTGAGGCGTTATACAGCGTGCCGCGCAATCACAACCAGATCCCCACTCTCGCCAACACTCCTGCCCACACCGGCATGATGGGAGTGAACTCCTTCAGCAGCCAGCTCGCCGTCAACGTCTCCGAGACATCGCAAGCCAATGACCAAGGTATGTGGGGTTTCAAGGGTTAATCCTCCCCATTACTGGCTGCTTTTTTTGGCTCCTGCCTATTAACTCGAGCTGATGTCAGGACTGTGTTCTACCTCTGTTTTTTTTACTCCCCCGCCTTGTAGGTCTGAGCCTGTAATGAAATGCTGCCTTTAACTTTCTCATAATACCTAATTCTTCCTGTTCTTCCATTTACTGTTTATCATAAAGCATCTCCAGTGGAAAAAAAGAAAAAAAAAAGAATTGGAAAGTGTAGAAAGCTCTTTATTATTCATAGCAGATATAAAATGTGTTTGTTTGGTTCTTTTTTATTTATAAAATAATTATGTCTAGGTATCTCCACCTGCTTTTGGAATATTTACACAGATAAATCTATTTGGATGTCTGTGATTCTAAAATACTTTGTTTATAGGCATGTGTGACATATATGTTACTAATAAAAGTAATAGTTGATTTAATTTACCCGTTGTAATTGAAAATGCATGTAGCATATTGCATTCAAAATTAATTTTGATACTAATGAAAGGAGGGAAATAGGATTATTAGATATGTTCGAACTCATATTTTTTTGCTTGCAATGTAATTATTAAATTGATTGCTCAGATAGGAACAAATTGTTGTTTAAAATCCTGATTCTGCTATGTTTCCTCTTCTAAAAAGATTGTCTTTTAATGCATTTCCAAGCTAATAAGCCTTATAAAATTCTGTACTTGATCTTGAATTAGTTTTCACCGATGGCTACACATTACAAAAGTACGAGCCTGTTGTTAGTAGAAAAAAAAATATCAGTCATAAAATGAAGACCCCAAACCAGCCTTTTAAAGTAGATCACCGCAACAAAAAAAGTTTTTCTTGTCAGCGATGGCATTTGAAGGTCTGGGGAGGCTGAAAGTTCATTCAGCGTCTTGGTCCAAAGCGGGACTTGAGCCTGTTGATAATTGCTCCTAAAGACAAACGTGAAGGCACCTGCCACAGCTGGATCGAAGAGAGCTTTTGTTGGCTGTCTGTGCTAAGAGGAGAGACAACATAGAGTGCTCGCGGATGATTTAAGTAGGGTTGGCGTGATAAGGTTATCTCAAACTGCAAGAGTTGATAGGGCAGTGAGAGACAACTTAGAGCAAAGCTGTGCAATCAATTAAAACTGTGTAATATATGCTGCATGAGGAAACCCCCCAGCCCTAAGTCTATATTATAAAATAACATTATCTTTTTGGGGTGGGGGGGTTTCTAACACAGTAGGTTACAGTCGCAACACAAGCAGTGTTTCCCCGCGAGGATATGTTCCCAGCAGTACTCCTCAGCAGTCCAATTACAACACAGTCAGCAATAGCATGAATGGATATGGCAATGCCGGCATGCCCAATCTAGGTGTACCAGGTTCCCCTGGATTTCTTAATGGCTCCTCAGCTAACTCTCCTTACGGCAGTAAGTGTTTATTTTTGGTAACACATCATCATATAGATTCATATTTACTACAAAATCAAATACTTGCATTGTTTTGATTTCCTCTGTTGTGAGCTACTGGATAAAAGGAGGGGTGACTCTGGAGGCTGGACGTAAAAATGAATATAATAAATTGATCTGTTTGTGCCATAATACAATCTCAGATAGAATGAATGAATAAAATAAATAAATAATAATAATTAAAAAAAATTGGACTGCGCAATTTATAACAAAAGTCCAACACAAAAGAGTTTGCCTGTTATCCAGAGAGTGGCCAAGCCAAGGCATTTCATTTTTTTTTTATATATATTTTTTTATATATATATCTCTATATATATATTTTAAGAGGCAAGGCCCTATCACTCTCTTTTTCCATGTTTGCCATGAAAACCTCAATCTGAGTCCTGATTATTTTTGCTTTATTGCAGTAGTGCCGTCAAGCCCTACCATGGCAGCCTCTTCGGTCACCCTCCCTTCAAACTGTAGCAGTACACACGGCATTTTCTCATTCTCACCTGCCAATGTCATCTCTGCAGTGAAACAAAAGAGCGCCTTTGCTCCCGTTGTCAGGCCCCAAGCCTCTCCTCCACCATCTTGCACCAGTGCAAATGGAAATGGACTTCAAGGTGAGCTGCATCTCTCTCCATTTTCTGTCTATTGCTCTTTTTTCCTTTTTTCTTTCTTTTTTTTTTGGTGCGTACGCTCAAGACCTGATCACTTGTTTGTGGGGAAAGGCAACTCGCTGTGTTTTGGGGGTTGCTGGGGCTCTCGTAGTGATGCAAAAGCAGGAGAAGAAATAGGGGGTAGCACTGTGATATGCTAAGGTTTTAAGCAAATCTCAGTTCACTTTTAACACTTGCATTAGGGAAAATATTTGTTGTTTTTCTGGCACCTTCCCTTAGGAGCTGGGGCCTTAAATTGTAAAGCAAGGCTGTCTCCCTGAATGCTTCCTGGAGTTTTTGTATACTCCTTGTGTTTGTACATTTTCTGAACACATTTCTGCAGTTGTTTAAAGCCAGCAGCATTCCAGCAGAACGTGGTGCAACTTCCTCCTTTCTCCTGTGGTGCAGCAGTAGTTTTAAAATACGTCAAATTAGTTTGGGTCGGGTAAAGCTCTTCCTGGGTCAACTAACCTCCCCTCGGACTCTGGTGCTTTGCGTGCTCTGGTGGTCCCTCTCCTTCTCTTACCGTGGTCATAGAGCGGTCACTTCCCTAAATGAACAACTAAACATTTTAATTAAGGCAGGCAGTTTTAAGCTTCTGCATTTTTATTTATTTATTTTTTTCCCAATCTGCCTGGTTCTGTGTGGATGGTGTGATGAACAATTTGTAAATCAGCTGCAGAATTTCCGTGCTCACCTGCCGGCGGTGGGGCAGGAGGAATTACAATACAGTGTAGGTTTGGAGGAGGAATAAAAATATGAACAGAGAAGTCTTCCTTTTTATGGCTTATCTAAAAGTTTAGTAGATGCATCAGAATCGTTGAATAGGTTTGTTTCCCTCTGATTTGCAAATAAGGAGCCTCGTTGCTCAGTGCAGTGAATGGAGGCACTTCAGATCCCACAGAGATCAGAGAGGGTTGAAGACACTCTCACCCCTGATGTCATCACTCCTCTTGACTTTCTGGGTTAAGATGTGGGCAGCACAGTATTATTTATTCTTTGTATCTCCATAGACGATGAACCCTCGCAGGCAAACAGACGAAAATGGGTATTTTGATTTGCCATACTAATTCTACACTTTCTGGTGTCCAGTTTAAGGCACTCTGGAGAGAAATAATCCCGCAGAACTGCCTGTCCACCAAAACCCCAGCCCACTGGAGACCAGGATCTCAGAACAGACCTCCCTGTAGCTTGTCCTTGACTTCTTGGCCCAAAGAAGCATCTGAGAGCTTATTATGAACTCAAGTCAATGAAGGGCTGAGGTTCCAGCCACACAAATCTGACTGTAGGATGGATTTAAAGAAATCCAGCAGTTTATGGTCTGGATAAGAAGGGATGGTGTGCTCTTTGAATCACAGGGCAGGACATCCTCTCTCGTTGCTTGGTGTGTTACCTTTCCCCACATAAGTTCTGTTCTGACGTAAAAGCCAGTTGGATAGTTGTCAGGGAAGCTGGTTGACCCTGCTATGGCAAGGTAAAGCAGACCAACACCATGGGGCAGCCTGGTGTTTGCTATGGAGGCTTGTTAGCAGTGGGCAGAGGTGAGTGAGATAAAAGCGTGGCAAAACCCAGAATCTAACAGCCCTGCAGACATGGGTATTCCTTTGATGGGGATTTGGAGGATAATTGCACCAGTCCTTGCTCTGTAAATCACTGCAGGATTTGTCTGTGTGTGGAAAAAATGCTGTTCTTGGTACATCTAAGATGGTGAGAAAGCAGGAGCAGATCTGTGAAGCTCCACCCGGACCTCAGGTGGACTGTTTTGTCCCCTAACGTAGTATAACGCAGAGGTAGAGCTGCTCTAACTTCTGGCCTGTGGTAACATCACCCCAAGCATCAGGATCACCTGAGCCCACCACGCTAGAAGCAAGATCTTGGTGCTAGTAAGTGCCCCCAAAAAGCCACTCTGAGCTTTAGGGCTTGGTGCCCAAGAGGGAATGTGGAGAGGGCTGTAGCTAACAAGGGGAATCAGTTTTTTTCTAAAGAGATCCAAGGCAGATGTTAAGAACAAAGTCTACCAAAAAGGGCCTTTGGGCCTTATCCAAAAAGCCACATTCTTTTTAAATCTGTGTGACTTCCATTGTGTAGCTGATGACCAGAAATTTAAGTACTTACACAATTATTTTTTTTAAGAGCAGAATGCTCACCTATGGGTTCCTTAGGGCAAAGGGCTTTTTCCTGTTTAAAACAACGAACAGTTAAGGTATAAAATAAATCTTTTTAGTGAGAAAGTGCAGGCTCGCTGCGAAGTTGGAACTACAATATGGGCTCAGAATTTGGTTTTCAATTGTAATTTACTTTTTATAGATTGTGAAAGGTATTGCTCACTGGTTAAGCCGTATGACTGTAATGCAGAGCAAAAGGTTCTCTGTATTCTTTTAAAATTGCGTCCTGTTTAATTTTCTAGTCTTCCCCTGGATGAAACTGTTAAAATTATTATTAAAAAAGTAGCTGCCCCATTTTGCTCTAAGAAGGCATTAGGTATCAGTTTGCACAGCAGGAAACATAGTGGAGAAAATCACAATTGTCAAATGTTGCTACTAAAATAAACAGTGAAATAAATTTCTGGGGCACCAAGTTTGCACTCCCCCCTTCCCATTATGCCACGGATAAGAATTCAACAGAAAATGGCTAAATTGCTTAAATTAAAGAATTCAGTCTTTTTTTTTTTCCCCCCATAAAAGCACGCAGCAGACGATCTAAATTTTCACACAGTAGAAGCCAAATGGGAGATTACAATAACCGTGTGATTAAGATATGCCGGGCATTACTGCCAAATAAAGATGTGCTCTTTATTAAGGTATTTATGCACATAAACTCTGGAAGAAAAATCTGGACTTTTTTTCTGCTTAATTGTTCTTTGAAGAAGCAAATTTCTGGATCAGTCCTGGACTTTTGAGCTTCACTTGGTGTGCTGGCAGAGTATATCTCATGCTGGCTCTGAGACGTAGCTTTTGTCTCTCACCATCAAGTTGATGCAGAGTGTGATGACAGATCCCTGCTGCACCTGAAAAGATGGAAAGACTCGACTTTTTGGGTTGACTTATGATGATCTTGATGTCCAGGGCAGTTGAGGGTTGTATTGCAGCATAATCAACAAAAAAAGGGGCATGCTGGAGTGAGTCCAGAGGAGGTCATGGAGATTCTCCAAGGGCTGGAGGACAGGCTGAGAGAGTTGGGAGAGTTCAGCCTGGAGAAGAGAAGGCTCTGGGGATAACTTAGAGCTCCGTCCAGTGCCTAAAGGGGCTGCAGGAAAGATGGGGAGGAACTTTTGGTGAGGGAGGAGAACCATAGAATGAGGGGGAAGGGTTTGACACTGAAAGACAGGAGATTGAGATGAGATGTGGGGAAGAACTTCTATGCTGTGAGGGCGGTGTGACCCTGGCCCAGGTTCCCTAGAGAAGCTGTGGCTGCCCCATCCCTGGAGGGGTTCAAGGCCAGGCTGGATGGGGCTTGGAGCAACCTGGTCTGCTGGGAGGTGTCCCTGCCCAGGGCAGGGGAGTTGGAGCTCCTGTGTCCCCCAGTTCAGGTGTACCCCATGTAACCAAACCCCTCTGGGGCTGCCTGACATGGTGCCAGTCTTCTTGCTCCCTGAAAACTCCCAGGAAAAGTCAACCTTGAGAGCACATGGTTGAGCAGGTCCAAACGCAGAGCTAGGTCTTCTGTTGGCCTGGGCTGTTGTGGTGTAGAGTGCGAGAGATTTAGTGGAAGCATGATAAAGAAACTAAATGTTTTGGGTAGAAAAGGTCTCTACCAGTATACGCACTATTTTCCAGTTAAGTTTTGTAACTTTAGTTGCTGTTTAGTTTTAAAACGTGCAGCATTATAAACTAATAACTAACTAAAATTATAACTCATGTTTCAATTTTGACATATCTGACGGGTTTGTTTGGGGAAAAATCTAGTAGAGTTAAGACAACCTTAACCTATTTCAGGGGATAGAGTCCCCCACAAGTCCTTGGCATCAGCTCTGGGGGACCAGAGCTGCTCAGGGTTCCTGTTGGAGCGATGCTGGTGGTGCAGTCCACACTGCCAGAGGAGCTGGTGTTACGTAGGGGATGTGTACGTAACCCAGAGCTTCCAAACCGTAAAGCTGTAGCAGCGAATCTGAAATAAATTAATATTGTTGAAATTAATGAACTGAGAAATTGAAGTTCACATCACTACACGAACAAATTTATTAATATCTGTTGTACATAAATTAATGAGAAATATCATTATGGCAAAAATTAAACAACACTAAAATTAAAGACTGTCTAAATTATGTTTCTACCAAAGAGTTAACTGGGAAAAAAGCAGTAGTTGTTGGCATCTCAGTCTTTATCTGTTAAAAATAAAAAAAAAAAAAATGGGAGGAGATGTCTGATCAGGGTATTAATCTCGTGCCTTTTTACGGTGCTTAGTCTCCAGAGTTGAGAGCAGCTGTAGGGTCTTTGGTTTGAGAGAGTCCTTGACTTGTTCACCCCTGTTGCTATCGCAAGGTACAGTGGTGGAAACGGAATTTTTTCTGCCCAAGTGGCAGATCTGGGCCTGGAGCGGTGGTTGGTGGGGTTCCTGCTACGGGGATGACCCTGAAGGATGACCAGGAGTGACTGTGGTGTTCCTCAGCCCCTTGCGGGGAGACATGCCATGGAAGTTGGGATGCTCTGGGCACAAAATCCCACTCGGAGCCTCCTCTGGCATTGTGAAGCCCTTGGGGACAGCGTGTCCCTGGTCCCTCACTTAGAGGATGCCTTGGGGCGGCTTGGAGGAACCTGGGTCTGGTTCCGAGCATCGTGGTGGCTTTGAGCCAGATGTCCTTACTCAAGCGTGTTAATAACGGCTGATTTTTTTTCTTCTCTTTTTTCTTTTAGCTATGTCTGGGCTTGTAGTCCCTCCAATGTAAAGTCACTTTTGTTTACCTACCGTAGCACCAAGCTTCAGAGGATGGGCTTTAGGGGACAAGTTTAGTATATTAAGACATGCTGATGGAAACAGTATCTTCACACAGAATCAGCAACAAATCGATGCTACAAAACAAAACAAACAAACAAACAAACAAACAAAAAAACAACAAAAAAAGACTTTGTTTAAAGATTTTATTTAAACTATTAAGAATCTACATGCAAACAACCTACTTCTTCATGAACAATTCCATTTTATTGACTGAATTTTTCTCATATTTTCACATTTCTCAGTCCTGAAGAATAAGGAAAAAGCGACGCCTATTTTGTATAAAGTTTCTGATTACGTCTTGGCTATGTCTAGTACTTGCTATGTGTTGGGAGAAACTTTGTGGATGCACCATTTTGATTATCATGAAACACTGATGAAAAATGCCTCCAAACATTTTTCTGTACTCATAACTAGATTCACAATGGTTGTGTATCTCTATAATGTGAAATATTTTTTTGTGGTGGAAAAAAGGGGGCCAAGGAGGTTATGAGCCATCAAACTGGAAAAAAGAAAAAAAAGGAAAAAAAAAAAAAAAAGGATGAATATATGATTAGAAAAACAAAAAACCGGGGTGCGGGGGTGGGCATGGGAGGGTTTATCATTGCTTAACTTCATCTTAATGAAATGGAACTTTGTAACTTATTGTAGTTAGAAATTGTAACTTTGATATTGAATTCTCTTGCCTTCAACAAGCACACTGACAGAGAAAAAGGAAAAAATTGCTACTGTCTGTTGGTAAAAAAAAAAAAAAAAAAGAAAAAATATACTTCCACTGCTAGAGCTTCCTGTTGAGCAAGTGTGATCTGCGACATTTTTTCAACTTTTGCTAGCACTGTATACTATTGCATTCTTAGGCTACTGTGAAGTCTATGTTTCTTGTACCAGAAAAATTGTCCTTTTGACTTCTAGATCCTTCTTCCCTAATGTGTTTTGTATGTGGTTATAAAATTGTAGACTTTTGTGATTTTGCCAAAGTTGTAGCTAAATATTTATACACTTGTCTTGAATTTTTTTCAGATCCACTTAAATATTTAGAAAAGCAGATTTTATTCCTTATGAAGCCGATAAGGAATAAAATAGTCTTATTCATTGCAACACTTTCTTTCACATAAACACTTGCAGTCACTAAGGGAATTTATTTTGTAACATATCAACTATAAATATTGTATTTATCTTTGAAATTTTGTATATTGTTTTTTTTGTTTTGTTTTGTTTTGTTTTGTTTTTTTTCCCTTGTATGTATTGGGTTTTGTTACAGCCTGGTATTGTGATGCTGAGAATAGCATTAAGCCAAGAACCATTGCCTTCATGTTTTTCTTTTAAAATAAATTAGTGTTCATACATTTCATTTGTACTTCATAAAGTTGCTATTATTTAGACTTTCCATCCTTTTCTCTGTTTTTTTTTTGGTTTATTTTTGAGGAAAAGTAAAATTCAGTGTTTATTTTTATATTATTTTTAAGTTATCAGAACAAATAATTTTGAAAAAAAAGTTGTTTGTTGTATAGTCAAATCAAATTTGTGCCACATGGCTGTAATGGATACTAGTAGAATATCTGCATGTGAGACAGCCACAAAAGAGATGAACCTATTTTGTGGTTGCATTTCTTTTTTTCTTTTTTCCTTTTTTTTTAATTAATTTTTTTCTTTTTTTTTAAAGATTGTAAAAAGTCATTTTTAGCTGCCACCCATGACTTTGCCACATAGCTGAAGTGTGTTTACTGGAAAAATTCAGAGGCCTAAAGTTTAAAATAAATTCACTTCTGATGTTTTAATTAAAACGTTTGCCACATTAACTTCTCTGATGCCTTAAAAGTGAACTTCTTCGAAGAACTTTTGTGCTGATTTATCACAGGCTTACACCACAACTGTTAATCACTACTTCATTTGGATGATTTCTGGTGTAAAAAATCAAAACCAAGCAAACAAAAACAAAAGCACAAACCTGGTGTTCAACTATCACTCCTTTATGTGTCTATTTTCTGCTGCACTCTGCATTTTCCCCAACCTTGCACTGTTTAAAAAAGATAACGGTTTCACGTGAAATCAGGACCATCCATAATTTTTAAATGTTTGGGGTTTGTTTATTTAGGTTTATTGGCTTTTTTTATGGAACTTTTTCTAACAGACCCATAGGTGACTGTACTTTTTAAACTGGAATGACCTCCGTCGCATATTGTGGTTCGTAGTGCCAAATCCATAAAGAAAAACGTGGAGTTTTGTGGGGGGGGTTGGGTTTTTTTTTTTTTTTTTTGGTTTGTGTTTTTTTTTTTTCTTTGCACTAAATCATTTGCCAGCGCAGCACTGCAAAACATGTTGCAAACTGCAGCAGAATTAAAGTTTTAACCAAAAAAGGAGGGATTTTGCTTTGTTCTTGTTGTTTTTTTTTTTTTTTTTCCTCTCTGGACAAAAATGCACATTTTAGTAAATCATTTTTAGAGGGTTATAAAGACTGATCCAGCGTCTCACAGCTGACAGATACCACGCGCATGTCCTCTGTGATAAGGAGTAAGGCTTAGCTCAGTGGGAAAGCCTGAGAAGTCACTTTGGAACTGAATCACCTCCGTTCTGTTCTGTCCGAGTAAGGTTTTTGCTCTAAAGGAAGAGGTCACGTGTACATGTTAAGAAAGTTTGCAAGTTTTCTTCATAAATGCAATCTGTTTGTGTTTTAGATTACTTAGTCAATGCACTCATCGCTTCATTGTCTCCAGACGGAAAAGCTTCACTAAATGGTAGATTTTACTGTTAAAGACCCTACAATAAGATTGTTTTATCTGTACATTTTTTCATATATTTAACTGTATAAAAAAAATGTTCATTTTACACAATATTTAATTAAAGTATTTCTTGTCTGTGAATTTCATTTTTAGTAATTTTATCTGGTTTGGTTATTAAAAAAGGTGACTAAACGCAAAACAAACAAAAAAATGGCCACACTGGGGGTTTCTTTTCTAAATATCATTATTTGAGGTTAAATCTTGGTTAAGGAGGAGCAGAGTTCTTAATGGGGGCTTTTCAGTGCCCCCAGGCAGACCCCAGGAGGAGGAGGAGGAGGAAGTAGAGCTCTGCTCCACAGCCCGGCAGCAACTTGTTGCTCAGCCTTGGTGAAGTATTTAACCAACAAACATCAGACACCCTTTTCGTAAAGTGAAGGTAACAGGAGAGTTTGGTTGGTTTGGTTTTTTTTTTTCTTTTTTCCCTTTTTTTTTTTCTATTTTAATATCATATTGTAAAAGCCTGTAAATAGGAAAAGTTATTTTAAACAGAGTACAACCCAAATTTTCCATGCAGCGCTTTGACACCGAAGGTCAACAGACTCATCTTTTAAACACTGATAAAGAAGAAAATGCTTTGGCTAATTATAACACTGAAGGCAACAATTTCATCCTCTGGACTGTAGTATGTGCAACATACATATAACCTACCTGAAATATGAATATGGGGGCGGTGGGCAGGAGTCAGCCCCCTCTAGCTGGAGGGTGGTTTGGTGGGTGACGGTGACGATGCTGAGCTTGAAGCACAGGGCTGGGTTCCCCTCCCCGCCTGCCAAGCCTTTGCCAGCATCCTCCTGTGACCTCGGACACCAGAGCGTGGGTCTGGCAATGTGAGTAAAGAAACGCTGGTAAAGAGGAGAGTTTTACCTGAATTTTGTCCTTACTAGAGGGCTGTGGACCGCTTCCAGAGGGCACTGAGAAACTCCGAGCTCCAAAGTCAATGTATGCGCTTGTGTGTATGTCTGCACCACCAAACCACACGCTGTGTGCCCGAGCCTCTCCTGTGCCACCCCAGGTCTCAGCAGCTGAGTGATGGAGCGTGGTGAGAAGCTGCCCCTCACTCCAGTCACAACTGACCAAGAAGGAAAAAAGGGGCATTTAACCACGTCTCCTCTCTTCTCCAGCATTTCCACAGTTTTCATGCTCGATGAAAATAGATGTTAAAAATAGAGAGCACTTTGGGTTATTACGATGATGATGCATTGAAAATTGTTCCACTTTGAGTACGTGTCTGTGTATCATGTTTAAACGACAGCATAATCAGATGACACCCACTGAAAAATAAGATGGTTTATGGGGATGAAAGTCTGTATGATGCCTACTGGCATTCTTCCTTTTAGGTTTATTTCAAAGGCTTGAATAATGAGCATCTAAATAGTTTGTCTAAGTATCAGCGCAAAGAAAATACAAAAGAAGAAACCCCAGACATTTTGTGCCAGAAATGATGATTCCTAGAGCAATCCACCATCTACGGCACATCCCTGTCAGTACCTGGGTCACAGCCCTGGCGAGAAATGTGTTGTGTCAGCCTATGGTGAGTTTAGACATAGGAAGATGTTAAAAATTCCTTATTCAAAATGAAGGAATGGAGTCTCTAAAAGTATATGCCGATTATTGCCGAGCAGCTTTTTAAAGTCTTTCAAGCTTTTAAAGATTATTCAAAGCACTTGAAATAGGCTTCAATCTAATGCCTCATTTCATTGCATTAAACAGCCTAGTTAATAAAGAATCAATATATTCAAAGGGCAAGGTTATCTTTTGTCTATAAGGGGTGGTGTCATTCTGAACCTTTTATAGTTCAAATGCTGAAAAAGACCTCATGAAATCCATACTCATCAAGTGGGTCAACTAGAGCAATAAAGAGGGCCCTGAAAGAATGGCTCCACTCCTTTAAAACAACTATAAGTCTTATCTCCCCACATAGTGCTCGCCAGGCTCCGCCAGAAAATGTCAATTTCTCATCAAGACAAGAGGCCCGACGATAATTTTTTTCTAGAGAATACACACAATTAGGAGAATGCAGAAAGGCCCCACCAGTGATTTGTAGCTTATTATGTCACCAGCAAGCTGCGATCCGCCGCTAAGCAGATAATAAGGGCTGTTGATAACTAAAGTGTCAATACGCCAAAGAACGATTTTTGAATGTGAGCCCTTGTGCTTTTTTTCCCCCTCCTCGCACAGATCGCGGGGCCGATAACGGTGCATCTGCCAACCGACACCGCCTGTTGGACCTCACAATTAATGCCGTGAATGAATAGCACAAAAGAGTTTAGATTCTTTATACTCTTTGAGACAATTCCCTGTTTTACCCTTCAAGGAGTTCTTTTATGTTCGAATAAGGTTGCTTTTAATGAAATTTAAACTCATCAGAGGAAATCAAAACCCTCAAATCAGATTACAAATTGATTTTTTTTGGTCACTTGTCATTATACAATGTACTGCCCTAAGTTTTACAGGAAAAGGAAGAGAAAGCACTCAGGCTGGAGTCAGAGTATGCAAACAATCTCTGCAAAAGCGTACGAAGGAGGGACATTCCTCAAGTCCCAGAAGTAATAAAAAGTTTTAAAAAGTTGGTGTGTATGATTTAAAAAAAGTGGCCATTGTCTTTACTCTAATTCTTTAAAAAATACTTAGGTTCTAAATAAAATAAGCTATACTAGAACTTTAAATTGTGTAAGCTAAATAAACCCAAGCTACCTCTTTTTCCCACAGGTAAAGCTACACTTCACTGTTATGTAGAAGACATCAAAAAATATTTCTGATGTAACTGATGGAGGATTTGAGACCCTCCTGGTCTGGTTCCCCATTTCAGCTGGTGACATTCCTAGTGTAGTTTCATAGAATGGTTTGGGTTGGAAGGGATCTTAAAGCCTATACAGTGCCACCTGGGCAGGGACACCTCCCACCACCCCAGGTTGCTCCAAGTCCCATCCAGCCTGGCCTTCAACCCCTCCAGGGGTGGGGCAGCCACAGCTTCTCTGGGCAACCCGGGCCAGGGTCTCACCACCCTCACAGCAGAGAAGTTCTTCCCCACATCTCATCTCAATCTCCCCTCTTTCAGTGCCAAACCCTTCTGCCTTGTCCTGGGGCTCCCCTCCCTCCTCAAGAGTCCATCCCCAGCTTTCCTGGAAGAGAAGGCTCTGAGGAGACCTTCCAGGGACTGGAAGGGGCTCTAAGGTCTCCCTGGAGCCTTCTCTTCTCCAGGCTGAAACCCCCAGCTCTCTCAGCCTGTCCTCCCAGCAGAAGGGCTCCAGCCCTCCCAGCATCTCCATGGTCTCCTCTGGCCTCACTCCAACAGCTCCGTGTCCTTCTTGTGTTGAGGACTCCAAAGCTGGATGCAGTTCTCCAGGTGTGGTCTCACCAGAGAGGAGCAGAGTGGGAGCATCACCTCTCTCCACCTGCTGGCCATGCTTTTTTGATGTATTTTGGCCAGTTGGAATACAATGGTAGCAACAGAGGCTATATAGTCATGATTATTTTTTTTATTATTATTTCTTACACATTCAAATAAATTAACAGTTCTACTGTAATGGTCTTGTTTCCTCTTTACTGACTTTGTACTAGTACTGAAAGGGCATCGTGAAGAAAGGGTGCAGTAAATTGGTCACAATGCGGTACATTTTTGCTGCCCACAATGTTTTTAGAGGGTTTCAGTTGTTACGCGATTCATTTTTTGCATTTGCCTTGAGATAAACAAAACTGAGAAACGACTTCGCAACAAAAGGAAGCAGCTAACCACAGGGCAGAAGAGGTGGCGAGGGTGCAGGAAACTACCTCTGCTCCAGCCAGGCAAAAATACCAGATTGCTTATTGTGTAAAAACTAAAAAAGAGAAATGCAACTGAAGAAAAGGAAGCTGAGGCTGGAATTGGTCTGGGTTATATGGCCAATAAACTTTGAAGTTGCCCTGTACCTATGATGAAACATATGATGGAGACACCAAGGGGAAGATGGAGAGAAGAAAGGAGGAAGATGGGAAAAAACCCCTGTAGAATGAAACCAAATAAAGTTGTATTTAATGATCTCTGTCCTCGCACTGTGGAGCTCTGTTGTGGGAACAAGTGCTCAGAGGTGGTTTTGCCCCTGGGGTGGCTCAGTGGCAGTGGGCAGCACGATGCTGAAGCCATGGTGCAGGGAGGTGCTGGGTCACCACAGAAGTCTGTAAGTCACCATCTTCCTCCATACTACAGCCCTGGTGCCAAGATTTAAAAAAAAACAAAATTAAAAAAAAAAAAAAAAGAAATAATTTCTGTGTGCTTTGCCTCATGGCCACAAAAGTACTGTAACGAGTAGGAATAACTAGAATTAACAAACAATCTCTAACAACCATCTCACAAGGCGATTTGGGTAGGCCAAGTATAGCTAGATGAAGAAAGAAAAATAAAAGCTAAAGAAGGTAGGAGTCACGCCATAGACTGGAAATTCATGCCAAGGTTCTTCTTCATCTTTCTGCTTTATCAATGTGTCTCATTTTAGAGCAAGTCACAAATCCAACACACACCGTAGTATCCAAAGTATCTCCAAAAGGTCTTCTGAGATTTCTCCTCGACTACCTCCTCACTTAACTCAGTCCTTGAGGCACAGCTGAGACAAATTAGCAAAAGGCCAAGCGCTGGGTGGGAAGCAGCCAGAGGCTCTGACATCTCTTAATGCAACCTCGTCACTACTCACCCACCCCATGTTCTTTGGGTGATAGGTACTTGCAAAAGCAATAAAGTAAGTCTTTTTATTTTTTTTATTGAGTGAGGATGGAGGAAATAGAAGAAACTTACTGTTGAACTTTTTAGAAGTTAAATCAACTGACAAAATCCTCATAAAAGACTCTAATAAGAAGGGCGCCAGGGAAGAATAGTTTGGGTTTTCTTGCAAGGACAGAGGTCTTCAGCCATTCATCAACATCAGCGCTTCTCATTAAGTTTTGCTTTATCTTTGGGCCACGATGCCTTGTCTGCACAACTTGGAAACCAGGCACTTTGGTGCTTTTGCCACATTGCATCCCACATCAGGCTGAGCTGCCAAAAGGCTGTGTTGCTGCCTGGATGCTATTTTCACCACAGGATGTTTTTTTGTTTCTGTGCTGAAATTTTCTGTTCTTAATGGAAGGTGATATAAATAATTCTGATTTGTGTGAGCTGCCTGTACTTTGCTCTCCTACAGTAAGCTCAAATACAGGTGACAGCAGAAAGAGCTGGTTCGCATGCTCAAATAAGAATGTCACCAGTCACAACTGGTCCTTCTCCAGGTCAAATTTACATCATTTCAATTTTCTCTTTCTCTTAACAAAAACCCCTACATTTTCCTGACATCACAATTGAAAGAGAAAGCCTTCCCATTGTCAGACTCTGATCGCCGTTCTGCCCTGTCCTGCTTTGGGGTGCACAAACCCAACACGTTCAGTGGAAGGCTCTTGCTCATAGTTATTGCTCTGGCCACAAGGATCAGCCAAATTGGGTGTTTACTCCATTGTAGGGTTCCCACCTGTGAGGAGGCGTGGACAGGTCAGGTGACTCACACTGACCAATCGGGTGTTCCATCCCATCTGCCATGCTCAGTATGAAAGCTGAAGGACTGAAGAGGTTGGGTTGGTTCCTCTTCAATGAAGAGGACTCTGTGAGTTTGTCTGCCTTCAATCCCTATCAGAGTGTTCTAGAATCCAGTTCCCATTTGTTCCATCACTGAGACCAGCCTGGAACTTTCCCAGTTCCTGTTGGTGAGATTGCCCTGGGAGCTTGATATGGTTTTGTATATATTTTTATATACTCTATTTGATTATTTTCTTTTTATCTCATTATTAATGTTTCTTTAGTTTAGCTTGTGTTTCTGAACTCCTAACTCTCTATTTATCTTCTTTCTCTCCTTGGAGGGAGAGATGGTGGAGAGCATCTGTCATCTTGTCATCTGACCAACCTGGGCTAAGCCATGACATGCCCCACCTTTTTACTGTGAAGGTTAAGTATTTCTGAGTTGTGAGTCTCCAACTGAGGAAGCTTTACTGCTGGGGAGGTGAGATAAAGCCATGGTGGTGGGCTGAGAGGGAGGATGCTGGTGGCAACCAATACCTGAACTCTTATTTCCATCCCAAAAGAGCTTGGCAACTCATATAATAATAATAAAAAAAGAAATCCCGCATTCAGCGTTGTCATCCATGTAAAGATACAAAACACATAATCAGATTATGAAATAAATTGCATAAATGAGTGAAAATACATTAAATAATACTGGGTAGTTCCCTGATTAGCTAAAGGAAGTGCATTTTCAGTAAACCCCTTAGATTTGAACAATAATAGTTAAAATTTGTTGACAATGAGAATAATCTTTCTTGAGGAGAATAAGCAGGCGTTTGCAGGGGGTTGGGGTGATGGATCAGCATGTTTTCCCTCATTTTTAGTGAAAATCGTATTTGATAGTCATCCTGAGTGGGCTTTAGATTGAATTTTCTTTAAGGGAAACAGATTTGTAGTTTTCTAAAAAAAAAAAAAAAAAAGTGTTGTCTTTGTGGTAGTTTTTGGTTCCTATTTCTTTTCCTTTTTCTGCTCTTCCTTCCTTTTTTCCCATTGCCAGCCCCCTGAAATGGGGGCTCAGGCTGGGACCCTGGGCCAGGGACAGTGAGCAGCCAGATGCCAGGGAAGCGATGGGAGGAGGAGGAGATGGAGGCAGCTGCAAATCTGAAGGTACTCAGAAATCAAGTTACCCTGTGAGGCTCAGCATCTTGACTTTTCCTCTCCTTTCACAGAAACCCACTCTTCTTTTTCCTTTGCTTGACCCATATCTGCTGTAATTGGGATTTAGCAATTACACTCCTTACGCTACCTATTAAAAAAAGCGTTGTGTGTGTGTCTCCTTTCCCAGCAGACCCCTCCTGTTGCCTCTCCCCATCGCTGGCTCTGCTGTTCACTGCTCTGGCAGTGAACATGGAAACAATAAAACTTGGGATCAAGAGAGCCGTTTCCAGCAGTCCCTCTGGGACGGAGCTGGGATCTCCCAAAGTGGCTGTAGGAAGAGGCAATGTTGGCCAACTTTGTCCTGCAGTGGGAGTGTCCCTTTCAGTGATCCTCACCCAGAACCAGGTGATGTAAAGGAGATGCAATGTCATCCTTCTTTACTATAAGAAGACATGTACAAGCACGTGTGTGCTGCAGCCCACAGTAACTCACTTAATGCTGCTTTTTTCCCTACTCTTAGTTCCATCTTTAAATAAATTTCCGACTTTTGGGTGGTTGTACTGTGCTAAAGCAGAGCATGGCTGCTCAGTGCTGCTGCCAGGATGGTCCAGTTTCAGCCCAGCATGACAAGGAAACAACTTTCTAAGAGAACCCTGGCTGATCTCCTGAAATTGTGTTTTTTAGGCTATGTTTTGCTGTTTCACTAAAACTAACCTGCGCCTACAATGGCCTACAATTTGCAGCAAAAGGTTGGGACCCAGCATTTCTCCTGGCTGATTGCAGCAGCACCTGGCCCATCCTGTCACCAAAAGGAGACAAGGTTTTAAACAAGGCAAATCCACTTGCCTTTCGTCACCTGCCCACATCGCTGCTTGGCAGCACTCGGCTACCACCCAGCCCCAGCTTGGTTATTAGAAATACATGAAGTGGGTCACACAAAGCCGCCTCGGATACCCCCATGGCAAGGTACAGGCATGGTAATTAGTAAAATCAAGGTGTATTTCCTACATCATGCAGCTGGGGGCATTTTGAAACTCATTTTTGCCAGAGAAAACTTGTTATTTAATTGCCTTTGCTGCTGCTGGATCAGATTCAAAATGAATGGGAATATCAAGTCCTGCCAGATATATTCAATCATATTACTGCTTTTTTCCCTGAACGGGTTCAGTGTGCCAGTAAGCAGTGAAGCAGTTAAATACAGACACGAATGCCAGCAATGCTGTGATTTCAAAGTTACCACCCAACCAAGATGAATGAGGGAAGGGTACATCTCCCTCAATGCTTCTCTCTGTCCCTGTGGTGGGTTTAAGGGGAAGATAATTCGTGGTGGTTTGGCCAGCTGCTGGAATTTGGGTATTTCCTATTCGTTCTGATAAACCAAGAATAACATCTTACACAACTCTGAAATAAAGAAGCAATAATAAAACAGAACTGCTAAAGTTCAAGGTTAGGGGTGAGGTGAGGCTAAGCTGGTGGAGATGGAGCATGGTGGTACCATCACACCCACCCTGTCCCCACTGGAGGGGACAAGGCATTTCCAGCTGCTGCATCCTCGTGTCCAAGTAAAATTGGGTGGAGAAGGGAAAAGAGATATGTTTAAATGAGTCCAATACTGATTATTAAGTTCCTAAGAGGCAATCTAATTTAGCTATATAAAATCACGAAAGGGAAAGAATTAATTGATACTAATGAGTTATATGAGATAGCATCATAATTAATTCCTAAATAGAAGGAGGACATAGGCTGGAGTGACGGGGGGGGGAGTAGGACTGGCCTATATATTGGAGTAGATTACAGAAGGTATTTGAAATGAGAAACAAACTGCCAAAGTCAGAGTGGGACAGAGTTGGGAAGTATTTGCCAGTGCAAATAAAAGCCCTTTCCATGTTGTCCTGGTGATGCCAAAGGCTGGGAAGCTCTGGTGCCACCCCCTGCCTGAGCTCTCCCAAGGCCACCTCCCTCGGTGGCAGGTGCTGGGCTTTACACTAGGGATGCCCTGGCCCAACCTCTCTGTCAGGGAGCACAGACACAGGACTTTGGGGTGGTTGTTAAGGTAACTACTCCGATTTGATTTCTTTTTTATCCCTCACCTCCTAAATAACTTCACTGAGTAAATCAGTGTGTGATCCTGTGGCAATGTTGTGGTGCGTGACCTTCCAGCTCCAGCCTCACTGCAGCAATTTAGGCACAGAGTTTGGATGTGATATTTGGAGCAAAACTGCTTTTTTCTACTCCGGTTTGGACCTGCTTACCCCTTTGGTGCATAAATCACAGGTGGCCACTCGAATGCTGGAAGACAAAAAGCTTTGGTGAATCAGAGAAAGAATAAATTACACAAGGAAAGGGCATTCTTTTTTAGGAAATCCCATAAAATCACCATTGCGCATTGATTCCACTTTCACAAATAGAAATCAGAGACCTCTGCAACCTTCCTCCTGCAAATCAACATTAAAAGTTTTGTTTGATCTTTGTTCCCCATTTTAGGTTTAGTTTTAAGACACATTCGTTTGGCAGAAATGAAATTTCAGCTGCTTTACTGCATGAGGAAGCCCAAAGTGCGCACCTTTATCAATGCTGGTCATTCTTTTGGTGGGGAAATCATGGGTAACTCTTGGGAAATGAACACTTGTGTTCACCAAGAGAAGCAAATAGTGGACAGTCAGAGCCCCTGGTTTATATTTTATAAAGAGGCAGCTTGACACAAGCTGGCTACGGTGAGCCTGAGCACCTTCTCCTGGGAAGAGGAGAAGCACCATGCATCGGTGTCTTCGTTACATGAACCACCAACTGCTAAATACCTGCACGTCCTGGGGAAACCAGGATCTGCCTTGTGCCATCAAAGCAGCAGTGCTTTTGGTTGGAGTTCAAAGGGAATGGAGCTGAAATAAATAAATCAGGGGCTGGGGAAGGCACAGAGGTACCCCTGAGGCTGAGGGTGGCCATCCCTGCTCTGCTCTGCAAAACCTGCCATGTCTTGGCCAAAACGGCCAAAAATCCTGGTGTTTTCTGGCCATTCTCAATGTCAGTGCTTCAAGACCTGCCTGGATGCAGCCCTGAGTGATGTGCTCTGGGCAATCCCACTCCAGCAGGGGAGTTGGGCTGGATGGTCTCTAGAGGTCCCTTCCAACTCTGACAATTCCCCTATTCCATGATTCAATTAGGGTGAATCGGTCGTTTTTGCACCCAAAAGATTTTCCGTAGAACCAGTTCCATATCCTGGAGAAGACCCTGCCCCACTGAGCAGCCCACATCCTGATCAACGGCAAAGAAAGATTAGTTTGTGGGATGAAGGTAATTGTTTTATTCATTTTATGGAGAAAAGTCACGGACTGAGCACCTTGTGAGCCCAACACCCTGTGTTACAAGTGTGAACCGAGCAGATACGATCAACAACCAGACCCATTCGATCCCCAGCATCAAGGCCATTCACAGAAATAACAATTATTTATCTAATAGGGCTCAATGGGAAATAATTGTTTGGAATCAAATGACTTTCTGTAGCGGACAGGCCAGGGGAACAAGCGATCTAGTGGTAAAATATGCCATCTATTAATGCAGCACGGGGCTGCTCGTGCACCCAGGCAGTTAGGTATGATGCCAGACCACAAAAAGAAGGAGAAATAGAGAATTTTGTTTTGGCTAACAGCCTCAGATCCTTCTGCTGGTGCCAGTGTGTCCCCTCTTCTGCCACCCCCACCTCCACAATGTGCCCTCACCGTGTGCATCAGCCCAGACAATGAAATAAAGCAAAGAAAAAAACAGGAGAGGGGAGAAAGGCAGGAAGAAGTTCCCCATGCAGAGAAATGGAAACGTTTGGGCAAGGTGGTAGAAAAACCAGTAATTTAGACATGAGGCACTGATGCTCGCCAACCTGGTGCACCCCTGGCTTGCTACTGATTGCTTCTCCTACCATTTAACTTCATCCTTTCAATGCTTTCAGACTGGAAGTTTCAAAATCAGCTCTCGCCCGCTAATCTTTGCCAGGCATAAATAAATTAAACATTAAATGGAAACAATCTTTGGATTCTCGCCTTTCCCTCTTTGGGTTTGCCTCCCCATTTCATACCACCGCTGGCACTCCTTTCCCACCCAAAGGCATCCCCGGTGATGTACATACCAAGGGAGACCGAGCTGTAAATTCATTTTCAAAATATTACACCTGGAATTTGTGGGGCACCAAAGGCAGCATGTTTAAAAAACATTTGAACCCAGGAAATATTGGGATGAGGTAAAAAATGTACGCGCTTCCCAAGCAGAGCCACCCACCCCACCCCGAGCCCTGCTCGCCACTGGAAAAACCGCTTGGACGCCGGCACAGAGCTCTCCCCGAACGAGCTGCTGATAAATCTAATCCTGGAGGACTGGAAATGAGGTAAAAGAAATTTTGATGAAAATTATGTACATGTACTTTGACAAGCTCATAAACACTGCAGACATGATAAGTTTTCTTTTTTTTTTTCTTTTTTTCTTTTTTTCTTTTTTTAAGACCTGACACAACTCTATAAGCCCCAAACTCTAATTTTTACAGCCCTGGGTTTGGAGATCTGTCATTGGGAGATATAATGGAAAGAATAATTGCCTGGTGGCTGCACAAACAGGAGATGTGTTGTCAGGCTGCAGTTTGGAGGCTACATCTGGCTTCGGAAATGATTGATGCTGTCTCTGTGTGTGTGATTCGGGAAAAACCATTTCTTTTTCCCTTTTTTTTTTTTTTTCCTTTTTCTCCCCGCTAATGCAACCGCCACGCTGAACCTTCACGCAGCCGCAGCAATTAAATCATTATTTATTAAAACTTTTTATTTATTCCTTTTGCACACGGGTCGGCAATGCACAGCCCTCGCGGCAAAGGTGAGCATGTGATTTCAATTTGAAATTAAAAGTCATGTCTGAATAACAGAGCAGCATTCTCATTTCCTAATACTCTGCTTTTTACTACTTTGCATTCAACTGTGAAAAGTCTTTTAAAACTCTGAACTGCAGTAAAACTTGAATGAATTTTTGACCCATTATTGCATAGCGGGTGCGCTTTCCAAGTTGGAGAGACTGCCAAGTTCTCCCCACCTAATATTTCCACTTTAATTGTGCCACTTGAGAAATTTACGTGCCTCAAAATATGGCATGAATCTTACGCTTATTGCAGTATCATTAGCAGCAACATTTAAGCAACATCTGTGTGCTATAGAACTAATTGAAGTAGCAGAAGTGGCAGCTGTAAATCCACAGGAAGATGGCAGTTTGCACCCAGCACTGCTGAGTTAGCGGGTAACTGTCAGCCTGTTCCCGCAATCTGCTCCCGAGGACGATGGTACAGGCACACAATGTCCAAAAAAATACAGCGAGGAGGCTAATGATCCTATTAACCACTTTGCTGCACCAATTTGGCTGTTTTTCCAGTTTCCTTGTTGAATTTCATTATATATTTCACCGTTCCAGTAAAAAGTCCAGTGTGAAACGTGTTTGCATTTCAGCCGCCTCCTTTAAGGGAGTGAAGCTCCTTCTCGGTCAGATTAACACACCAACACCTTTCTTTCTTTTCTCCTTTTAAATTCCGTATATTTCTCTGCCTTTCTCATTGTTTAATTTTTCTTCATCACACGCGCCTGGATGAAAAAGAACTTTTACCAACTGTTAATGCTGATATTTAAAGCACTGACATTTTCCTCCCTGGGATATAACATTTTCAATAATCAATAAAGCTGGGGGGAAGGAGAGAAGGCTGAAGGCTTTTTATTTTTCTTTTTTTTTTTTTTGAGGTGTGTGGGTTAAAACACATCTTCATCTGAGCTGGGGATGCTGTGCAAGTGGCTTGCAGCCCGGGCACCGCTGCTCATTTAACTAATTGGTGATTAGGAAAGGGGGAAGGT
The DNA here is from genome assembly GCA_013400375.1 of Thinocorus orbignyianus. NCBI lineage: Eukaryota > Metazoa > Chordata > Aves > Ciconiiformes > Thinocoridae > Thinocorus > Thinocorus orbignyianus. The sequence goes on from VXBW01001718.1 coordinate 266,688, forward strand.
GTCCAAAGTAGCATGTTCTGGTCCTACCACCCGTCCTGCTTTGAGCCACACAGGACTAATTTCTCTTCTATTGCTTGGGGAAAACTGCACTTTTAGAAGACCCTGGTGTCTGAATGTGTGACTTTTTGGCCAGCTCTGGGGTAGGGGTTTCAAGGTCTCGGTGTTTTCAAGCTCACCAGTTGTGAGGATGAAGAGGAGCAAGACCTGGGTGCTTGATGCAGGTTGGCCAACAAAGTTATTTCATACCATGAACGTCACATTTGGTAGAAATTAGAAAGTTTGCTGAGGAGTTTATTTTTCTCCTACGATGGATGCCATCCTGAGGACTCCTTGCCCCAGTGCCAGACCCTAGAGCCCTTCTTGTTCTCCCAAAGTGTCCCACCTTGGCTGTCCCTGCTGGGAGTGCATGGCTTCTGCTGATGGAATGGGCTGGGGATAGTCCTCATATATTTTATATTGGTATCAGGACCAGTATTGGTTCTTCTTGATAATTAATATTAATTATCTAGTCTTTTTCTATGAAATCTGATTATATTTCAACCCTCAGGTTTCCTTCTTTTTTCCCGATTCCCCTTCCCAGGTTGGGAGGGGTCATCGGGTGAGAGAATCATTGCCTGGACAAAAAATTGCTATAGATGCCACAAACCGTAGCACTGCCTAGGCCAGGCGCCGGGGTTCTTGGGGCACCACCACCATTTCCATCTTCATTTGCTTCTTGGGGTGAGAAAAAGCAGGTTTAGAAACCTTAAAAATCCCGGAGTTGAAGTGGGGAGTATAATTAACTGCTGAATATCAACGCTTTGGTGCGAAGGCAGGTTTTTTTGGGGGCACGTGTCCTGGTTGGAGGCGTGTTTGCCAAGGGCCCAACTTCATTAGCCACCTAGCACGTCCGCCGGGCCACACTGGGACAGGCCGGCGTTTGTTGTCTTAATGCACCAGTACTCGGGGACCCGGCTGATGAGGAAAAAACTGTTTGGAATCTGCTGAACTACATGCTTAGGGTGGCACGGACCCGCGCAATATTGAAAATCAATAGTCACGTGGTGGTTTAAAGGTTAGAGGTCTCCGGAATTAACTTTCTGGTACTAAATTACCTGCTCTTGGGTTGGTGGTTTTTTTTTTCTTCTTAATGTTGTTGTTTATTTATTTATTTCCAATTTTGTAATGACTGGAGGGATGCACTGACTTTAGAGGCGCATAGCGTGCACCTAGTTTGTGCTCAGCATGAAAGCAGCGAAACCTTTTAATGCTTGGTGTGACGATTTACATATTAAGGTATTTTTCATAAGCAAATTCAGATGGCTTGGGAAGATATATAGCAATGTCAAACATGGCACTGGAGCCAAGAGCATGATTAGTGGCCTGAAAATGAAAATACAGTTCTAGTCTTTTAACTTGCATCCTCTACAGCGCCCATGCTTGTGCGATCTGTAATATATAAATTAATCTATATTTTAGTTTCAACAGCACTTAGCAAATGTAAAAGAATGGTATTATTTGACATAATTATTCATTGGGAATGAACAAGTAATATTGTCACAAGCAAGCTGAACATGTGGAGTCGAAGCCTGTGAAGACGTGCGCGTTGCTTTTCTCCTGTGAGCAGAGGGTGCCCCAAAGAGCACCCCGGTGTGTACCTACTCATAGGTGGAAGCACCTCCATGACTGGTGTTTAGCTCCTCTGCTTGCAGGAACAGCAAAAACTGAAAATTCTTTTTTATTTCATTGAATAGATTTCTTACTTAAATTTATTCCAGTGGTTCCCTTCCCCTTGTTTTCACTCCCTGAGGTGCACTAGCAGCTTGCATTTCAATACTGAGTATTTGCAAGCCAAGTTAGTCTTCACCAGGAGGGCTCGCTGGAGCCAATACCTTTGGGCACTTGGCAAATACCCAGGGGGACAATCTGGTGGCTTGGTCATTAACCATCTGTGACCCAGCTCTGGTGGGGCAACCAGGAGCTGGAGCTCCCCGGGATGCTTCACCCATCTCTCTGGGGGAGCATCCTGATGGGCAGGGTGCAGTGGTTTGGGATGGGTTGGGCAGTGACAAGGCAAAAGATGCTCTCCCCAGTCTCTTTCTCCAAGGAGAGTAAGGGGAGAGATAAAGAGTGCCCCTGGCAGCCCTGGCCTTTGGTCCCCTTTGGTCTGGATGTCCACCCTGGATGGCTGCGCTGAACGGAGATCTGAAGCAGCTCCCAAGGCTTTGAAGTATCAGGTTAAGGAGATGTGGTAGAAAAAAAAAAACCCACAACCAAACCTTCCAGGAATTTCAGACACCACTAGAGCTTTTTTTTTCTGGGTCACAGTCACTTCTACAGAGCCTTACTCCTAGAAATTCTCAGCTGTTTTGAGATTTATTGACTGTATGCAGTTTAAATTTGATTTTTTTTTCTTATCACAGTGTAACTGTGTATGGGTGCACAGTCCCAGCTGGGAAGTCCAAAATACGGGGAAAATAAACCCCAAACTCCACATTGCAATATTTTCCCAGACAAACACCGAGTCCCTGGTTTTAAAAACCAGAACTTCACCTTTTCAGCTCTGGCCTTTCCAGGCTTTCTGCTAATTAGGGTCAGATCAATCCCTGCCATCCACACGCCCAACTTCTGTGTGTTTTCAGGTGCCCTCCACTCTCCACTGGAACCCTCAGAACAGGAACACCCCCAAACCCACACTGCATTTTGACAGACAAACTCACAGAAGGATGAAGACCAAGTTGTAGCTAATAAAATGAAAACCTGCTGCTGAGCATCTGCTTGGACACTGTGTCAGGCCACGCTTAAGCACATACACAATTTTACCCGTGAAGACCCCTGCTCACTTAGTATGGGGTTCACAGACCCACAAATTTGTACATGAATGGGGTTATATCAAGCTAGAAACCTGAAAAAACAAATCTTCCTCTGTTCATCTAAGGTTTCTGCTTTCATAAACTTTTGATCAGACAGTGTATGTGTTATATGGACGATAAAAGTTTCTGGTGGAGTTTTTCCTCAGTTACTGTATTTTATAGAAACCTACAGATTATTGATGCGTTGCTTGAGCCCAGGAAGAGGCAGCACCATTATGGGTAAGGTTTTGTGCAAAAAAGAGCTAGAATTTTAAAAATATAATTTACAAGCATAGCTTGAGCTAGCATTTTCTGGTTTGCACATAGGCACAATGATCCTACAGACACGTTAAGATTTGCTTTCTATAACCATCACCCTTAACCAGCACGCAATTACCCTTATGTTTATTTCTACCAGCGACCTTATTAATTCCCATACTACTTCTGGACCATGCTTGCACTGCAGAAGTAATTTTAATTGCACGTTTATTAAAACAAATGCTTTGTCAGGATATACCCACTCCATCTGGCTGCGCCGGGCAGGCATTATTTCCTGGATGCGTCTGCTTTATGCAAGGTCCTCTCCCCGCCGCTCTTGCCGGCTAGCAGGAAGGATGATTAGATTGTGGTGGGTTTTGCTCGGCAGCCTTTGCTGCCACAGCCCCTTCCGCCTGGGGGACACGAGCTGCCAGGACCCTTCCTCCTCCGCCACACACAACAGGGTTTGTTCTGGAGGAAGATCGTCAGCCCCACCGACCTGACAAAAGGCAGAGATCTTCCATACATAAGGCTGGATGGGCTCGATCTTCTTATTTTCATTATTTTCATTATTTTGTGTATGCTCACAATTACAGAGATGATAAGAAAGATGAACCACGTTCCCAGCATTAAATTTCCACCCCCCTGGAAAATAAAATCAGCCAAGCTCCCCCCTTTCTGCCTCCCCACAGCTGTCACCTGCTGACAGCTACATTTTGGCCCCATTTTTAGCGCACTTGCTCATTTAGCAGCCAAACATTGTTTTTATTGCTGGCATCGCCAACAAACACGGAATGACCAGGAGACACGCAGGATTCAAAAAACGGCGGCGTTGTGCAGTTGATCCTCCATTCACCACCGTATCAAAGCACTTTTTTGTTAGTTTCTGCTGTGATTCATCTTAATGAAAGCCACTGTTTTTACAGCATATCTCTTTCAACCCAAAACCGGTGCACACGCCTCCCTCTCCGGCCAGACCACGGGAGATTTAAAGCTGTTGCTGCTGACAATGAGGGAAGCGTTGGTTTCTGAAACTTGAGAAGTGGCTTAATATTCACGGAACTGGTCAGGGTTTATTTACCTCTCATCAAAAGCCTGTGTGGGTTCTACAATGATATTTGCACCCCTAACTTTTTAAATTTCTTTTCTGAGTGCTGGTCATTTTTCACTCTTTCTTTGACAGCCTTGAACACATACTTCATTAGTATGTTTTGGGAGGTCCTTACTTTTTTAAACATTTCTGTTCTGTGTAGAAGTGCCTTGAGACACCCAGCAGCTCCCTGCAAATGCCTGTGGAAGGATCACCCAGTTATTTTGTACTTCCAGCAGCACTGGGAGCAGTGAGCATTGCCTGAGACACAGATGTTCACCTCCCCAAGGACAGGATATCTCCTCTTGCAGGAATACAACATCTGAATAATTTCCAGGGGCCTCTCACATCAACAAATCAAAGTTCTTGTGGCCTTGGTGGGGATATTCAAAACAGGTCCACCACGGGTAATCGAGCAACCAGATCATTTTCTCATGCTGCTTTCTGGTTTTGGGGTTGCTTGTGTTGATATGACCCTTCTGAAAGTGTAAGTGTGGCCAAATATTGGGTATCAAAGGAATATTTTGAGTCAGCTCAATAGTTCTAAGCCAGCTGTTGGATCCCAGATACAGCTCCACAGCCATGGCATCATTGCCTGGAAACAAACATATATAAATTATTCAGGAATTTCAGATGAGAGTAAAGACTAGAGATATACCTTTTTTTTATCTTTCAGAAGCACCTTGATTTCCTAAGAAGCACTGCCCCAGGAGGGTAACTGCAGTTTCCTTTCTTAAGGCTAGAACAGCAAAATTTTAGAAAGTTTTGGTTTGGGATATATCTAATCCCCACCTTTGCTTTAGCTGCAGTTTCCACAGTCTTGGGTCAGGCCTTTTCTTGATAGATGGATGTGTCTTCAAAAAATGAACATAACCACAATGGCAGCCTGTAAAGGAGGCTGTGTTTCTTTGCAGGTGGAAAACCATAAAGTCATATTTAAAAGGAATTTATTGAAAGCTTCAGCCACGGCCAACTGATACCAGAATATATGGCACAGAGTAAGGACACAACATCTCTGAAGACTGAAGAAGCTTTCATGGGCTTTTAAACCTCTGCAGATGGCTGGGCTGTTGCAGGTCCAATGGCAGAAATGAAAACTGAGTAGCAGAGCACCTCGTCTACACCCCAGAGGTCACAGTCCCCAGCGGACATTTTCCATTGCTTTCAAACACTCAACTCAAACCCAGAGAGAACCAAGTGCAGAAGATGACTAGGATAAAGGAAGCATTGGGATGATGGGTGATGTGAAGGGAGACGTGAAGTTCGTCTTACAAAATGAATAGTTGTGGTGGATACTTTGCACAGGCATCATCCGCACCCAGGGATTCAACAGGGACCAGAATCAACTTCCAGGAACTTAGAAGTATGATCAAAGTGGAAGCTTGGAGTAGTTTGATATTCCAGGATAACATATACATCCCTAACAACTGACCTCTGAGCATATTGGTTATGCATCATTTTGTGGAGCACTTGAGATGAAATATTTCCACGAGGATTTAATTTGAAAATGATGGAATAATCTTAATTTAACAGAATATCTTCATTCGTGGATGGTGCATGGAGTCGAATCAACAGTCAATGTATTTGGTTTATTGACTTCTGTTGTCAGGCAGTGAACACTATGACTCACAGGCACTTAGCACACACTATATTTTTTTCTTCTGAAAGCTTTTCTGAAAAACATGGTTAGAATTGCTCCCTGACCAAGGAGGTAATGAATTCACTATAAAAACTTCACATTAATTACTCTTCAGACTGTGATAGCAATAACGAGGCCTAGTTTATTTCAAAGAAGTGTAGATAAACATGACTTTATAAGTACATTTTCCTTAATAACTGAATGATATATTTGCTGGTTACCAAAGTGGCTTTTGAGAGAAGATGATGGCAAACTGAGTTGAGATCCAGATGGGGATAATTTTCAAGGTCAAGGACGTTCAAATCTGTGGCTGGGGTCCAGGGCCATCGCTGGTTTTTGGTTCACAAGGTGAGTATTGAGCTTCAAGTAGGACCCATGTCCTCATCCAGCTTCTCTGCAAGCAATGGGGTAGAACAAGATCCATAGCCCAACCCTGGCCGTGTCCTGATCTCTCCCAGTCCTACGGGGCCACACCAGCCTGACTTGGGTCCTGGGACCCTCTTCTGAAAGGGGCCACCACAGCATACAAAGGGTCTACCTCGAGTTTTACCACCTGGCTCACTGGTGGCAGTTGGCTGATGGAGGTTTGTCCAGGAGTCTCTAAGTCACATCCACTGGTCAATACTTTGGCCCCAGCACCCAACACTGGCATCTGGAGGTATCTGTTTCAGAGTACAACAAATTAAAAAGGTTTATGGTTGAGCATGTAATACAGAATCATAGAATTGTCTAGGTCGGAAAGGACCTTTCAGATCCTCAAGTCCAACAATCGAGAAATAAAGTTGGGAAAAAATTATATGCAATTTCAGCCTGTGTATGGCAAGCCCCTCGAATCACAAAACCTGCCGGCTTATTTTACAAACAGGAAAGGCTTCCTGCCTAAAAGGTTAAATAGAAATTTAAAAGGTAACTTGCAACATAAGTCAAGTTGTGGGGAAAAAAAATAAAATAAAAAAGAACCCAAGAGTCATCCCTGAGGGGAGGAGAGAGCACAGCAACGTGACCATCAGGTACCCGGGTGTCAAGAACAGATGATCTGCCCACTGTAATTAAAGAGAGGAACTTGCAAAACATCTCAAGGAACCAGGAGATGCCAGGGAAACTTCAGTGGGGTGGGAGCTGTTCACTCAGACAATGGGAGACGAGGAGGAGAGGGGTCGGTAAGAGGTGTTTCACAGCAGGGACAGCTCTCCTGAGCTGACAGAACTTCCAGGGCTCTGCGCTCGACCTGTGATTAATTGCACAGATACACAAAGCACCGGCTGCAACCGGGAGCCATCCTCCTAATGCATGTCACAAACTTCATAATTCCGCTTGGAACGAGACAACAGCAAGTTAAATTCCGGGATCACTGTCACTGTGTCACTTACAGAAGAAGCTGCACCAGGGAACAGTTGGCTATTGGAGTAATTTGAATGGAAATGTCAGTTTTCACAACCTGTGATTTGAGGTAAGTGCCCTGCTATTATACAGCAGCTCTGTCAGGCAGTTGGGGCTGAATCCTCCTCTGGGCAAAGGCATCCTCATCCCTGCATCCCACCGCTCCGAAAAATTCACATTCCCTTCCCCGCAACACCCGTCGTGACCCCACAGCTCCGGTGGACAAATGTTCCCCGTCTCTCCCCACCTCCTGGGCCTGACTTTAATTCCAGTTTTGTGTTCTTTACAAAGGCGGGAGCTCTGAAACCATGCAGAAACGGGGAGCTGCTTGTGAATAAATCGATGAATCCAGATTCTCGCTGACCTCTGGGCAGGTTTTGTCTGACTGAGAGCTTCAGCACACGGTTGATACATCTCGCTGCTAAATACTTGCAGAAGTTGCTGCAGAGGGTTGTGCACATCTTACACACAACTGTGACAGGTTCAGTCAATTCCCTGCATTGGACAGGGGGAAAAAAAAACCACTTGCTGGGCAGAAGCACCATGGTTTTGTCTAGTACCTGCCCTCCAGTAACATCTTCATATAGCTTTTATATAGCTTTATTCAGATATTTTGGTATTTGATAGGCATCAACCCCATGCCCTGATTTGCCTAAACTGATTCAGAAGGAAATAGAGTTAAACCAGCCCAGCTACCAAGTCAAGGAGTTCCCAAATGTTTAACTTCCAACAGCTGAACGTCAACTCAAGCTATTTTGATTCCAAGGCCTCCAAACAAAGGATCCTGCCTTCCCCTCTCCTGCCCCAATGTAATTAAACCAGCCTGCATGGGATAAGATAGCTCAGCCCCATGCCATGAAGTTAAAGTAGCCCAACATCTGCAATTTAAAAAAAAAGGAGAAATAATTGACCAGAGAGATCTTCTCCTCCCTCCGGATGGGTTTACTGAGCCCCAAGAGCTGTGATGGTTGAGGTCCGGCAATGGGTTAAGTGGCTTTTGGAGGTTTCTCCTCCTCGGACCAGCAGGTTGACCAATTTTCAAGGAAATTAAAAAATCTTGTTGCTCCAAAGGAGAGATGAGACAGCAGGATATTTGGACTTCGCTATCCTCTACACACAGGGGATGGTAAAGCAACTTTAATGCTGTTTATACATTGCCCACGGTGCCACCGACGCTGGGCTATCTCCAGGCGAAGCGAAGCACAATCACTACTATTATTTTTACTCTGAGAAGAGTGGTTACTGAGTCAGTAAATATAGTTGTTTTATGCTAAACATAAATACAGCTGGGGAAAAAAAAAAAAGCTTCCATAAAACGTGAAGTGAAAGAAATGGAAAAGAAGCCAAATTTAGATTTTGCCTGCAGGATAATTGACAAACCAAGAAGCCTCTCTGGCTTCAAAACGAGCTACCTGGATCACAGGTGGCTGTATTCTTAAAGGGTAGAAAGCAAAGCTATCTCTTTTTACCGTATCCTTTTCAGGCATCCTGCTCCACCGCAGCCACCAGGCTTTTATGTGTGCCCAGGCAGAGGAGGCTGGGTCCTCCCGCAACACTCTGTTGGACTATAAACCACTGGTATTTGCTTTACCTGTGCACTATCTTCCATGGAACAAAACAACATTTACATCTGGGATCAATTTGCTTGAAATTAAAGTGCAGCTGCTATATCTCTTCTGCATCAAAAGTATAGTGTTAGGGCTATAACGTACAGACAGTTACACATTACTTTGCACTGTAATATTTAGATTTGTGTCATTTTCCATCTGAAGTAAAAAGCGTCTTTAAATAAATGAGTGATCTTATACTACATATTTTATGGGCTGTGTACTCAGCAAGATATATCTACATTTGCCATGTGCACACACTCGTCTCCGCTTTCAAACTCCGTGTTTAGACCTTGAATTTTAATGCTTAAATGAAAATGCAGTGCGGAAATAATTTGGGCTGTACGCACAAGAAACTTCTGCTGTGCTTGTACAAGAGACTTGGATGAGTTCTGTGGCATCCTCGGGTAAAATGGGACCCTTGAAAATGGAGAAACACATCATTTTCTGAAGTCTGGGGACAATTTGGCTCCAAGGTTTCTAGCCAGTTTTACCCAAAACCACTGCTTCTCAGCATGTCTTAGCATCTATATTTTAATTCTAACCCCCAGGTGACCAAAGTCTGATTGATTGCTGCCAATCAAATATTGCAATTGGCAGAAGGATGTAGGAAATACATCCATAAATGAGGAATGGTTGGACTTGGTGATCTCAGAGGTCCTTTCCACATCTGAAGATTCTGCGATTCTGTGACCTGAAAAAAAAGTTTTGGTGCTCTTCAAGAGCAGGGTTCTTCTCTACCCCCAAATATTAACCAAACAGCAAGAACCACTTAAAAGTAATAAAATTTCCTTCTGAAACTAATGCTATTAACCAACTTTTGCTTTCCAAAAGAAAAAAAACCCACCAAACTACGTGGCACTGGAAAGAGGACCGGAACCTTAATTTTAATAGAGTTTTCCTTCATAGTTCCCAAACACATTATTTCCAGTTTTCCAGAGAAAATAGACTCTATTGTTTAAAAAGCTCATCAAACTCCACAATTCTCATATTGTTTCACTGCCAATGGCAAGAAACAGTTTAAGAGAAAGCCCAAGAAAACAACTGTGCAGGATAACAGCTGGAGACCACCAAATGGGGCAATTCAGTGAAAGCAAGATCAACAGCTACGTAGGTCACTTTAAATACAGAGTATTCTGCCTTAAAGCACAGTGCAGAGGTTGAAATGGAGGCACAACATTTTCAAGCCATCATTTGCTCCCAGCAGCTGCAATATTTTGAATTTTGGTGAAGAAGAATCAGACCTGCTTTTGGCAACACACTCTGCAGCCTCCATCGTGACCTGCTGAAACCAGCACCCCAGGAAAAGCAGATAAAATGCTGTAGGACCTCAGCATCTTCTGCTCCACCTTTGGCAAAAAAGGACCTTTCCCAGCACAATCCTGCAGTGGTTGATGTCAGGACATAAGGCTGTGAAAGAGAGGATGCTGCTCATCTAAAAGAGTCCGATTACGTACCTGGACTTTATCCACCGCCTGAGAGACAACCAATTAGTCCAACACAGCTTCTTCGCCATATCCAGGTTGGAAAACAGATTGAAGGGGTCAAAAAAACTCAGAAGGCTCCACATGATCTGACATTTGCCTTGTCACAATTTTCTTGACAACCAGAAGGTTGGAGACAGTTTGCTGGTCATCAGGAGCGGCGGCGCAGGAAGACTGATTGCTGAGCCGGGGACGAAAAACCGGTCAATTAATGGCCTGCTCCTTCTCAAAACAGCCATTTCTTCAAGAACTCAGGATAGTTTCAGTCTGCTCGTTTTAGAGGACAAACGTGCTGTAAAATAGTTGCCGGAGTATACAAACATTTCTTTAGTTTGCAGCCTCCTGACATTGCTACTGCAGCTACAGAGCTGATCTCCAATTCAAGTATCTTTTGGAGGTTCAAACCTCACTCCGGTGCCGTCCTTTCCGCACCTGATTGTATTTGCACAATAATCTCTGCCGCAAAACGCATCAGGGGTGGCTGAAGTGACTTTCACGAACACCACACTGGTTTCATTTCAATTTTTGCTTTGACTTCCCAGTTTGATCTTGGCCAGGTTAAACACAGCTCCCTGCAGAATTAATTCTTTTGTCCCTGGTGTTCTGTGATGCAATCCCATCCCGACACTCTGATCCATCACAGACCCTGCAAGGGACCACGGCTTGTCCTCACTTGCCTGGACCTATCACCAGGGGCAGAGGGAAAATAAAAAATCCAATAGAGCCGAGAACAGGAGTTGTGTGCCCTATCAAAAATTGGGGATTTTGATGGGTAGAGGTTGAGATCCAATCCTGGTCCGGCTTCAGACCTCCTAAAGTGACTGTATGGAATCATGGAATCATAGAATGGTTTGGGTTGGAAGCGACCTTAAAGCCCATCTCACTCCACCCCCCTGCCCTGGGCAGGGACACCTCCCACCAGAACAGGTTGCTCCAAGCCCCATCCAGCCTGGCCTTGAACCCTTCCAGGGATGGGGCAGCCACAGCTTCTCTCCACTTTGTGAACAGTGATCTGCAGAGCAGGATGATGCTAATTGGATAAATGTCTAAAAAACCCACCGCAGCCCAAATAAACCATTCCATCGTTGGAAACCTGGCATGGGTAGGACGTTTGGTCACAGCTTCTCACAAAGAGGGGTCCGAACAGTCATGGTCTTCTCCCTCCAAACTAATTCACAGGAAATAAGGCAATGTTTCAGAAAGCCTTTCAAAGCCACACAACACCTCTAGCAGCTCGACCCAGGGGGCTGTGTGAAGGACAACTTTCTGCAGGTTCTGGGTAAAATAAAGAGCATTTTCTCTCTCTTTCCTTGGCACACAGTCCTGACCTCGGAGGGTCCCACCAAGCCCTTTAGTTGTCCCCCCGGCTGCCCAGGGCGAGGGCTGGGACATGCTCTCTCCTGTTTTCCTGCGAATTACGACGGTGGCCTGTGGGGTCACCTCTCCTGGGCTCCCCCTCCTTCCACCGCAGCATCGGGGGCTCACAGGGACCAGGGGGCCATTGGGACACGCAACCCCGTCAAAGGAGGATGGGGGGATGGGGCAGCAGGTCGTTCTCCAGCCATCCCAGCTGAGTGCTCAGGCACCATGGAGAACACCAAGTTTGTTATCATTTTAACCTCGTGTGTACACGACAACTGGGGACGAGAAGCTCACGCTACAATCCTCCAGCGACTCGTAAAAACCTCCACATCTCACGAGGGTTCCACCTACAGAACCTCCAGGGCATGCCCACCCTGGGGGAAGTGCTACCCCAGGTCTCTTACGAGAAGATTATCTATAACTAAAAACATAAAATGGTTTTGTAATTAGGTTTTTTTTTCCCCTCCAGTGTGTTTTGTTCAGAAAGGAGAAAAGCATTTTTTTTTGGGTGGGAATTATGAAGAAATCATGTCATCGTGTCACTTATTTTAACTCTGCTTGCCCATTGCCCCCCGAAATTAAACCTGCATTTAGGCATCATGCTGATGGCAGTGTCGAAATCATAAAAAATGTGTTTGCTGAATAAAAGCAGAAATAAGGACCCACGTTGACCGCCTGCACTTCTGAAAATCCTGGGCCATATTCAAGGTTGAGCTTCCAAGGAAAGCTCTGCCACGACAGCAAAGCCAATAAACACAAGCAGTAACTTTTCAAAACAGCACAGGATGCACCCACGGAAATACAATGTTTTTTTCCTTCTGTTGTCAGAAGATTTTAAAGGTTTAAGTCCAGTCTGGATCAAAAACCCACTCAGGATCCCCACTCCCGGTGGGAAGGCTCAGCTGAGCCGGGGGGCGAGCTGGGGTCCAGATCAAAGAGTGACTCCGGTGGCCCACTTGGAGCTGGGACAGAAGTTTTCTGTGTGGAATTAGGTCATCGGGGCGTTCGTTGGAAAGGGAAAATTACATCATCGCAAGGTTGCTCTTCCTTAGATAAAAGGGTTGCAGCTGTTTTGCTCAGTAACTGCCATCAGTTCCGTGCTCGGGGTCACGCCGAGGGTTATTTTAATTAAAGGCTGCCTCCATCAGCCCGTCCAACCTCCGCTGGTGCCGAATGGGGGTTAAACCTCCATCCTCAAGGGCTGCCTGGGCTGGGCTGGGTTGGGCTGAGCTGGGCTGGGCTGGGCAGAACCACTCCAGGTTCGACCCTCACCTTCCTCAGACCCTCACTTTCCTCCAACCCACGTGGAGCCCACGCCAGCTTAGCAAGAGCTGGGCTCCTTTAACTCCACGGTACCCACGTTGAGATTTGCATCGATGATTTCAGCAAAAGGAGAGCAGTGTCACATCAGACAACTCACCTGAGGTCATGCCAGCACGGATCCAGACTGATGGGCCTGGCACCTTGCAGCACCCACGGCCAGGGAGGAGGCGATGGATGGACCAGCACCCACCTTTCTGCAGCAGGTTGGGTGAATACTGGCTAAGGAGAAGAGTTAAGGAGTTGTCCCCCATGTTCCTCACAGCCCCCTGCCATGCCCAAGGACTACTCACTGCAACAAATAAAAAGCCCTGTTTAAAATAACTAAATAAGGCACTTAAAGAGGCTTTAAAAATTGATAACTAACCATACTGTACGGCATCGATCTTGATTACTGCCCAGGTGGAATTTTTGTCTTCTGGCTTTTTTCAAGGAAAGAAAACCCAACGTCCCAACCTGGCCATTAATGAGAAACGTTAAAGGCTTGTTAACAGCAACCTTTCATCAGCCCGAGGCGCTGCCAGCGCCCCGCACTCACGTCAATTTTCACCTTGTGGTCCAGCTACCACATCCCGCCCCATTGGCCGCCGCTGATGGAGCCCAGACCCATCGCCCAGACCCACCAACTGCTGCCCCCGGCTCCGGGGAGGCTCCTCCAGCCCCCAGCCCCACTTTCGGCTGCCACCAGCCCGTTATTCACACAGGCTGGGGGCTGGTCTGGATCAGGCTCAGGGGGAGAACTTGCTCTCCATCACTGCATCCCCCCACCCCAGGCTGGGGAGGAGTGGAGGTGGCTTCTCAGCCGTCAGTCTGCACTGATGGGGCCAAGGGTGCCCCTTCCTCAGCCCCCCCCATATAATAATAATTTGAGTAGGAAAACTGAGTTTTGAATACCGGGGTTAAAAAAAATAATAAATAAATCCGATTTGCTCCTCGCTAAAAGATGGTGTGCAACAAAACCAGTGATATTAAAAGCCAATCATCTGGAAACCCCAGATTTAAGGATGGGGAGAGAGTAAAGGTTTTTGCCCGCGCAGGTATTCTGGAATAAAAAAAGAGAAGGGAGAGAGGAAAAACTAGAAAAAATACTTCTTTTTTCAAGGCACAAATTAAATGTATTTATTAGTTGCTCATCCCCTACGCACCGCCATCTGAAACAAAAATAGCAGTGCGTCCTCTGACAGGCTGCATTTGCACATCAGTGCCAGTGAAATAAATACCCCTCTGCTCTAACGGCAAGCGAGGGCACTGCCACTAAGATTTTCCATTGTTCGTCCAGCCGCGCGGGGCGGAGGGTGCAGCCTCTCTGCCAGGGCAGGGCTGGCACAGAGTGCATCGCTACCCCATCTCTGTGAGAACATAAAAAGAATTACAATTAAAATCTGTAAATGTAATTCTGGGAGGATTTTTTTNATACGTAACATATTATATTATTATTATACGTAATAACCTGTGATATTTCTAGAAGGAATAACGGGGTGTGATGTTAAGAAAAGAGGAGTTTAAATCTGATGCTCCTTGTCTATAACTTAATATCACTTGGACAAGGCAGTGCCGTCCCTCCAGCTGCGTCACCGTCCCTTATTCGATGGGCAGAGCCCGCATCAAGTGCCACTTAAAAAAAACTCCTGGTGCTTGAGAAACTGCTTCAAAAAATGAACTGGGAACTTTAGGGGCTGAGCCCCATCCGATCGGATGACGGATTCCTCCAGTTCCCAGCGAACGGGTGAAAGAAATTTGGGGGCACATCCAGAAACATCCCCGCCAGGACAATGAATCGGTTTTCTGTTGGAGATGCTTCCAGAATGAGCTCATTACCCTGGAAGCGATCTGTGGCAGCCCCCCGAGCCCGGGGGCCCTTTCCCAATTTGTGACTGATGCATCTCCTGGAATCTGCATTTTTTCATTCCGCCCTAAAACAGTGCAAGCAGTGTGGCGGCAAGTTCCGCCGTGAATCCGACGAAGGAAACACAATGCACCCCTCCGAAAATACTTCTGTTGGCCTTAGGTCGACTGCAGAGCCCTGTCCTGCACAGAAACAAAAATACAGGGAAGGGGTAGGGGGGAAAGAATGATTCACCGCAAAATTCAGCTCCTTCCCTTGGTCAAGGGCATCTCTTTCATTATAAACGTAGCTCAGCCAAAACAAATATTATTTTTGAATCTTTCATTATCTCGGGTCTCTGGAAACAGGGGGAAGCAGCATGTGTGGGCAGGAGCCTCTGCCCAGCCAGCTGTCCAGCCTGCCCGCGCCGGGGCTCAGTGTCAGACCTTCAAAGCGCTGCGAGGCCGAGCCAGAGGAAACTCGATAGCTCAGAGGAACCCAATTCCAGGCGAAAAAGCACCGAGCTATCTTCTGCCAGCGGGTTGGCTTTGGGTTTTTGTGTTCC
>VXBW01001718.1:283617-296117 GCA_013400375.1 Thinocorus orbignyianus
CACCATCCCTGCCTGTCCCATCCCTGCTTGCCCCTGCTTGTTCCATCCCTGCCTCTCCCTGCCTGTCCCATCCTTGCCTGTCCCACCCCTGCCTCTCCCTGCCTGCCCCATCCCTGGCTGCCTGCCCCATCTCTGCCTATTCCATCCCTGCCTGCCCCATCCCTGCCTCCCCCTGCCTGTCCCTGTCTGCCCCATCCTTGCCTGTTCCATCCCCGCCTGCCTCATCCCTGCCTGTCCCAGTCTGCTCCATCCCTGCCTATCCCTGCCTGCCCCATCCTGGCCTCTCCCTTCTCCATCCTTGCCCCATCCCTGCCTGTCCTTGCACCCTCTGTCCCCACCACCGCAGAAACTCAGAGCCAGAGCAGGAATTTTGTGGAAAAGCAGGGATTTGCCTCGGAAGGGTGTCATCACCCAGAACTCTGCGCCCAGCATTGCCCTACCTGCAAAAATAGACATCCCTGGAAAAGCCAACACCTCTGAAGAAACAGCAGGGGATGCAAATGTGAGAAAGGTTAAAGTTTACATTTGCTGCCGTGTTCTTTTGCTGGTGGCATGTATTATATATAAAAAAAAATATATAAAATACATCCAAACTGTACATATTATAAGGCTATATTTTTATCTTGGGGTTCTGGTGACACGTACAAACCACTTGAGCTTTGCTTTTGTGGTTTATATTGCCACCAGAAACCCTTGATAAAAATACAGCTTTATATTGTACAGTTGGGTATAGTTTATTTTCTCCATATATCATATACTGTTTTATTTATAAACATACACAAAGACACTTGTACATGCAAAGCAGTTTTTTTATTGAAGTAATTCTGAGGTATCAATAACGCTGTATTAACTAACGCATCGTAACGCAGTAATTTCTCGGTTAGCAATGGCCCTTCTAAAGAGACATCTATGAAAACATGATAAAACACATAAAAAAAAATCAGTATTTCCATCTTAGAATTTACGATTCCCACACCAAAAATTTCGGCTTCTGGTGGCTCGTACTTGCGGAGAACCCTGCTTAAAACCACCTCAAAACTTGGCTTTAACACCTCTTGAAGGCTCAAATCCCTTCTACAGAGAGGCTGCGGGAAATAAAGCTCCGCCGAGCAGAGAAATGAAAAAAGTCTAAAGGAAAGAAAAAAAATCAAAGGTTGAAAGGAAACGTGCTGCTGATGAAGAAGCGATGGGTTTGTTAATACTTTGCCCAAGTTGTGCCAATAAAAACGATTATTTAAGCTCCAATTTGCCAGCAGCGTCCCTTCCACAGCTTCTCACACCATTCAACAGGGACAAAAATTATATTCCTATCTTGTGGAATTCCAACAAAAAAAACAGGAACAAGCAGTTCACTTGCTTTTCCCTCCACCCTGGGGTGCTCCATCACCTCCCGTGGGGAGAAATAAATCCCAGTTCCCTGCTCGGGGAGGATGAGGGTGGGCAGGGACGAACCGGCTCTCACTGGTGGCTGCCTCAGCGGGGGGAGGCTCACACCTCGCATTTGCCACGTCCCTCCCACTCCCTCATCCCTGCTTTAATGGACATTAAAAATAGAACAAAACGGGGCTGGAGACAGGAACAAAAATCCGTGCAGAACAAGGCCTGGGTGGAATGTAGTCATTCTGCTGTAAAATGTAAAAACAAGAAAGCGCAGGCGAGCTGCATCCCCCAGGACGCATCCCGCTTCTTTAATATAGTGGTGCCATCGCGCCTTCCACTCTGGGTGTTGCATTATATTTAGATGTCACTCAAATATTTACCGTTTCTTCTGAATTCTGCCTGGTGCTGGGAGTGCTGGTTCCGAGCCAGGTGGCGACAGCTGCTCAGCCCCATCAACGCTCCTGCTTCTCTCGTGTGACAAAAGCCACTCTTTCATGAGGTTTCCTCCTCCGTAGTTGCCGCTCTGCCCGCTGCTGCGAATCACCCTGTGGCACGGGATGATGATGGGGATCTGCAAAGAAACAAAAAAAAACCACACAAAAAATAAAGGTGAGGAAAAGGGGAGTCCATAAAACCACCGCTGAACCGGCAGCCGCTGCATCAGAAGGGGTGGAGATGGAAGGAGACACAACGAGGACCATCCCAGTGGAGCGTTGGTCATGGTCGAGGACAGGTCAGTGGTGGCACCAGGGATGCTCCCAGGTGGAATGGTGCTGAGCACTGGGAAAACCAACCCAGTTTATAGGAAAAAAATAAGCCTGGACAAAAAAATTTAGTACGTAAAAGTTAAATCAAGTCTTTAAAGTGTCACACCAACAGGAGTTAGAGGTGTTGGTGGATAAGAAGCTCAACAGGACCTGGAAATGTGCTCTCACAGCCCAGAAAGCATCCCCCACCCTGGGCTGCATCCCCCTCAGTGTAGCCAGCTGGGCGAGGGGGGAGATTCTGCCCCTCTGCTCCACTCTGGGGAGATCCTCTCAGTGCTGCCTCCAGCTCTTGGGCCACCAACAGCAGAAGGACGTGGACCTGTTGGAATGGGGCCAGAGGAGGCCACGGAGATGCTGGAAGGGCTGGAGCCCTTCTGGGAGGACAGGCTGAGAGAGCTGGGGGACTCAGCCTGGAGAAGAAAAGGCTCCGAGGAGACCTCAGAGCCCCTTTCAGGATCTGAAGGGGCTCCAGGAAAGCTGGGCATGGGCTCTTGATCAGGGACGGGAGCCCTCAGACAAAGAGTAATGGCTTCAAACTGGAAGACAGGAGATTGAGATGAGATCTCAGGAAGAACTTCTTTGCTGTGAGGGTGGTGAGAGCCTGGAACAGGTTGCCCAGAGAAGCTGTGGCTGCCCTATCCCTGGAGGGGTTCAAGGCCAGGTTGGATGGAGCTTGGAATGACTTGGTCTGGAGGTGTCCCTGCCCAGGGCAGGGGGTAGGCGTTAAGGTCCCTTCCAACCCAAACCATGACATTATTCTCTATATAAAATCCTATATACAACCTCTCCTATATAAAATCTCTGCAGGAAGCAGATGTTCCCATCCCTTTCCAGCCCCCTCCAGCAGTCCAGGGTGGGTGATAAAGCCCCGCAGAGTCCAAAGGCACAGAGGGACGACCTGGAGCTAAAAGACCAGACAATTAATCACCATCCCAGGATGAGGAAAGGCTGCATTTTTGGAAAAATACCCCAGAAATGAGCAGAAGCAATGGTTGGAGTGAGCTTCCCCAGCCCCACTCCCCCAGCAGATCCCTCCCCTTGATGGGCGCCGTGGAGAAATCCTATAAGAAGAACAAGGCACTATTTATTATTTAACAGCGAGTCAATCCAAAACGGGTTGTGAATTTTTAAAACCTACAACAGGAGCGATTTAATTCACACCTAAACCAACTGAAGAACTTTTTTCCCTCTTTTTTTTTCTTTTTTTTTTTTCTTTCCCCTCTTCCCCCCCTCCTGCCTTTCTGCTTTGTACCATTTACAGCCCAAATGTCAGGGATTCTGAAAAATCAATGCAAGAAGTTACATAATAGACTGATAATGCAGAGAAGCACATGGACGTGGGGTTTGGGTTTGGTTGTGGTTTTTTTTTTTTTAATTTATTTTTTATTACAGGTGATTACCATAGTTGAAGTACACACTTCAACATTAAAAAATGCAGTACTTCATCTCTAATCGCCACACGCCTTCTGGTAACTGCCCGGTAACTCCATGGCAATGAGAGAGCTGCGAAAAACAGTAACTCGCTAAAAAGTGCAGTTTTCACAGATTTGGGCATTTTAAAGTCAGAGAGTATAATTTATTTATATGTAGATACACAAACAAAGTAGGTACTTCACACTGACTTATTTTAATCCCATTTAGTAGTTATTTCAGTACCACTGAAGCCATACTCGTGTCTGAGCCGGGGACACTGAGACCCCAAACTGGCTGCAGAGCTACCGGTCAGACCTTTGTCAACCAGGGCTTTATTTCTGGGGGGGAGAGTAGTTTTCTTTAGGTAATTTCCAGAGCTGACATTTAAAATCTCGGTCTCAGCCCACAGGCTATTGCATTAAACGGGAATACACATAGGTGCTTGTTGTTAATCAAGGTTTAATAAAAAAAACGCTTGTAAGAGCTGCTTTATTTGGAGCTGGCAAAGCCACAAGTGAATTATGCATCTGTGACAACTCTGGTGAGCACCAATAAAGCCTTCACTCCGCTCCGTGCCATCCCGCACTCGGTTTGTGATTCCTCTGAAGAAGTTGGGGTTTTTGCAAGTGTTTTTCTGGTTTGGGTCTTTCCAATCCCCACGCACGAGTTACGGCCGGCAGATTTTCCGGGGCAACAAAGCCATAACAAGCCGCAATTATGCATTATAAAACAATCTCTAAGGCTAATTTGTAACTCTTTAAAAAATAAATAGAGTAAATCAGGGTATTTTGATGGTAAGGCTGTAACTCTCGCTACGGATAGGGGCCAAAAGCTCTTCCTGATAAGTTGATGGATTCTTCTGCTAAATTGTGCGAGAAGATGGAAGGTCTGCCAAAAAAAAGGCAAAAAGAGGGTGAAAAAAAGGACTTTATTTTCAGGTGGTCAGAGCTGGCACATCACATGGCGTCTTGGGACGATCCCGGGTTGGTGCAGAACCCTTTCACAAACTCAGGGATGCAGGGCTGAGTGTCACCATCAAGCAAGAAGAGCAGGGTTTGCAATAAATGCAGCTCTTTCCATGCCACAAAATGAAGAATTTGATCCCGAGTTTGTCCCAGCGCAGGCAGTTGCCCGTGCAGCACCCTCCACAGCCTCAGATGCGAAAGAAAATGCAGCACAGAAGGCTGTAATTTAAAAATATTGAATATTACTTCAGTTTGGCTTAATTGTGGTGACAACTTTCAGACGACTAAAATAATTAAACCTGCTAAAATTTATTAGGGCCCTGAGGACATTTTAGAGGGAGTACTATCCCAGTCTGGAGCTTTAATGCCTCGGCTGCATTTAATGTAATTTTTATCAATAACCAAGCAGCTCATAATATTATGGCTCCACTGAAATCTTCATGCTGTGAAATCTAATTCGTCTAAGGCGCGAATCCATCACTTATACAGACCCTACCTCAGACACTATAAAACTTCCAAACCCACAGATTTGTCTCCAACAACAACAAAAAACAACAACAACAACAAAAAACCAGACATGAAGGGGCCCCTCTCGGATCAATAACGAAGTCCCTCTGATTCGGGCACCAGCTGAATATTTTCTCCAACTTCGCTTTTGTTCTTCTGGGTAGAGGCCCACAAGGGAAGAGCTTGTTTTCACTCGCAGCCTCATCAATACCTAAATCCTGGTGAACAAGTGACACTGAGAAGCTGTAATCAATAGCTCCCTGTGCGTTTTTTCTTCTGGTCAAATGGTTCAGCGCTACTGACAGCCCTGACACTCAGAACATGATGCTAAATCTTTATCAACAGCCATCTGGGTGACTGGCAGAACAAGGCTCGGGCGGTCATTAACGCTCGTGGCAATCTGTGAATAAACCAGCTCCTCGAGAAGGTGTTTGTTTAGGGGAAAAAAAAAAAGAAAAAAAAAAAAAGAAAAAAGGAAGGAAAAAAAAAAAAAAAGAGGGGAAAAAAACCCCCAACAACCCCTCCCCGCGCGAGGCATTGATCGCCTTTGAACTGCATTTAGCAAATTCCGTCGGAGGATGGAGCGGAGCCGCTCCTTAGGAGTTTCCCGTTGAGGTGAGGGAAACCTGCTCGTCTCCATCCCAACAAACAGACAGGCTGGGGACCACCAGGAACTGCCAAAACATGACTAGCCAGGATGGAAAGAGCTGAAATATCCAGTTGTAACACACACGACAAGCGCACTTAACAAATAAATCACCTTCTGGTTTATTGCTCCCACCCTGGGAATTAACACAAAAGTAGTTTTAGGTGTCCCCAATGTTTCAAATCTCTCCTTCTCCTAAATGCCAAATGACTCCTTCCAATCTCCATTGGTTAAAATGTAATATCTTGAATCATATCCTTGATCTAGGATGGATGGAGAGCAGCGTCTAGTCATACTCTTGGCTGGGCTTTAGCCTAAACCACAACAAAACTGGGAAGAATACCATAGAATCATGTCATGGTTTGGGTTGGAAAGGACCTTAAAGATCACCCTGTTTCCACCCCTGCCCTGGGCAGGGACACCTCCCACCACACCAGGTTGCTCTAAGCCCCATCCAGCCTGGCCTCGAACCCCTCCAGGGATGGGGCATCCACAGCTTCTCTGGGCAACCTGGGCCAGAGTCTCACCACTCTCATAGCAAAGAAGTTCTTCCCCACATCTCAGCTCCATCTCCCCTCATCCCAGGGCTCCCCTCCCTTACCAAGAGTCTTTCACCAGAAAAAACAACATACGCCGCAACGACCGCCGTCAACAGAGCGCTGGAGACGTCTTATTTAAAGCACAGAACAGTCATTCAGGATGGCCTTGGACTAATCAGCCCAACACTTGCCATCTCCCATGAGTCTCTGTGATTTCTTTTTGATCCTCCTATAGTAGTCTAATGAGATTTTTAATTGAACTTTATGGGTTCCCTTTGAGGACCACAGGCCTCGCAATCAATATGCACCGCGGTAAACTATCTGAAGTTTGTCTCGAGAAAGGTGAGCCATCCCCGCTGTGTCCTCAGCATAAATTGAGGCAAAGACGTCGCATCTTTCAGCTGCTGCTGGCACCTATTCCACCTTCTCATAAAGTTGAAGGTCACCGTATGAATTATGTGAAGCAGCCCAACTATGGCGGGAAACCTGTGGAACGTGTGCGTCCAAAATTACCGGCCAAGCCCTGGTCTGTGGAAGGGAGGAACCTTCTGGTGTCTTGTGGGAAAAGGTGAGATACTGAATTTTACCAACAGGTTTGAGTGACGAAGCGATGCCAGCCTTGGGTTTGTTTCTAATGCTCATTGTTATCACTGTCCTCGTTAAATCACGTTTATGATGTAGTCACCTTGTTTATAATTTAGTCTTTTAATCATGGGAGGCATCTCAAGGTGCAAACCACATCATGATTTCGCCGTTTTGCACAGCTTTGCATCAATCCTTAAGAGAAGTATCCTGCCGCCCAGGTGAGGTCTGCTGCTTAATTAATGATCTGGAGAGGGACTCCTTGTCACAAAGCGTAGTGATAAAACAAGGGGGGACGGTTTTAAATTGGAAGAGGGGATATTTAGATTAGATATTAGGAAGAAATTTTTTGCAGTGAGGGTGGTGAGGCACTGGAACAGGTTGCCCAGAGAAGCTGTGGATGCCCCATCCCTGAAGGGGTTCAAGGCCAGAGATTTGGGGGTTCAGCCTGGAGAAGAGACTCCTGGGAGACCCAGAGCCCCTTCCAGCCCCGAAAAGCCCCAAGAGGGAAGGGTCTCTAAGGTCTCCCCAGAACATTCTCTTCCAAGGTGGTGAGACCCTGGCCCAGGTTGCCCAGAGAAGCTGTGGCTGCCCCATCCCTGGAGGGGTTCAAGGCCAGGCTGCATGGGGCTTGGAGCAACCTGGGCTGGTGGGAGGTGTCCCTGCCCAGGGCAGGGGGGTTGGAACCCGATGATCTTTAAGGTCCCTTCCAACTCTGACCATTCTGTGATTCTACGATTTCCAGCTTGGCATCTCACCGGATAAACAGTCTGCGAGGGTATTTATACGTGCCCAAGGTTCTGGGGGACCCTATGGCTCCATGCAGGAAGCACAGTACCAGAGAAACTCAAATAATCTCTACTGGGGTTCAAGGCTCCAAGCCCAATGAAGAAGCACACCCTGATATTTTAAGGATGTGTCAGATTTTTAAGGATGTGTCAGATTTTCCTAGGGAGCCGGTCTCGGCAGCAGTACAGAGCCACGTTTCGTCAGTACTGTATTGTACTTGACAATACAAACTATTTTAATATGATGGAATGCTTTCCGATATAATACAGTGTACATTTAGATAAGGCAACACAATGCAGACCTGCAGGAAGTGGTTCTCAAAGAATAACAGCCCAGTGTTGTGCAAAAGGATGTGTAATTGCTATCGCCTTGGAATGTACCCGGCTTTGCCCTCAGGCTGCAGTGGAGCAGCAGCATCCAAAGCAGCGGTAACAGCAGGTTCTGGTGTGAAAATTCCTGCTTTTTCCCCTGTGAGGAAGGATGAAAATAGTTCTGAAAATATACAGCAAAGCTACTGCATTTTTTTTATTATTATTTATTTTATTTTTTTTAAATGGGGTCCTTTCTTATTGTTGCTATTTCCCATCCCGTGCTTCGGCTGCAGCGGCTCCTCTCCCCAGCAGAAAAATTTTGAGCACATTATAGATATTAATGCATAGCTTTAGGAGGAAAAAAAAAGGAGCTGTATTAATTTAATACCGCCCCAATATTTCACAATAGAAAGCTGATGATAAAAAAACAATCAGCGCCGTAATGACAGCCCTGCCCATTCCAGAGCACGTTTTTACACCACTGCACATCTCCTGCCGTTAATCTGTGATTTCATGCGTGTTCCACACGCAAACACACACCTCGTGCTTTGGTATTTCGATGTGGGAACCTGTTTGCTGTGTTCCTCGTTTTTCCCATATAAATCTTTACCTGGTCCTTGAGACCTATGAGCCAGAATAGGCAGGTTGGCTACGTGCAATATATGGGTTGATTGCATGAATGAGGTGCAATATAAAGATAATACGTAGCGCTGCAAAAAACACCCTCATTTTACTATATCTCTATGTAAAGCCACCTGAAGACAGATTTTTCCAGCCCACTTTGCAGCCACACGTCGCAGCCTGGGCTGTACCTTATTAAAGAAGCTACTTGAGAGGAGCGAGTGTAAATACAATGCAGGAGGTCAAAGATTATGGCAGGTCTAACACTGGAGAGAAGGAGGGGAATTCGGGTATGGAAAAGACATGTGTTGCTCAGGGCAAGCGGTAATGAGGGGAAACACACTGAAGAACAGCCAGAAAGGCCACAGGTTTTCATGTTTTTAAAGGCAAGTTGCGAGGGAAAGGAGGAGCTGCCTTGACCAACCCTCCCGTTCATCACACAGAGACCCCTCCGGCCCCGCACCAACCACCCTGGCTCATAAATACACCCAGACATCTAAATCCAGATAGCTAAAAGGGAAAGCTAATGAGTGGGAAGGCAGGCAAAGAGGCCAAATATTATAACACACTACTTTCCCCAACCCACAGGCCTCACCTAGAGCGCTGCTCCCTCCAGTTGGTTCAAATTCAGGCAGCTCACCCCCAGCTAATGGGGAAACGCTGTTTACAGCTGGTTTGGAGCACGTGGAGGGAAAAAACCCAACAATTAGGGATTTGATTCAAACATGTACCTACACAAATTTAAAATCCCTCCTCTCCCACATTTTCAGAAACTTAGCCAGGCCAGAGAGGATGGATTGCTGTTAACACAACCACAGCTACTCATCCCCTCTCCAAATGAGGTCTGTGTTGGGGCAGAAAAGACTTTTCTCACGTAAAAATACACAGGAAAGTCTGAGGACAACAAAGCGTGTAGAGGCCGATAGAACCATTCTGTGACTGTACGGTGAGTTGCAAGAAGCTCAATGTTTCCTTCTCGAATCCAACGCCACAAATGGTGGGGAATAAATCACATTAAACTGGGTTGCGCGTTATTGCCGATTAAAACCACTTACTAACCTTGTTACTCATGGCAGACCAGCTTTCACAGCAGATAAATTTAATCTAATAACATTTAGCCCACAGAGCTCTCTAAATCCACCACCACCACCACCTCCTTCCACCAACTTTGTTTAAAAGTTGACGTGAACTTACAGGGTTGCTCCTCATGGCTCCCCCCACGGCTCTGGCGGCTCGGCTGTTGCCTGCCAGCTCCGCTAACTGCTTGTAGGAAATGGCCTCCCCGAACTTCACCTCTCTCAACAGGGTCCACAGCACTTGCCCAGTGAAGGAATCTGCAAAAAAGGGGAAGCAAGGGGTGCCGTTGGTACAGGCGGCTGGAAAAATAACCACCCCGAGATGAAATACTCCAAAACCCCCACCCCAACGCAAAGCCAGGGCCTCTTGATAGCAGCTTTCCAATTTAAATTTAAACAGCTCCGCTGTGCTGTCCCGTTATTGTGTCCTATATTACTACATTTAAATACATGATTATCAGAAAGAGCGCTGGAAGTAACCGATCAACTATAAAAAAAGGATTTAAGGCTTTGATTTTCCTATATTTTTTAATTTGCTTCTAGTACAATTATCCCGTTAACTCGTACAACGTGGTTTTCCCCATTAAATCGGCGCAGTATAAATTAGCATAGAGTCAAATTAAAAAGGCAAGGAATAGCCGGCTCTACCTATTTTCGCCGAGCCCCGGCATCTCCAGCTAATTTCCAACTTCAGCTGGGACACATGGCAGAAGCCCTGGAGCCAGCAGGGCCAGTATTATCCCGGCTGACTGCGCTTTATAGCCCAGATCCCCCCCAAGCTATGGCCCTCGCCACACGTAAGGACTAGATGTGACCTTGAGAGTCTACGGCACATCCTTAACGACACTTGGAAAAATTAAAAGAAAAGAAGAGAAAAGAAAAAAAAAAAAAAGAGAAGGAAAGAATTAATAGGGAGAAACAGCTCCCCATTATTTTAATTTTAATTCGCCTGCAAATTGCTTCCAATTGCGGCAATAATGAAGAAGCAGCGGCTCTCAAAGCAGTTTTCTCCGGCATCTCAGGGTTTTACCTTCCCAACCCAGGATTGTTTTACGAAAGGAGTCGGGCTGGGGTTTTAGTTGAGTTGAACACCTAGTGCTCTTCCAAGGCACTTGCAAAAGCTTTGAAGATCTCACTAGTGAATAACTTACTGTGAGGAGCGAGCTGGCGGATAAAAAAAAAAAAAGGGAAAAAAAAGAAAAAAGGAGGAAAAAAACAAAGGAAAAGGAAAAGAGACCCCTTCCCCCAGCTGAGAGCTTCAGCCTCCTGCTTTGGCAAAGAAACAAACTGATTAAAAACATTTTCTTTCTTGAGTTGTCAGAAAAAGACATTGATTACGCTACACAGGAACAGAGCGAAATGTGATTTTGTTCTTAAAGGAAACCCATACACCATTATGTGTGTGTTAAATAATAAAAATCACTTCTTAACTGAAGGGAATGATAATCACTTCATTGAAAAAATCTGTTTAGTCTTTATTATAACATTAAGCAAATTAAACATCAGCATAATCCAGGTGATACGAGAAAAGGGTCATCAAAGAAATTAACTTTGTTGTTCATTAATTTACATGGATTAGTAGAGGGCAAAGAGATAGCAAATCTGCTCTAGTTTTTTATGATATAATTTCAAACTGCACACCATTTGTGGCAGTAGGATGACTTTGGGGTTAATCAGACTGATTTGTCCTTTTAATTGCTTTCTATTCAAAGAAAATTCATTAGATAATGTTCTCTTCAAAATTCATGAATCAATTTAACTGAAGAAACCACATTAACAGCTTTGGGTTCATTAGCACAAGCAGTTGTGTTACTCGCTGATTGCTGGGAGGGTTTCCTTAGGCAAACAGATTTTGTTTACTGTGATTCCTTCAGAAAGGTTTATTCCAAATCAAATTGTTACTTATTATTTTTTTAACCTTCTTTTTAAGCCGGCAAGAGAGCGTTAACCTCACCCGCTTGGGGGTCTCGGGGAATTACTGCCTGATGTCATCTGCTAAATCAACGACTCACAGTGACTGCGCGTTGTCATGGCCCCGAGTCCAAAAAAATCCCCTTTTTCTTGGCAGGACGTGACTTTCTGAAACCTGTCGGAATAGGATGGGAAGCAGGGCCAGCTCCAGAGCCCCAATCCCCACCAATAACAGCATCGTGCCCAGCAATGCCCAAATTATTGAGCACCTTTTTGCAGGCCAAGAGAGGGACAGAGATTGTCCCCAACCCCGACGAGCTGGGGCAGAGATTTCCCTACTTTTTTCAGTACAATTTTTCATGATACTGTCTTTTGTGCCCACATAAACCACTCTCCGAGTTAGAGTTCAGAAGAATGAAATATTCAGTGATCATGCACATCATTTTATAAATGTATCTGAAAACTCAATTTCATCCTGTAGGGAGCAAATGCATTAATTAGTTTAAGCAGCTCTAAGAGACAGTGCCAAAGACTTGTTATTAAACTGTCTGCAAGTGTGAGTGCCTGTAAGCACAACCTGCCCAAATTAGATGGCTGAACTTTCACCAATTTTCAGCACGTGCCAATGTTTTATGCTGTGAAATCTTGTTATAAAGCGCTGTAAAATACACACATAAAAATTAACACACACACACATGCACAAATCCTCTCATTCCATGGAAAACCTTCATCCGTCCCTGAGCTGAGGATGCCCACGTTGTTCTGGAGTGGCAGATGTTGGCAAAAGCAGGTCTGGACTGAACCATGTCATAGGAATGGGAATAGCAGAGGTCTCTTCTGCTCCCAACTACACTGTCCGTGCTCCCTCCAGGTGACCAGGCTTTGGACCTCCCTCTTGCCATGGGTTACGTGATCCAACAACCAGTTCTGGTAGATGTTACTACTCATTTAAGACAGATTTTACATCCAGATAATTAAAGGTCAGCCACAGTG
>VXBW01001718.1:301117-327135 GCA_013400375.1 Thinocorus orbignyianus
CCCCAACACTGACAAACCCACCCCTGACCCATGTCCCTCAGCACCACGTCTGCCCAGCTTTGACATCCCTCCAGGGATGGTGACTCCCCCTCTGCCCTGGGCAGCCTCTGCCAAGGCTTCACAACCCTTTCCATGAATTTTTTTTTGGTAATATCTATCCTAAACCTCCCCTGGTGCAACTTGAGGCCATTTTCTCTTGTCCCATCCATCACCTGGTGCACTCAAAGTGACCCATACTGGGTTTTTTATAGAGAAAATTCTGCTTTTGTACAATTTTAGGTTCTGCCCTTGCTTTTGCTGCAGAGGCACCAACAAAGACCTGTTGGTATTTCTACAATCCCCTGCCTGCAGGTTTAACAATCAGACAGAGGAACCTGCTCCATAAGCTCATGCTTATACTCACCATTCAAAATCTCATTCTAGGAGCAAATATTTTCGCTTTTTTCAAATGCACCAATTTTGGGAGCAGGGAGTAATTGTGAAAAGTAGGTAAAAATAACTTTTTAATGATTTGATGAATACTTTTAACACATAAAAGAACTGCTCTAAGCATACATACCAGAGACATGCAGATGGGAACAACTGAGAAACATCAACCACTGTCTCATTCACAGGTAATTTTTTCATATTTTATGGTTATTTAATGCCACACAACACTCTTTCCTGTTCTGCAAAAGACACAGAATAGTCCTTCCAGAGACACCACGCACCAGCTCTGCTGCAATTTCTAAGCTACTGGGCCAGAAAATTAAATTTGAATTTTTCCAGTCAAGATAGAAATAAATGAGGGACTCATCCCTGTTTCACTTTGTCAGGGAGCTGGTAGTCACCAAGAACCTTACCTGGGCGTCTTCTAAATTCTCCTTGTTGGCTGCTAATTGCAGACCGAGCGTGGGAACCGCACCCTGCTCTCATCCAGCAATAACGAGCCGTACACAAGGGCCATGCGTGGCAAGAGACCACAACTCACCATCATCTGCCTGAGAAACAGAGATGTTACTGCAGGAACACACTCTCTTTTTCCCACTGTTTCGGACCTCAACCCTCTGTTTTCCTGTTTCTTGGAGTTCTTGTTATTGCCTGTTAAAAGCCCCATGGCCGATGCCAGGCCTGGGAAGGTTGCTCCACTCCTTCTCTGGAGAAAAACCAGAAATTAAATTCAATTTACCTCAATCTGTATTGTTGGAACTCAGCAAAAATGCAGTCTCCAATGTCCAACTCTGATCTAACTCTTCCCCTACTTGTCCTGTTAATGAGATGCACAAACCTGCCCACAGTTCCTAAATAAATCAGAGAAGATGTAGTTTCCTACTTACACTGGGATTTCAGAAGGGTGGACAGGACCATCTGGTTAGAGTTAGGCTGGAATAGGCTGGAAGGTTCAGCAGAAAACTTCTGAAGATTTACTGATGCGCTGGAAGTGTCATTTTGGTATTAATGAACTCAAAATACAAGATGAAGAAAAAGGATTCCACCACTCACGATTAAAGCACGATTTCCACCCCATACCTATAAATCAGATTTACTACCATCAAAGTTTTGAACTCATCACAACCTCTGGCTGGAGGCCTCGGCTCAGGATCATCAGGTTTAAAACTAAACCTGGGAGAGCTGGTGACCTACAAACTGGGTGGCTTTGGAGAAATAAAGCAACAAACCCCAACAAGGTGTCGGTGTCCCCCCAGCCCTCCATTTGCACACACAAACCTAGAACCACCACCAAGGAAACATCAAACTTTGGGCCCAGAACTTGATTGGGCCCATATCCTACAATATATATATATATATATATATATATATTTAATCATCTCAGGGCAACACTAAGTTGGATTATTTTGGAGAAGGGAATTGGGCACCTTTTTCTCTAAAACAGCACTTTCAGAGCAATGGTCAATGGCTGGATTCTGCCAGCACAGATATTCTGGTTGTCCTCCTCTGGGCGGGCTGGTGGCCCTGGGTGGGACAGGGGGAGGGAGGCTGGGATGTCCCAGCATCTCTCCTGTAGTTTTCACTCCTAATTGCTTTTCCTCTGTAACTCCACTTAGAATTCCATCAATGAGGTGGCTTTTATGGTTTCATTTTTCAACGTGGCCCCTAATAGCCACTCCCAAATGACTCTGGATCAAGAAAACTGCACCCGCCTTTGCTCCGTGAAGATTGTGTTACCAAAGATAACCTGCCCTAGAAAATTAATGTATGAACCATGCAATGCAAATGTGCTCCACTGTGTGAGCAAAGTACAAGATCTTCACTTGTCTAAAATATGAACAGCAATTTCTTTAGATTTCTAGAAGTTTCTTTGTAAACGTGCACGTTAAAAATAATATTAATTAAGTTGCTTAACTTTAATAAATCAGAACTATTTGCTTACTGCATACAAATTAAGTCAGTATCAAAGTACCGATTTTCTTTTGAGTTTGTATTAATTTATTATTGAATTATAAATATCTAATGTATGAAGCTAAACACTTACATAGCACTTTGCAAACACTAATTCACAAATGATGCAACATCTTTTCAAGGCACATATGAAAGCAGCAGCAATTAATGCCTGCAATCTTCTGACATCAGCCTCAAAGTTGGAGTGTTTTTTTTCAGTTTTTCTTTCTTTTTTTTTTTTTAAGGAGCGTGCATTTAAGTAGTCAGAAAAACAACTGTGAAGATGTAAAGCGTGATTTCATGAAGCCACTTACGGTGTCTTGGCTGATATCAGTGCTGCTGAAGGGTTTGAGTTGGAAGGGACCTTAAAGATCATCCAGTCCCAACACCAGACCAGGTTGCTCAAGAACTGCTGTTTGAATTCACAGAATCATTATGGTTGAAAGAGACCTTTAAGATCATTGAGTCCAACCTGAGATGGCCAAGTCCACCACTAACCCATGTCCCTCAGCACCACATCTGCCAGGCTTTTAAATCCCTCCAGGGCTGATGGCTCCACCACTGCCCTGGGCAGCCTCTCCCAAGGCTTGACAACCTTTACAGTGAAGAAATTTTTGCTAATGTCCACCCTAAACCTCCCCTGGTGCAACCTGAGGCTCTTTCCAATCCCCAGGATTCAAATGCTTTGGGCAGACATCCTGGAAGCAAACAGAGAAGTCCCATCGGTGACCTCTGATTTTTTTCTCAGAGACCAGAGCTCACTAAATGAAGAGGCAGTCCCTGAAGTAACCACCTGGTTTGGAGGAAGTTCTTGCAGAAAGTGGCCACCTGCCATAAGAGGAGATGTCTGCAAAAGCAGAGACAGAAACTGGGGGTTATTTGGGGTGGGAGGAGCAGGGGGAACCGAGCAGAGCTGCTTTGACACCCCCTCTCCTGCACCTCCCAAGGAACGATGCGCTTTTCCAGGGCACCTAAAGAACATTACAGGGATTTTAAAAAGTTGGTAAGGTTAATAAATGCAGGTTTACCTGATCTAAAAGCCCTGCTATTCTACACAAACCTGCCACCTGCCACAAAACCCCAGGCTGTCCCCTCCTTCCCTGCCCCTCTGCCAAACCCAATGAAATCAGCACCGACACAAACCTGTTTATACGCCTCCGAGCCTCTGCACTAGGGCTGGGAGTGGGGAGGAAATTTGACTTTCAGATGGAGAAGCGAACAGCACACACGCACTCTCCTGCCTGCAACAAAGAGCGCCAAGAAGTTGGGTGTGAATCCCCAACGCTCCCACTGGAGAAGACGCCACCACGCCATCCTCATCCCTCCAGGGATGGCCAGAGCCCAGGTCAGAGCACCCTCCATTTGCATCCCAGATCCTGACTCCACTTGGCTTCGCTTTTCCTTCCCGCACGAGATAGGAACAGTGCTCCCAAACATTGAGAACGTTAATTATAGGGAAAACACACCTAATTTTTATTGCTGGTCTGGAAAGGTGTAGCTTCAGCCATTGTTTGCCTGAGGAAGACAATGGTGAGCTTCAAGCAAAGTGCTGAAACAGAAAAGGCCACGCTCATTCACATACGGGTCCGAGCTGCAGCACTATAAAGCACATCAAAAGGTGTTAATGGTTTCAATATTTATCTGCTGCAGGGAAGCACTCTAAAAAGAAGACAGAAAAAAATTTCTGCTAATGGCTGTGTCTCTCCATTAAAATGAAAAGCTTAATGCATCTTATAATCAGAGGACAATTTGCAAATCATTAAGAGAAATGTAAAATTCCATTAAAATACAAATCAAGAGTCCCTCACTGGACTAATAATCTTTTTGATATTATTTTGCATTTCACTATTTCTGTTCCCAATATCCAGGCACCACAAATGATCAGTTCTTGAACATGCTATTTACCACAGCCTACTTCTTTAACGAGAGGCTGAGAGAAGTATAATCTGCTATTCAGAGCAGGTACTAATGAAGAATTCCATATATTCTGAAATTTAATTAAAACCCCAAAGATTTCAAATTAGATGCAATTTGAAATGCCTGGGGCAGAAATACATGCACTTGCGTGGCAAGGGTATCACGCTGAAAGTTGATACCGTAATTGGTCTTGATGTATTTTTGTGTTGCCAGGCTGAAGCACAGAACTCATAACCATATAAAAATTCTCTGTAGATTACCTGCTCATTGAAAATGCCATCACTCAGGTAGTTCTCTACTAAATTACCATGCTACTAAAATGCACAAAGTGATTCGAAGAGAAGAGTGGCACAGCTGGTCGACGCTGCCAATGAGTTATGCATGCGTCGACGCTGCCTTTTTTCTTAGTAAAATATGCTCAGTTGAATATTAAAATATAATTGGCATTCAACCTAAGTAGCTTAAACCATTTTGTTATCTTCTTTTAAACCGATTTGGCTCCTCCACAGTTATTTTCAAGGATGCGATTCACAAACTAATGACACCATCACATTCAGCTAGATTTGTACTATTTTACACTTGTCATAAACAGGAACAATTTCTACAGCCTTCTAGGGATGTCCTTTAATACCGGCTCCTCTTGAACATCAAAGGCCCAATTCATGGGGAAAAAAAAGAAAGAAAGGGGAAAAAAAAAGATTATGCCATTTATGTTGGTTCTTGCATATTTTATTCTGAGAAGAGTGCGGGATGCAAATTCCCAGTGAAAAGTATGTTTTTTGCAGTTAAACAAGTCCTTGTTTTTCCCGGAATATATTGGTCAGGTCTCACGTTCACTAGTTTGGAAAGGAAATACGGCAAAAATGTCTCAGAAAACAGGTCAGAAAGGGGCACCCTTAGGTCAAGCAGCACCAAAGTATCTGCAGAAGGAAATGGTTTCCCCTCAGATGACTTCATCTACGTGCCCCCAACATACAGGCCGTGGTAAATGCCAATATACTGCCATTTTCTGAAAAAAAGATTAATAAAGGTACTTAGAAAGAAGGCGCTCACCACAGGAACAGTCACATTAAGCACATTACCTTTGAAACACCAAACAGGTTAAATGCATGTGACTATTGACGATATTTCCCATCGATGAGGGAATTAAGTAAACTTGGCCGCAAGTCCATTAATAAAATAGGTGTGGGGGGCTGTAGTGATAAAATCCTTTCCTTTTATCTTGATGATGGAGGTCTTTATTAAGTAAGGGTTCAAAGGTTACACGGGGCTGCATGTGCAGCAAGCAAGGAAACAAATCAAAGGAAAAATGAATTAAATTAAATGTATTCTTCCCAGGTCTGCAATGGTAAGAGGGTGCTAAGGTCTGGGGCTTTGGGTGAAGCTGATGACCACCAGACTCCCTATGCAAGAAGTCCTTTTCCCACATTGGTATTTGTTTTCCTCCCCCTTCAATCCTTACCTTTTTCATCTAAATCTCACACACAAGCACCAATGTCAAAAGTTATCAGGCTGGTGAAACTATCTCTTATACTGGGATCAATTGATCCCTTTTTTTTTTTCATGGAAGCAGAAAGGATCTGACTCGGAACACAGTGACTTTACAAAGCAGGAGCCCATAACTGTGGCCCCAACCTTGTTCCAGCTGCAGCTCCATGCAAAGGGATGAAGGTGGATTCCGAACATTGTCCCAGCTTTCTGCCGGATGAATCACAGAATTCTCTGTGTTGAAAGGGACCTTCCAGATCATCATATGCCACACACAAACTTTTCCCTTTGAAAAAAAAATAATCCTGGTTTTGGAATAATTTCAATGTCCACATATCTCTGTAGCTATTTCAGAGTCACCATGTCTTGCTCCAATGTCCCCAAATTCTCTGTGGCCTACCTGTAATTAATCTCAAGAATACTGGCAAGAAAGGATTATCCCACTGAAAATATAATGCCTTTTTCTTTTTTTCTTTTTTTAAATATCTGACCCTTTCAGCAACTTCCCCATGCCAGGACAGACACCCTGCTGTCCCCATACTCAGATCCTTCCCGAGGTCCCACCTCACACCAGGGTTTATCTTTTTTTTTTTCCTTTTGATACAAATAGTTGACACAAAGCAACGAGTCAACTGAGCTGGAAAAAGAATTTGAGAACCAAAAGTAACTATGACTTTTTTTGGTTTTGTTTTCATTTCTGAAGGTTGGAGAGGATTGATTTCTGTTTGAAGAAAACTGTAGGAAAGTATTGGATGGTAAAAATCCATTAGATGTCTAGCAAAACAGGGACTTTCTGCTTATCAAAACTGTTCTCACAAGAAATGTTAATAAAAGAAGGCGCCAGTCTCTGGAATTTGAATTTTGTGTTGGCAGATAGAATTACGAAAGCTTGTCATCTCTTTGCACTTGAATCTGCCATATCCAGATATGTGAAGTACTAACGTTTCCGAGCAGATTATTTCATATTACTTTAAAATAACACTTTCTAAAAGCCTAAATAGAAATGTATTTGCATGTCTGATGAAGCTGCAGGAATGAAAAAGGGAAAGTCAGAAACACTTCTCAACTTTTTTTTTTCCTCCTCAGTGAATTGAGTCTCTACAACAAAATTAAGAGAATTTCAGAAATTGCAACATAATACATGGCATATCATGAAGATACCATTGGCTCTAGTATTTGCCTTCTTGCTGACTCCACGCATACACAGTGTGAGCACAAAATTCTGAAGTTTAAGATACTCCCAATGCTTATGGTTACTTTTTCTACTAAAGAGCCAAGTTACCTCCAACTCAACAGAATCACTCATAGGTCAAATTCCTCCTTTCCATCCCTTCCCTCCTCTTACCCTTAATTCCTGTTTTCTCCTCAAGGACGTAGATCATCCAAAACACAACGTGCCATATATTTTTACCGTATAAATAAAGCTGTGCCTTGACCTCAGGACCAATGGGAACATCCAACATCCCCGAGTGCCCTCTGGCTACTCTGACTTTTCATCAGTTTTCTTCGTACCTTCTCCACTTTGAGCCTCACACCTTCCCCCTCTGCTTCTGGGGCTCCTGAGGAGCAGTTTACCTGTTCTTGTCTTTTAAAGAATGACATTTTTACCAGCCATTTCTTTACTGGCAGTATCTCAATAAAGTCAATGATTTTTATGACTTTTTTTTTTTTAAGTCTGTAATTTAAAGCAAGGGAAAACAGATCTGTATTCATCGTAATACTGTAAACGCTTTTCTAATTTAAATAATCTTTATATATTGAAAAGTCTTCAGCTAAATCGCATGTGAGAAAAATTTACTCTTAGGCTATAGCATAGACTTTAATTAAGGTAAGCAGCACAGTGATTAAAAACATTTTTAAACGTAAGCATTCCTGGGATGCTGAATTTGTTGTTTCAGAAGTAACCAAATTAACAGCCCCACAATTTTCGGAAAACCTGTGATTTGAGCATTCCTGCCTTGGAAAGGATAAAAAAAACCTTTGGCCCTTGCTGAGTTATAACAAGAATGCATGAAATTGACTTTTTTTTTTTTCTCTTAATTTGCAGCAGACTTTTTTCTTTTTTTTTAAAAAAAGTAGTTTAGAATGTGCAAAACTAGTAAAACAAAGAGATGCAACCAGGTGCCACGGGCAGGAAGGCGGAAGAGTAACCAAGATGCCATTAATGACAAGATTTTCTCCACAGGTGCTTTCTAGAGGGAGGTTCAACACCATCCGCAGAGTCCAGGATGGGTGGATGGATGGATGAGCTTCACCCCACAGAGGTGGCACCAGAAATTGCACAGTTTCTTCAGCCCATCACCAGTACTTCCCAGTGCATTCTGCCGTCCTTTGGCGGGGACCGCATCAGGCTTCTCGAACCTTTGGTTGGAGTTTCTGAATGAGAAGGCTCCCAGGAAATCACAGGGTAATTATTGATTATAGGCCTGGGCAGTGACTGAAGTCATCTTGACAGGAGAATGGAGGTACTACCAGCTTCTTTGAAGACTTTCTGCTCCCATTATGTATGCGGTTTTTCATCAATATCCCTTCTTGGACAAGCAACATAAATTATGCAGGGGAAATTTCAGCTATGAATCTGGCTTGCAAAGCTCTCCTCTCCCTCTCTATCCTCAGGTTGTTCCTCCTCAATCTTTTTGCACAGCTTTTCTCTGCCCTGTGGCAGGTGACACAGACAACACCACTTCCAGACCTGCAGAGCCCTCCTCCCTTGTCCTGATACCGTAATTCAGAGCTCCAGTTCTGGGGTCACCAGCATCAGAAGGACATGGACCAGTTGGAGCGGGGCCAGAGGAGGCCATGGAAATGCTGGGAGGGCTGGAGCCCCTCTGCTGCGGGGAGAGGCTGAGAGAGCTGGGGGGGGGTTCAGCCTGGAGAAGAGAAGGCTTTGGGGAGACCTTAGAGTCCCTTCCGGTCCCTAAAGGGGCTCCAGGAAAGCTGGGGAGGGACTTGTGATCAGGGAGGGGAGTGATGGGATGAGGAGGAAGGGTTTGACACTGAAAGAGGGGAGATGGACAGGAGACGTGGGGAAGAACAACTCTGCTGTGAGGGAGCAACCTGCTCTGGTGGGAGGTGTCCCTGCCCAGGGCAGTGGGTGGCACTAGATGGGCTTTAAGGTCCCCTCCAACCCAAAGAATTCTGTGATTCTATGATAATTCACAGCTTATTTGAAGAAATATTATTTAAGCCAGACTGAGCAGAAAAGCAAAGCTCTGCTTCAGGTTTACGGCTCCAGTACAGGGACTCGACTGAGAAGCTCCAGACTCAGGAACATAAAGGCATGGTTTTGTGAAGCTAAAGGATGTAATCCAGTGAGGATGGTGGCATGGCAGGGCATGGCAAGCCAAGAGCAGAGCCCTGGGGCTGCTGCTCGTCACAGGGCAAAGGAAAACTCTTGTGTTTCTCCAATTTCCTCTGCTCTTGTTGCTTTAATGAGCCATCTGGTCTGCAAACACACCACCGTTCCTCGCCACAGCGCCCAGCCCTGCAACCCCTTCTGCAACTGCAACCACCGCCCTCACACAGCACAAATGAAGGAAAGTCAGGAAATTCACCCCTGGCCAATTTAACGTTGCCTCTTCCATGGCACAGACCCACAAATCAAGCATAAACTTCAAAATAATAACAAGGTCAATTTTTCTTCTTCATATATAAAGGGGGCTAATGACCATGATATATTAAGACCAATTAATCACTTCCCATTACAAATGTTTAGAGGTTTTTCCAAGGGGTAACACCTTGAAATGCTGGAGGAAAGTGTGAAAAACTTTTTCATTGCTCAGTGAAAATCCACATTGGGTGCTGGCCACGACACAAATTGCTGAAAATTCCAGTTTTCAATTCCAGTAAAAAATGAAAATAAAATATGGCTGCATAGGTTGAACTGGACAGCCCCTGAGCTGACAACTCCTGGAGGTGCTGAGAAACCAGTTTCAACCCTCTCCTGCCTCGAGTTGTGCTACGGCACCAGATCCAGACCTTAGCACTGACCAGGTATCATGAGGAACTGTTAATTTGGTCTTTAGAGTGCTTTTAAACATGCATCCCCCTTTCACTGGCAACTTAGAAAATTAAAGGCATTTTAGAAAACCTTAAGACACAAGACCAGCTGCTGAAACAGCCAACATCAGAATTCAGTTTTCCTTGTTGCAAAAACCACCGATGATGGAGCTCAACTCACTGAACACTAAGAAACCACCGTGTGAGTGCTCAGATTTACAGGGAAGGGGAGAAAAGACAGGCCAAAGGTGAAGACGATTCTCTAGAATAGCTGCCGACGACCAGAGATGGTAGAAAATCACTGCAATGAGAAAAAGCCTTCCTGGCTCTGGAGCCTCCTGCTCTCGCTTCTGTTTATTCTGCATTTTTAAGTGCCTGGAGAAACGAGCAGGCACTTTCAAATGTAAATGTGAAAAAGTAAATAAATATCAAATTCCTAATTTAGCATTACTGCATTTCTGACTTTCAGATAAATTGAAATGTACAACGCCATCCATCATAACGTGGTTTTCACCTTACCTTTCTACTAAATAACTTTTAAAAATAGTTTCTTCAAATTTTTGACATGTATTTCCACAATCCTCCCAATATAAATTTTCATATTTAATGAAAATATCACTAGGAGAAAGTAAAGAAGAATAGAAACGTGATCACATCATTGTGATTTGCGCCAATTAATTCTTCGTTAGTATTTCCATTATGTACGTGCCTTCCCCTCATAAAACACGCACACCTGGTCTTGGTCCAAGAACAAATAACTGAACTAAATTAAAAAAACCTGAACCTGCACATGTTATAAGGAGAAAACTGCACTCCCGTCCCACCCCAGCACCAACCCTGAGGTACAGAAGGTCAAATCCCACGAGGACCAACTGCGGCCCAGCATGTGGCCAGCCCGGCCAACGGGACCACCAGTCTCATCCTTCACAAAGCCACGGGTGCCCCAGAGAGAGCCAGCACCGAAGGCCACGGCCAACAGCCACATCCCATCCCATCCCATGCCACCCTGTAGGCACCTCCTGGCTGGGTTTTGCACTTGGAAGATCTAGTGCCATCCTATCTCATGGGACGTAGAGGACATTAGTGCCTTTTTGGTGCTATATTATCACTGAATCTAATACAATTAGAAATTGATCTCTTAAAAGAAAGATTTTACTTGCTGGGAAATTACGATATTCGAGGACAGACAAGGAGGAACTGCTAACAGCAGTCTTCTGAGATTATTTTTTTTTAAATTATGGGATCCTAGTTCATTTCAAGTGACTGCCTTCCCTCAGGAGCTCTCCAGGAAGAGAGTCAGTAAATGGAGAATGGGAAGGAGAAACTTTTCATGAGTCTTTTCATCTAAATACAAAAGTAGTGTAACTTCTTTGTAACAATATTTGTTCTTTTTTTTTTTAAAGAAGGTGGTTTTAAGGTCCCTTCCCACCCAAACCGTTCCATGACTCCATGGTTTGTATTGCTATTGACCAGGAATTGTGGAGGTGGGAGCCACCACCGCCCTGGCTGGTGGGAGTAGGGGGACACGGGAGGTCCATGGCACAGACCTTGCTGGAGCAGCGGGTGGTGGAAGGCTGGCACGGGCAGTCTGGCCGTCCTTGCTGGCTGGCAGAAGTAGGCGTGTAGCCAGGCTGTGCACTGCTTCAGCGGCTCCGTCATCTCCTCCGCTCCTTCACACACCTCACAGGCGGCTGAGGACTCTGCCCTGATGAGAGAGAGGATTGTAAAATCATGAGGATAAAATCTGTAAAAAATGAATAGTCACACTCTCTGCATTAGCAGGAAAACACATCAGCTCAGAAGCGCTCAGTCTGGAGTCACGCTCCATCCTTCTGCTCTGGAAAAGGCAAACAGATTCATCACAGCAACAACAGAAACGCACCCTTGTCACCTCTAGAAATGCAATGACCACATGTGGTCACCTACACTCGTAAAAAAAATCATAAAACTTGTTGAGAGGAAATGTCAGGGCACAAGGAAACCACCCAAGTCCATGGGAGATGGTCCACCCTTGTGCCACCAGGGCAGGTGGAGGTGAGGGTCCTCCTCCACACCCCCCAGGGGCGTACTCCTCTCTCCCCAGGGTCCTTCCTTTCCCCAGGGATCTTCCTGGATGAAAGGATGAAAGGAAACGTCTTTCTGCCGAACCTGTGCCTTCCTCTGCCCCATTTCCTTCCAGCACCAGTGGCAGGTTTCTGCTTCCCTCCACTTATTGAATTGGAAGGAAGCAATTGAGAATTCATTTGATTTTCAATGGCAGCTCATGCTTGCAGGACACTGAAGAGTGAAGCAAGCGAACAGAAAGCACCTGCAAGCAAAAAATGTACTTTTTCCCTTCCTACTTTTTTCTTCTTTCCCTCTGGAAGAGCAATGCGAGTATGACAGCACTGAAAACGTCAACCCTTATGAGACTGTGGTGTGGTGGGTGTCTCTCAGAACTGCTGGAACAGGTTCCAGGGCACTGATAAGCCCAGTAGGAATGCACCCAAGAGAAATGATGGAAAGACCAGTAAAGAGACAACATCAAAGGTGATGGTCAAATCAGCAATCCCTGAGAGAAATCTTCTCACCTCCAGAACCTTAAGCATCAGCGATGAGCCAGAATAAGGTTTTCTAAATATTGCAGCATTTTCCCTTGAGCTGGAAATACAGCCAGACCCCAGAAGAAGAAGTTTCTCAACAGTGCACTGCTAAAATTCAACTCAGCCTAACTCAAGCACAGCCTTCTGGTCAGAGGGTGGATGTGCCTTAATGCAGGAGATACAAGAGAACATTATAGAACATTATAGAAATACCAAAATACAGGAGAAGCTGAGACAACGGAAGAAAGAGAAAACCAGAGCAATTCTGTCACCCAGGAATGGGGAAAGAGTAAACCAAGGCAAACTGGAATCATACAACTCCCTGAAAAAAGGGTGTAGCTGGGGGGATCGGCCTCTTCTCTGTGGGATAAATGATGTTAGGGGGGAGCCGGCTGGGGGTCACAGAAGAGGGACACAGAGGCAGACAATTAAAAGACTCCAGTCACACAAGGATGCAGGTTGATGTCTTGGAGCAGAGGCCAAACAAAAGTGAAGAATCAGCTTTGAATCCAGTTGGCTAGAAATTAAATGTAACTTAAGTGTAATTTTATTTCTCCC
This sequence comes from Thinocorus orbignyianus, assembly GCA_013400375.1. Classification (NCBI taxonomy): domain Eukaryota; kingdom Metazoa; phylum Chordata; class Aves; order Ciconiiformes; family Thinocoridae; genus Thinocorus; species Thinocorus orbignyianus. The sequence goes on from VXBW01001718.1 coordinate 314,041, forward strand.
TCTTCATTTATTTACCAAATCAATGCTTTTGATTTTTCTTTTTTTTTTTTTTTTATGTGTGTGTGTGTGTATAAAGTAGTATCAATTTTCTTTAAAAACTGTTGTCTACATTATGTTATTTTGCTATTTAATAATCTCTTGGCTAAAAAAAAAAACAAAAGAAAAGGTATGAGAATCCGTACATAAACTTTTTTGCCTGAATACTTATGACATGGACCTCAAACCAAGCTCTCGAGACCACAGACAATCCGTTATTCCACACATGTACAACCCTCGGCAGAATATGGCTCAGTTTTACTGTGGATTGTTAGAGCTACGACAACGTAATAACTACAGAATATAATAATGCCTCTGAAATCTCCAAGAGAAGTTGGTAGACTTTTCTGCTCCATTTATTCAGAAGAGCACAGAAAGCACTCAAAACTCCAGTAACCTTATGTTTTTCACATCATCTTGTTTCACATCCTCGGGAGTCTGGAAATGATTTGGACTGTAATATCACCATAAAATCCATAGATTTTGTCTCCTCGCTGCTCTGCAGGCAGGCAGCCCCCGGCTGCCCCAGCCTGATGACTTCAGGCAGGCAACATAATTTCCTCCTGCTCCAGAAAGGCCCCAGATCCCCATCATTCTCCCCCAAAACCAGGTGGGAAGCACCACACCAGCGTTGGCGAGGTGTGGAGCTACCAGGGTTGGCACATGGCCTACTCAGGGCTTTGCCTGGAGCTTCAAGGTGACCATCAGGCCATTAGCTCCATATTTAATACAAGGAACAGAGTAAAGGTCCATCAGTCTCTTTCAGAAGACACGATACAGCAGCTGCTCTGCCCATCTCCATGGCTGGGAGGCTGCAGGAACCTGCTGCATTACCCAACTAAGACTCAGCCATCCCAACGCACAAGACAAGTTCTTCTTGCCATCACTTGCATTCCTCGCTCCACCAGGTCTTCCCTGGCAAGACTGTTTGGATAGAAGCCTTAATTTTTAAGGATTTTTTTCTTAATTACTGCTTTTAAGAACAGCACCTTGTTGTTGCTGAACATCTCTAGCTGTTTTGGGTGAGACCCTTCTCCCAACACTCCAACATCAGATGCCTTCCCAACACCTGCCACCTTCATGGCCACCTCCACCTTGGTCAAGAAAGGGAAAGCCTTGAAAGGAAAACATCTTGCTTTCTAAGAATGCATTGACTTCTTTTCCTCTAGGATACAAAGTCAGTTTGTATCCAAGATACACGCTGAGAGCTTCAAATTCGCAGAAAGTTAAAAAAAACCACCAAACTTCATATTAATTTTTCTTGGCTAAAAATGCTAGCAGCTATTCCTGGGAATCTGACCGCACTAATAAAGAAAAAGAATGAACATAATTTATTCGCGGGTGTCTTCTCCCAGTCCTCCTCCCCTTTCTCCTCCAGAAGCTGCATAGCAGAACTCCTTCTACAAAGTACCTTGGCATCAAAAATTCAACTTAAAACACCAGTGGCCTTTTAAAGGGTTTTCTCAGGCTTCAAAGCCACGCTTTGGCCCAACTAAACTGTACGCACATTTCGAAAAGTAAAGGCAAAAGCAGTCTCCAAACATGCAGGAGAAAAAAGGGAGAGCAAGTGAGTTCCATCACGGGAAATTTCCTCCCTGGTGTCAAATTCTTGTGCTCAATGTCAGGCTTCTTGAGAGGTTTCTGAGCACCCCACTACATGTTGAGCTTTGAGCATCTCCAATGTCAATATGGACGGAAAAAAGGTCAGTTGCACACCACTGGAGAAAAATATCCACCTAAGAGTCACATTGACTCTTTGTGCCTAATCTTTAGCAATGAACAACAAGAAAAAGGGAACCCTCTTTTCTTAATGTCCTGCCCTTGGAGATCTCCAGAGGATGGTACTTGCTGCAGAGCTACTAGTGGCACAGAGCTGTCACAAGGTGACAGCCAAGTGTCCATGTGTTCTGTCCTTTACCTATGGAAAGCCAAGGTCTTAAATCTTGTGATTCAATAAGATGTAGTTTTTACTTCTGTACAGGAAAATAAAATAAGCATTTTCATCTAAAAATGCGAGAAATTAAACACAAGGTATGAAAAATCCAACTGCTTTACCTTTGCTCTGGAAAATTTCTTTATCTTTCCTTAAAAAGCACCAACACCTTTCATGCAATGTGGCTGGAATAACGAGAAGCATTTATTTAAAATACTGTAGTCTTACTTAAATCACATTTTCACTGGAGACTGTCACTGAGATTGTTTCCAGCAGTGAGTTGCGCTGGGTGCTGCCTGGAACCTCAGAAAATTCAACGTGGAGGTTTCTGCATTTTCACTTTGGCCAACAGGTGATTGTTAATGGAGGGGTTTCAGGTTGGGTTTTTCTAACTGAAACTTTCTGCTTGCGCAGATGTGCCAGGCTCTATGTGTGCAGGAGCTCAGATGTCTGTCCTGACTCCGGGGGGATGTCAAAGGGACGTTTAATGGAGTGACTGACTCATCTACATGGCTTTGCAATGTGTTGCTTAATTAAAACTACACACTCCTCAAACAGGAGAAAAAACCCATGTTTCTTTTAAGCTATAAAAAGCAGACATCTAAAAGTATATATATATATATTTTTTGGTTGGTTTGTTTTCTTTGGTTTGTTTTTTTTTTTAGAGTTGGATGTCCCTTAAAATGAGGCTTTTTCCTCAGCCAGGGAAGGCTTGCTGCTGCAGATCTCCAGCCTGGGCCTTCAGCTCTCGGTGGTGGTGGAGTCCAAGAGGGACACAAGGTCAATCCCAGCACATGAACCCACTACAGCCCAGGTGCAGACCTACTGTTCCAGCTTTGCAGCTATCCCATGCCGTTCTTCACTGCAATCCTACGTCATTTATTTCCATTACAGCTCTTTTTTTAAGACTGGCCAGACCAAGGAAGCCACCAGGTTGTGCCTCCAGGCAGCTGGGAGGTGTCATCCTGATGTTCCACCCCAGATGGGTCTCTTCTGTGACTTCTTATGTTTGCACAGGATGAAACGGAGGAAAAGATGGTTTTAGCAGAGGGGGAGGAAAGCAGAAACACCACCTGTTTCAGTTTAGCAGGCTCCTTCCAAACCACTTGCCAAGAACTGGAAGTTTTTAACGTGCTTCCAAAATAAACATGTAAGCAGCAGATTGGCTTCAGTATCATCCTAAATAGCTTAACCATTATGAAACCCAGAGCAATGCTGTGAGAAGCCTCAGTGGGTAGCCATGTTCTAAATTGGTACAACTTTATTTATTTTATTTCTTCTTTTGCCTCAGTAAATCCTTAATAAACCTTAACGGAAAATATCGCAAGACGGACCTCGAGTAGCATGGCTTAAAATAAAGAGGATATATCCCAACGGCTCTGCTGGCAACTTCCTCAGGGCAAAGCTAAGAGCTGGCAGCTTCATCAGGGTAAACACTAACAGGATTTTGTGCGGGCTCCCCCAACATATTTACAATTATTTGTATATTTGTAAAATATTTGTATATATCAAGTATAATCGATTGGTTGAACATAGCATCCATGGTACACTTCCTCTGCCACACACACCCGAATGTTTCATCCCTGATAACTCAGGTGTTCTCCCACAGAGAGGTTTACAGGCTGCTACAGGTGCCCAGCTGATGAAAAGTCCCCTTTGTGTCAATTCGGGTAAGATATGAACCAAAAATCCTCCCCAACACAAACAAAAATCGCAACTCCTGATGCAACTCCTCCTGCAGTCAGATATGGGCAAACTCAGCTAATTCATTATTACATTGCTCTAATTACTGCAACAGCTCCACTCAGATAACAGCAGGAATAGAGATCTGAACTAAAAAGAACAAATGGAAAAAAATATTATGTGGAATCCACATTTTTACACACAACACCCCAACCTCTCCTCATGGAAATCAAGGTCTTCGCCAGGCTGTTACCACCAGAACACTGTTCTGACTCCGTGGCACATGTGGTACTGAAAATCACTGGGTTTGCATTACCTTATTATCTTCAGGAATGTACTCAATAAACACATTTGGACACTCAACCAAGCATCACTCCATGGTTTTTAAGGACATCCATAATTTTTTCCACTGTGTACCCTGAACAAAAAACATAAACACTTTTGTTCACTGTTGAGCAATTGTACATTAAAAAATAAATAAATTCATCCTAATTGAGAGGTTTTGGATCCTGTTTTGACCAGTATGCTGTAAAAGCAATCATCACCCATAGTCTTCATGATGCAGATGGCCCAAAACCTCATAAAACCCTTTTCTTAGCCTGCCTTTATCAAAACCAACATCAAAATCCACAGAAACTACAGAATTATGGAATGTTTTGTGTTGGGAAGGGAGCTTAAAACCCATCCAGTGCCACCCCCTGCCCTGGGCAGGGACACCTCCCACCACACCAGGTTGCTCCAAGCCTCATCCAGCCTGATCTTGAACCCCTCCAGGGATGGGGCAGCCACAGCTTCTCTGGGAAACCTGGGCCAGGTTCTCGCAACCCCCAGAGTGACCACATCCATGTTTGGCCATGTGATTTCTTCCAAGCCTGTGCCTTAAACAGGCCCAAAAAATCGTCAAAATTACCCTGTGTCCAGTATGGATGAAAAAGGCTCTCATAGGAATAAAGTAATGGGTGGAAGAGGACAGAAATAAAGCAGCAAGAAAAAAATCCCTGCAAGTATCTTGTATGAAAAGGTCCTTTCTTCCCCCTTCAAAACTCCCCCAAGAGAAAACAAAACAAATCAAAACAAAAAAGGGGGTGTGGATTAGAGACCTTCCCCAAACAGGGAGCCCACGAGAGAGACTCCTGGAGCTGAGGTCGCACCCAGCTCAGCGGTCACCCCGGTGGGTAATTGAAGCCCAACCTCCCCGAGTGTTGGGTGACCCTCCATCAAGAGCTCCATGTGGCTGTCATGCTAATCCTCTTGCCAAGGGACAAAGACCAGAGACCCCGGCTGTAACGAATGGGCTCTGACATGACCCGGCAGCCCCAGTCGGTGGCCAGAGCTGCCTTGATGTGATCTGACAGCAATTTAGAGGCGGCTCTCATGGAGGTTGCAGACCTACTTAATGTCAGACAAGATGGGGAGTGCGGGTGGACTTCTGCATGGCTTTCACCCTTGTGCCAGGGTAAAAAAAAAATATAGAAAAAAATAATGTTTTTTTGACATCAGGCTTATGGATGGAATGGATCTTATAGGAGGAATAGATGGACTAGATGATGTCCAGAGGTCCCTCCAACCCCTACCACCGTTCTGTGAATCTGCCCATGGGTGCAGAGGGAAACATATTTCCCCATTACAGTAGAATTCTGTCACCACCTTTAGGTTCAAGATGTAGCCATAACCCCTCTGTGAGTCACCTGAGGAACAAAACCATCCTCAGAGCACCGGCCAGGAGCAGAGAGTCTCTAAGTGGTGTGAGACCAGTGAGGAGAAAGGGTCCTTGGGTCATCTTCCCCAGGATATAATGCTGCCCAAGGACACGTCTCCATCCTCCTGGGATACTGCCTCTTGGACAGGCTCCTGCCTCAACTAAAGCCACCATCGGTTTGGGATGTCTCCTGGCCGTGAGCATCTGTTAAATCATTGGTCAAGTGGGAAACACCAGGAGGATCAAGCATCTCCACAGCTTAGGGTCACTAGTACTGTTAATTGCAAAGAGCACCTAAATAAAAGTAAAATATTATATTTGCAGGAGAATTCACTGCTGATCCTCTAGGATGTGAACAGTAACTCTTGCCATGAAACAGGTACGAGGAACAAGTATAATTTAAAATAAACACGTAATATAAAATTTTATATGTAAAATATATACTGTTGGGGATTTTTCTTACTTCATCAGCAAACGATTGATGGCAACTCTCCACGCTCATGGGTGTGAAGTCAGCAGAATTCAGGCCTGGATAAAAAGTTGGACTGCCTGAAAAGCGAGGGATGATTGTTCTCTTTTTACACCTATCTATGTCTGTGCTTGTCTTACCAAATAATTTTCTTTTTTCTTAGTGAAATAGCTGCGTGTTACTCTTCAAATGGAGGGATCAGTAATGATTACAACACAAAACCTAACATTAAAACGAGAGTCAGTCATGCAGCATTATTCTTTACATAATAAATGTAGAGTTAGCTGGCATTTTTACTGAAGCTTTCATTGTGAAATTAAATAAAAATGCATTTTACCAGCACCTAAATGTCATTTAAATAGTCTTTCTTTGATAGATGAAGGGTAAAGCCACCCCAAAACTGCAGATGAATTATCTGGTCTCTAATGATTCCAAAACGATTATAGGATGCAGAGCAACCTTGTTAAATTTTATTCAAAAGCTTACTACACTTGTGTTTTCTCTTATTTTTCTATCAATGAAACCCAGGAGGGTTAAGAACAATTCATTATGCATGAGACCCAACTTACGGCGCTTGACTGTTGATTAATAGGAAAGTTTGCTGTATGTACATTTGCAACATTAGATGCATACAATATGCTAACTTATTCTTTCACCCAAGCTAATTATTTACAAAAATGACTACTTGAGACTACAATTTATTAAATGCATGCATCCAGTCTCAATTTGGCCCCAAAAGACAGTCTGGAATGAAGATCTTTTACTTGATGTGACAACTTCTAGGAACACTGTTATTAATATTGTAAATGTGGCAAATAAAGAGTTCAAATAGCCCTTCTGTCTGCCGTGCATTTTCCCTCCCCGCAACCGAATCAGTGAACAAAGTGGCTTTTTAGGTTTAAAATTCATGGGGAAGCACATCCTCACATAGTTTAATTTAGCTTCTTACAAATGAAGTGCCTGCATGCCAGCAGTAAGAGATTAAAAAAAAAAAACCAAAACAAAAAAAAACCACCAAAGGATGAGAGCTGCAATAAACAGAACTAACGCCCCAATTCTTGCCAAACAACCTCAACGCAGTTGCATTAAGGTCTGTTAAGAAAAAATTGATGCATTTATGGAAGAGTGCGAGGACTCTGGCCTCTGATGTACTCCTCCTTACACAACCTTTGCAATATTTTCTCATTTCTGCTTTTATCTGTTACTGAGGATGAAAATTTTGACGGACATGACTGGTCAGAAATTCTGCATGAAATCTGTACCTCAGTTTTGCCTCAGTTTGACCCAGCCGAGGTAGCGCCTGCGCAAAAATTTGGGGTTAAAATACAAATTCCAGTTAAACAGATGTACTTTTTGAGTAAAATACACAGGTACCCAAGTGGCCTAGTCTTTTTTCCCAACGCTGGCAGTTAATGGCAAGCCGAGGTTGCCCAGGGAAGGGGCACGGGTAGCCCATCGCTGTGGCCAGCTCGGTGCCCGCAAAGGCGCTGGCTCCCAGCTCCCAGTGCACACCAGCAACCACTTCAGAGCAGGGACTGAGACTCCTCTTGTCACATGCCAAGATAAGGAAAATCAATGTCAATGCCCCGAAGACTCAAGTGATAGCACTGAAGGTCATTAAATGCTGCTCACTGCCCTCCACCATTAAAGTTTTGATGGGAATCCTATCGAAAGAGACACAGATTTCAGATGAGGTCTTGCCCTGGGATGCGGCACCCTGAGACCGGGGAGGAGAGACAGTGATCGGTGAGCGATGGACTTTCCCCAGAACGCAAGGAAAACCTTCATGGAAAACAATGTTTTTTGTGTGTGTGTGGTCTTGGATTATTTATCCTGAACTTATTTACTGTTTTTTCTGAGAAGTGTACCTCATTGCAGACAGACCTCTGTTCAAACAACGGTAAGTTGCAAGGACAACCACTAAGAAGCTATGGTTCTCCATCCATTCAATCTTCTGCTGCGTGCCCTAGTGCCCCAAGTCCTGATTTATTGCCCGCTCCATGCCAACCTCCTTCCATCTCCTTACATTGCTCAGATTCAATGTTCTCACCTTTTTCTACCCTAGACTCACCTCGTTTGGACTATCTCGGTACTACTCATTCTCTGACCTTAATGCTCTACAGGGAATTCATAGAATCACAGAATGGTTTGGGTTGGAAGGGACCTTAAAGATCATCTAGTTCCAACCCCCTTGCCCTGAGCAGGGACACCTCCCACCAGATCCGGTTGCTCCAAGCCCGGCCTTGAACCCCTCCAGGGTAATGACACCTCTGGGCTGGTCATCAGGTCAAGTGCTACTTTCTTCCTCTCTCATAACAACGTATTTTCCAGACTAATTCTTGTTCTCTCCAGATCTCATCCTGTATGTTTCTCCCTCATTTGGCCCAGAAGAAGTCACTCAGGCAGGACAACAAAACTACAGTTAGTTCTGGTGCTCATCAGCACCGTGAGGTTGCATCACCTTACGCTCAGCCCTGGAATCATAGCAGAGACCTCCTTCCCTCCCCAGAGAGACCCATTCCCTCTCTCTGAATGAAGCTTTTCAAAGGCCTACAGCTGGGCTGTATTTGGAGAACAAAATTATTCCTTAATATTTCCATTTCAAATCAGTGGGTTTGGCAGCAGAACAACGGGAAAAATTGTCTGGAAAAGAAAAAAAGCTCCAATTTCTGTGTATCTTCTTGTGGGAGAGGACCGACCTGTTCTAGATCGAGAATGGGGGAAATCAAACCCAAGCCCAGGAGACCCTCAACCACCAACAATTAAGCAGATGCTTCACGTGAAATGCTTTAGAGGGAAAAGCAAAAATTCAGCCAAGTTGGAAGCAGCCACAGCACACCCTCACCCAAGATGTTCGGCAAAATTAAGCACAGGTGATATCATCAGTTCTATCTATAATTAGGTTAAAAGAAAGCCAGTTAATTTTAGCACTTACAAGAAACTGTTACAAAACACTTTTTTTCTTCCGATATAAAAGGATTCTCCCATCAGACTGGCGGGGTCGGTTTTATCACAGGCAATTAACCGTGTTAGGGCTGGCTGCAGGGGACCTTCAAACCGCACACCCGGGTCCCTTCCCTTCCCACGGGGATCTGCTGTTTTAGGGTGTTCACCACTGCTCTCCCGACTGTTTCCCAGCTCCTTGCAACCACCACGTAGCATCACAAACTCCAACACCTCCACTCACAACTCACCCCGATCGCCTCGTAATGATAACCCAATTGCTAACTGAAGTAAAATTTAATTTTTTTCCACATATCTAAGACAAATAGAATCCCAATTATGCATGATTTAAAAAAAAAACAAAAACACAACCCAACAACAAAACCCAAAATAAGGCAGTTAAAACACACATTACAACCGTCACACTGCAAGGGGCAGGTCTCCCACCTCCACTGGTTCAGGGGAAAATCGAAGGAGGAAAACTCCAGGCTGAATTATTGGAAGTGGGCTCTGACTTTGGATGTCCACCTTGACGCGCATTAGTGCATGAATTCCAGATGAAAGCAAGCACCAAGAATTATAATCAACAGCACCTGCAGATAGTCCAGCCTATTAAAATGAATTAAGATAGAGATAAATCAGGAGCCTCTTAAGAATTCAGCTCATCGGGACATTTCTCAAAGCAGCTTCCCAGCCTGGGTGCAGTGCAGTCTGTGCCCTCCAAACATCTCCTGTGAGGACCAACCATGTCCCATCAGGACAGAGATGGGTATATGGGGACACTCCTGCCACAACCAGAGAAGTTTTGCACCTTCTGCTTGAAAAAAATGCTGAAAATATTTTCATTTAATTAATAAGGCCCTTTGGATGGCCTTGACACCCAAGGAGCTGTGTGGGAGAAAGGGAAGCCACCAGACCAAGCCCCTCGGGCCAGTTTGACCCTCCCCATGTCACTGCGAAGCTTCTGACATCAGTGCAAAGAAATGGTATTACTTTTTTGGTTTTTTAAACCAAGTATGAATGCTCAGAAACCAGAGAAACACTGGCATCAGACAAAACCATCAGGAAATTGTCAACATCTGGGTTCCCAGCAGGCATGCATCATCCAAAGTTCCATGTCAGCATAGGCTGAGAACAGAACTTTCAAGAAAACCTGCTAATATATGCCAATTAACACAACACAGCTAATAAATATATTCTCTCCAAAGCTCTTCTACAGGGTTTTGAGGTTGTCTCCCATGTGCATTGGCAGGATCTTTCCTAAAATGAAGAATAGTCTTCACTTCTTACCAATCAGGCCTCAAAACCAGAAATACAGCAGGAAGAACAAAAAACACAGCGTATATTCCAAGAACCATCAGCCCTTCCCTTCTTGTTTACTGCTTGTAAGGCACTGCAGAGCCATGGATCACTTCTCCTGAGGTCACCTCTTTGGAGGTGGCTGTGGGAAGCCTGGGAGCCTCTGGGAGGGGTACAGGGCCACCCAGGACCCCCCGCCCAGGAGCATCCCCCCATCACCCGCCTCCCTTCATCTTCTGAATCGGGGAGATAAGCTTTTTCTCCTCCCAGGTAACCAAGCAGAACAGGATTGGAAAAACAGTAGGGCACATCAATAAAACCAATAAAAATACCGTTTCAAAAAAACTGCTGTTATAATTAACTGGAATGAGAGTCTATAAACTGCTACCTCAAAATAAGCTCATTAAAGACTGAATACAGTATCTGGAACATGAACAACCTCACCCCTTCACGGACCACCGTGGTCCCCGTGTCCCCTTGCTCCTCCCACCCTCCCGCACACCCCAGCCCCGGGAGCATCGCCGCTGGGAGCCAGGAGCTTTGGGACTTCTGCATGTAGAGGAGGTGGGATGTGGACCTGCTGGGACCTTCCAATCACATCTGAATTTCCCTGAGGAGGACAAAGCGGGGAGGAAAAAGTGGGATCCAGCAAGAGCTGTGATTCACAACGCTGTCACCAGCACATTCCTCCTCTGAAACCCTGCTGATGTCCCATGGCAGGAGAGATGCTCGTGGACCACCCTTCTGTGGAAGGGGAGGCAGACAAATCTGCTTTGCATAACTCTGTTTGGAATTGCAGAGATACATTTTTCCAGCGTGCTTTCTTTCCTCTCTCTTCTGAAGTTGCAAGCGGTGCCTGGGGACCGCCGTCCTCCGAGCTTTAGGTGCATCTGCATTACAACCCCATTAGCTTGTGTACTACACTCATTAATAAATAAGCTCCCCACTTAAGTGCCTTTCTTGTAAATTGGTTTGTTCTGTTCCATATAAATAATATAAATTTCTCTTATCAAGCGCGGAGGGTTTTCTTCTCTACCTATGGACAGACACTGCAGTAATTTAACCCAAGAAGCAGTTCATGAAACGTGCTTCCTCAACGTCCCTTGTCACGGGTCTGTGTTTGCCACGGCAGCTGCAATGTATTAAAGAGTTAGCATAGCATAAAATAATGTCTTTAATAACTGGCATAAGTATATTGACCATATGTCAAAAGCAAAAGAAAAAAACGTACTAAATGGATAGTTACTGTAATTGTGTTTTAAAACACTGAGGTCATATTTAATTTTGAATTCAAGCTCTTAAAACGTGCTTTCTGGCAGGGACAGAATAATAAAACCCTTTCACAGTAGAAAAAAAAAAATGCGTGCTATTATCGCAAATCTCTTTTCCAGATTACTAATACTGCAATAAACAAACTGAATAAAAACTTTAATTGTCTTAATCAGAATTATTGTCACCGGCTTTGAAAAACTGTAATTTGAAGCTAAAGGGGGGACAGAATTGAGCTCTTTGCTCCAGCTTCCCACGCCCAGCAGGACCCCGAGGGTCCCCAGCCCAAGGCTGCCCAGACCCTCTCTGCCCACTGGGGACAGGGACAAGGATACTCGCTGTGTGTGTCCCCCCATGTTGCTTCTCGCAGCACAGCAGGGGCTGCTCCTGGGGACAACGGGGAGAAAAACACATGGAATCACCATTGGAATGTTTTTCAAATTAGTTTGGCAAACACCTGAGTTAATATAGCACACAATATACACAGAAACCCAAATAAAGACATCCTTGAAAAGACAGCCCCAACTGGCTGCACGCTAAACCCCAATTTATTTAAATAAGTTTATGGGAAGAAGCAAAGACAAGCTTAGCAATTTCTCTTAACTAGATTTAAAGATGTTTACTCCCACGCATGACTGATGCTCTCTGAACTCAAGATCTCGTGTCCATTTTAACCCCAAACCCAGTGTCCTTTATAGAAGTCATGCTGCCAAATCTCAGGATTTCTTTATTTTCCTTGTTTGAGCCACCACCTCGCCCGGGTGTTTGTGAATGCTTCGTTTTCCATCCTTTCATCCCCCTCACAGTGCGTCCAAACACCGAGACCCCCCAAAAAGCTCCGAGCCCCTTACAAGAGATCAAATCAAAATTAAAGTTGTGATGCCAAGAATCAGAGTGGCTCCTCCAGAGCACCGTAATGAGCCTGGCCAGGCCTCTTCTGAAGCCCCATCTCATTATCCCTGGAAGTGAAACTTTCACTTGCCACTCCTAATTAGTTGTGTTCCCCCCACTTAAGCGTGCAGAGTCCAAATGAGGGGCTACTTGCTAAATTAGCTCTGTTAGGGCAGCCGAAATTACCATTTCAAGGGTGTACAGGCTCTACAGGAGTAACAACCAGGGTCTGGAACTGCAGTCTTGAATTCAGCCGCCCAAAGATCTTGCGTCCACTAATTAACCAAGAATTTTGTTTCTAAAATTATTTTTTTTTTTTTTATTTTCAAGATGATGGCACAAGTCAACGAGTCTATCTCTGCAGGCTGGTCTCTACTAACACCCACCTTTCCCGGAAAAAAACCCCTGTGCTCAGTTATTATAAACTAAGCTAAGCTGAGGTAAGTTATTATAAACTCATCAAGATTCAAGTTTAAAAGAAACGGGAGTCACTTGAAGTCTTCAGCAGTTTACAGGGCATTTGTACAGGATGCAGAAGGCAAATAAAACTGCAAAGGAAGATGCTAAAACCTGCGGGCACATCTCCCTTGCCCCGCACAAGGTACCGCAGTTTAGAAAGCTGTCACTAACACCAAGGGGTTTATTAATACGCAAAAACTAATTGTATGTAGACTTAATTAATGAGATGGAAAAACATGCACATTTCAGCTAATACAGAGGAGAACAGCCTCTGCTGAGGCATGGGTAATGAAGTAGTTGGGCCAAGGTGCTGATGTGGGGAGCGCTTACCCGGCGAACCAAAGTGCTGGGCTGATAGTGTGGGCTGAAACTCCAGCAGAAAAAAAGGAAAGAAAAAAAAAAAAGGAAGAAAGA
>VXBW01001718.1:329686-334686 GCA_013400375.1 Thinocorus orbignyianus
ATGAGCCCCTTGGGATCAGGGGAGGTCTCCAGTCAGGGTTGGAGCATCCTCTTCCTCTGATGGCCAGAACAATCACAGCACCACAGACAAGCTTGGCAGGAGCCTGGACTCCATCTGCTGCTCCCTCTCCTTGGGCTCATCTCTGCTTGGCTGCCTTGGAAAGCATCAGGATAAAATACTTTCTTCTTTTATTTAATTTTGCCTGACAACTGAGAAAAAAACCTGAAGAGCAGGTCCCAGATGCGGTAGGAAAACTCCCCACTGGGCTGGCAGCTCCCAGCCCCTGCTGAGAAACCCAAATCCAATTTCAGGTGTCTTGGCTCAAAATTTCCAGCCTGTAGTTCAAGCCTAGTCCCAGCACACAAAAAGCCCAACCGCCTGTTTTTGCTGTGGGATAGCTGAATTCTCCAAGATTAATGAATTTGAGGAGAGACTTGGTCTTATCTGGCCCTCATCCTATCTTAGCTGACACTACATTTTTCTTTTCAAGTCTTACAGGACAACAAAAAAAAAAAAAAAAAAAAAAAAGGTTGATTCCTCATAAGAAAGCACAAAAAACCCCAACCGGTTTATGCTGCAACATCAATCACAGTGGTTTTAGGGCTGAGTAGGAAGGTCAAGATAGGGAGAAAAAACAAAATTACCCCTCACTGTCTATTCACAACAAGCACACACAAAACTACTCCAGGAACTTCTGCGGTTTCTTCAAAGCAAGAGTGAATCTGCCCAAAACCCACAGGACCTGCAGCGCCTTCACTTCCCTGAGAAGTTACTCATCTGCTCGGAGGAAATATGGACTTGGTGGGTCTGTGACACCTTGAGCAAAGGAATTCATTGTACCCTTTGTGCTCAGTGTACTTGGGCCCTCTATTTCAATAGCTGTGATGTTTATTAAAGTTGTGATCCATTAATAAACTTATTTCCACATGGGAGGAAGAGAGTTGTAAATTGCCAAACACGCACTAATTCTCTGCTAGAAACACACATACAAGCCCATAGTTACAAATTCTGGGTTTTACTCTGCACCAAATAAGCATCAATAGTTCTGCATCTGATACAAACTGAGATTGCAGGGCATTTAAATCAACGATTTCAGCTAGAAATTCTTTTTTTTTTTTTTGCATTTACCTTGGTCTGAAGGACGCAGTGCATAATAGGTTAGCTGGATCTTGCTCATATTTGCATGACAAACATTTCCAAGTCCAGCATTTTCCATTTCAAGAATGAGTCCAGTTCTAAAAACTGCTTCAGTTTAAAAAAAGAAAACAAAACAATTTATTCCATATGTTTCTAATTAGCAGCACATAAATTGAATAATTGATTTTTCTAGGCATAAAAAAAAAAAGTATCTGTACTCAGACTGACCAGATTCAAAGCTCACAGATTCCTCACTGAAATGAAACCACCTAAGTTTGGTTTTTCTTTTTTTTTTTTGTGGGTTTGTTGTGGTTTTCTATAATATTTAGCTTGAACATCCTGTTTTGTCCCAGACCCAGGTCTGCGAGATGGCCACCAGAGTTGGACACCAGATGCACCCAACTGGATAGGGAATATTTTTGTACCAGCATCTCAAGGAGGTCTCAAATCTGGAGAAAAACGAACAGCTCATCTCTTCATCCCTTCCCTCTGCACCAAACTGAAGAATTTCACCCCGTTTTCTCCAAAGCAAAACCTCAGGTGAGCAGCCCCAGCCACCCATTTGCCAGGTGTCAGTCAAGGTAAACTGTTCTTCCCAAAAACATTTCAATCCAGAGCTATCCAGGTCTGTGTAACTGGGAAAAGCAGGAGGAGATGCAGGATGTGCCCAGTCTGTGCAGAGGTACGAAGCCATAAATAAACTCTATTTACAGTTTGCTCAGAAAAGGGTCTCTCTGCCTTTTCCCTCTGAGCCAGCAGCACCTCCTGCCATTCAGATGTTTTTGCTGTTCTCGATTGAGCATAAACCCGTTTTTGGTAATTGCTACTTTGAACATGCTAATAATGAGACCTAACTCTTCTTTATGTTCTAACATTTTTCTGTATTAAGTGTGAATTTTTATAGTATTTTTTCCCAACAAGACATCTTGCTTGTAAATAACACAACATTAAGTGTCATGATATAATTGATTTTCTAATGAGGTTTTCAAAAAGCATTATATTTCCGCTTGTCAGAAAATCTTTACAACAGAAATAAGTCCTTCCATATTTATTCCTTATAAACCGAACTTTTTATTCCTACAGTGAAGTTGAGGTGGATTAAATCGCGCAGATTGCCAGAGAACAATGTAGTGCACCAGCTATTTTTACAGTCCTCCATGTTTGGAGGTCACCAGGTGAGATTGGGTGGAAAACCAGAGAACCGCCCTCAGGAGCCACCTGGGAGAGGGGACAACCCCAACGCACGAGGACAAGAACTGTGCCTTCAGCTCCGAGAGAAATCCAGGGGAACCTGATGGAGCAGACGAGATGTTGAGGTAGATACAACCTCCCAAAAAGATTCAATCCAGTCCTCTAGAAAATAAAAGTTACAGGTTCTGCTAATTGGGAAAATGTTGAGAGCGGCAGCTGATGAGAGCAAGACATTAGCAGAAATATTGCCTTATTTTCCCCATATGTTTTTGTCTTAACTGCCACAACACTTTAGTTTGCCAGAACTAACTAAAGTGCTAAGAAACAACTAGCAGATGCCTCCTTGCCAAACAAGAATGGCTCGGTGAACATTCAGCTGATGCCAGAGGAAATTTTAAGCCCAAACAAAGTACAAAGTAAGAGTTTCAAGAAGCGTTCACTTGCAAATACTATTGGAAAAAGAAAACACCCCACTCTCTGCCATCAAACGCTTGTCTTTCTGCACCCACCGCAGAACCCACGCGGTGAGAACTGGCACCCACAAACGCCCATCCATCCATTGTTAGTGCCAGCTCATTAGTGGAGCTGAGCTTGGATGGGTCTTCCCCAGAGCCTGAGTCAGCCCAGGAGATGTTTAGGGACAGGAACAGAACAGCTGTGCTGCCCAAACAGAAAATATGATTTTTTTTTCTGAAGATTTTTATCTGAGCTATCCACTATTTGAGAGGATCTGTCTGACTGAGGACAGGAAAGCTCTTGCTTTCCACAGGTCCGGGATTCACCCTCCCTTGATGGCTGAAAAGGAGATACTGCACCTACACGTGCCAGGAATGGGGGGAAGAGACAAAAAATGCCTATAGAAATACCAGGACGCGGTGGCACAAGCCATCTCTCCTGCTTCTGAATCCTGCAGACCACCTCGGCACTGGCAACAAACAGAAAATATGATTTATGGCCCTAAATTACAGTCGGGACAGTTTCACTTGGAGCTCCCCCTTCAACACTTCCCAGCGATGCATTATTTACGAAGATGGACAAACACACACATACACACACACAGAGCTGGGCTTTGGAATTTAGCAGAGGATTTTGAAATGGACCAGAAGAGGTGGTGGGTGGCTGATGGAGCTGAGGAGCATTGGGATCTCTGGTCAGGTTATCAACCCGCCGGGTGAGGCCAGGACCTGCAGAGGGAGGACTTCTGCAAAGGGGACGGGAAAGCCCCTTCACACCTCCTGGGGAGCCGCTCCACAAGAATTAAAATTAATAAGACATGTGACGATCCATTAATTTTGATGCCTATCAATCCACAGTCCCAACACTGAGCGTCCGTAATTGGCTCTCTGCCACCCATGTCCCTGGAGGGACTTCTCCAGCTCACGGCCACCCGCTTGCCTGAGGTTTGTAAGAATATAATCATGTTCCTAGCCCTTGGTCAAACCGGGCTGAGACCATCCATCAAACTCAAAACTAACCAGAGAAAAGGAAATGAGAAAGACCTAACAGCACAAGCACAACAGCCTTACTTCTACAGCACATGAGATGGAAAAAAAAGGAAGAAAATAAAAGCTTCTGGTGCACTCAGAGAAGCCTTGCTTCCATGGTGAAACATCTCCCCCAGCTTCTGCACCTCACGATCGTTCCTCTGCCTCATCCATGCTCCTGACACCATAACCTGGTCCATTTGTGTGTTCAGTGCAGGGAGCTCCCTGCTGCACCCTGGGCAGGACACCCACTGTCCTCCTCCAGAGCTGGACCTCTTGCGGATCCTTCTACCTCCACACTAAGCCCACGGATGCTTCCAGCTGGAGATACAGGAGAGCCCCAAGGAGACACAGTTATGGTCCTAAAACGGGCTTTGCCAAGCGGTGCCCGTTGTCTCTCTGGTCTGATGAAGGTGGCAAGATCCAAAGGGCACCGACACGCTTCTGAAGAAGGACAATGGTGTTATGGAGCATGAGGGTACGGCCAAGCAACGTTGACAAAACCCTGGCTGGCTGTGGTTTTATAGAAACCTGGGTCTCCTGTGGTGGGGGAAAGAAATGAAAAATAAATAAATGGAGAAATCTCCTGGATTTGGCCACCAGCATCAGCCCAAGCCCCGTCTCTGCTCCAGCACTGACGGTCTCCGTGGTGGGGACCAGGAGGTGACGCTCACCCTGAAGATCCTCCGTTCTTAAAACCCAGCACATCTCCCCACCCTGGCCATGCCACCGACTCCAACTTGCGACCTCCAAAACACGTATTTTTCAGTGTTTGGTGGAAATGGAGCCCTCAGCCCCCTTTCCTCTCTCCAGGGGGTGGTTCTGCTCTGGGGTCCCGGGGGATGGTGGGCTGTCAGCGCCGCATCCTGACCCGCTCTACTGGAACCCCCCGGAACCCGACCCTCCGCCAGGGCTCGCACCCCGCGCCGCATACCAAAACCACCCTCCCTGGCTACTGGGGAAAGGAAAAATAATAAGAAAACCACCAAAAGCAGACAGGAGCTAAGACCTCCCTTTTTTTCCCTTTTTTTTAATTTTTTTTTTTTATTTTTTATTCCTCCTTTTGTTCTCCCCCTAGTAATCTTCACAAAACTTTCCTTTTTTTTTCCTTCTATTTCACTTTAAACAGGCTTTTTATTGCGGAGGTAGCAGGCTGGTGGGTTGACAGGTTTCTCATTGTATATCCCT
>VXBW01001718.1:339686-357186 GCA_013400375.1 Thinocorus orbignyianus
AAATTATTTTTTATTTTTTTTAATAACAGTTCTGCAATAAAATAAGAAAGCTACCAGAGCCACCACTGGCCACCACGCCGTGCTTCATCCCTCTCACTCCGTACAATCCCCTCACCGACACTTCCTTGCACCCTTTAAGACATAATTTTAAGTCCTGTGGAAAACATGCTGTTTACTCGGCATTAATTAGAGCAAATAAGATAAAGCAGCCAGTGAGCGAGATCCCTTCGTTCTATCACTGTTCTTGTTTGACTGCTGACAATCTCTGTGGGGTTATTCCGTATGTCTAGTGCAAAATATATCATATTCCAAGTTATTGTTTCTAGTTCAGGTTTTAATTTGCTGGACTTCATTTGGGGAAAAAAAAACATGTGTTTTCTCCCTCAAACATTTGCAATGCAATAATTAATGGGATGCCAATATTTAAGTCCTAATGACTAGCTAATCTTAGTGGTGCATGTATGGAGCATTTTAATATTTCCTAATGTTTTATTTCAATCGCACTAGAGTGAAGCTGCAGTTGAGTTTATCCACAAATTAAATTGTTTTAAATCACTGAAGTAAAAATATTACTTCATTTCTCTGCCTTTCCTTGACAATGCAAAATTAAAAGAGTCACTCATTTTTAAAGATCTGTGAGGAAAGAAATGTTCTCTGCGATTCTGCTCTGTAAAGGCAGCATCTCGGCGAGTCTCCCATTCCCACCAGCGGCTCCCGTGCTCCTGCTGGAGCAGAGACGGTCCCACGCTGGGATTTTACCTCTCAACAGCTGGTTCTTCCCTTCACCCAACTCCTCCTCCAGTAGAAATGAAGAAAATGGGGTAAATACCCCTAAAAGTGCTGCTGGAGCTCTGTCCCAGCAGTGAGACCAAGACCAATTAATGCCAGGCCAGGAGACACGGGACAGCACCGATCTACCCCAACATGTGTGGTATCGTTGATTAAGGATGGTTTTTTTTACAAAATATGGAAACCCTTTTTACACAAGGGAAATTTAGGAGCCCTAACTTCCCTTCTTCCAAATCTTTACCCTGCAAGGATGAGAACCGAGCCCACAGTTCAGTGACAAACGTCGTTTTTAAAAGTCCACGTTAAAACCCTTTAGAAGGACAAAACCAAGCTCATTCCTGCAGGTCCCTCCAAAACCACCCTGAACACTCCGACGCTGCACGACAACAACCCTTTGTACCCATTAATTTCGAGCTGGCAGATACCTGTTCCGTATGAAAAACCATGTTACTGCATAATAAAGCTTGTTACTAAAAGCATTTAATATTCATCATGTTTTAGTAAGCAGCAAATTCTCATTAAAACAAGTGTGGGGCTTGCACCGCTGATTTCTGGGAGCCTTCACTTGGCGAGAACAATGCACAGCAACACTTGGGCACCGGCTTTGTTCCCAGCGAGAACATGCTCTCGGTGAGGTATTTATTGTGATAAAAGCCTTGTTTGTGTTCCGGCAGCTGACGCCACCCTGACCTTGTGTAGAGCACAAAACAGGGCTATAACTGAAATCCCAGTTAATTATTTAAGCACAAACACCCACCTCCACCCACCACCCCGTGCCAGATAACATCAGAGCAACCCACAGCACTGGGGCAAGGCACAACTTCTGCTGCCCAACGGGAGAGGAACCTGGTTTTGAAGAGCAAAACTAGTAATATTTCACAAAAATATTTCTAAGCTTTATTCATGGTAAAGTCTAAATAATAATAGAAGTGACTACCGCACAGGATGGACGACTAAACACAAACCTTCCCCTGTCCTGACACCTTTGCCCTTGCAGTTTCTGAAGACGACCCAACTATAACAACCATGAGGAAACAGCCTCAAGTTGTGCCAGGGAAGGGCTAGGACAAGTACTAGGAAAAATATCTTCACCAAAAGGGTTATCAAGCCTTGGAACAGGCTGCCCAGGGATGTGGTGGAGTCATCGTCCCCGGAGGGATTTAGATGTGGTGCTGAGGGACATGGGTTAGTGATGGTTTCTGTCAGCGTTGAGTTGATGGTTGGATGTGACGATCTGAAAGGTCCCTTCCAACCTGGACAATTCTCTGATTCTATGATTCTAACAGCATGGTCTAACCCCAGAAATGCATCAGTTCCACCATCCCTCCTGAGATGCCTCCAAACACGACTCCCAGCTCTGTGGACCTGCTCCCACAGGCTGCCCTCCCTAGGAGACCCAGAGGACAACTAATCCATGGCCAACATCTACACCAGTGGGAGCACTGCTGACATGATGAAATACACCTCAAACCTGCTTCCAGGGGCAAATGATAATAAGGCCAATGTCAATCACCTAAGAGGGTCAATAACTGCATCAGGGATAGAACGACACGATCCCCCCCAACTTTAAAAAAACCCAAAAAACTCAAGTGGCACTTTAGCCAACCAAGGCTGAAAATATAGTGAACCTTCAGCAGTAAGACCAGTTAAGAACAGTTCTACTGGTGAAACCACAGGATTCTGCGTTACATGTTGACTGCATAAAATCATTAAGATCAAATTTAATTTATACCAATCAAGATATTCACCCAACGTGAAGGTGCATGAAATTAACTTGATGGAGCACATTCTGTATTTTATTATGCAATGTACTTTAAAAACTGTATTAATATAGTCCTGTAGTTGACAGAAGTGAGCCAACTCCCTAAATTAAGATTAAAAAATGTGGCTTATTTATATACATATATAAATCTGTATGTTGCGGTCCACCAACCATTCATATCAATGAAATAATCCATCAATTGGTACTGATCATGACTGTCAAACCTTCCCAAACAAAAAGCCAACAGAATTACCATAAACAAACCTAGATGCCCCAGTTTTTATACTGAATCTGGTTTTAAAGTCCTAATTGATGGTGTAAGAGCTCAAGGCAAGAAGATGAAGCACTGAAGAGTTAGTGACCATCTTTGACAGCTCCTGGAGCATAGACGAGATCCCAGAGGATCTGCAAAGACAAGGGGGAAAAAGGAGACAGGAAGAAATTATAGACTAGTCAAACTTTGATATTGGGAGAGATAATGGAACAAATTATTAAAATATTTATAAGCATCTCAGGTTCATAAGGTTATAAACCACCAAACAAATCTAATCTTTTTCTTTGACAAGATAATTGGCCTCATGGATAAGGGGGGCAGCAAGAGGGGAAATATATACTGACTTTGGCAAGATTTTTATATACCTTTGCTGATGACATCCTCATAAAAAAAAAAAGTGGAAAACAGAGTCTACATTAACAGAGTCTAAGGTGGATGTCAAGAAAATTTTTAAAAAATTTGAGCAGAATTACACGGTTACAAGGGAAACAGGAACCTCTGCTCAGAGCTGAGCTTTGCAGTAATAGAAGCTGGAAGTCTCAGCCTGTGTTTAACCTGCCCGTGCGATACACCCCGACACACTGGCCACTCCAAATACCAGCTGCCAAACTGGGATGGCATCATACCTCCAGGTTCTGCAACGCTGGGTTAAGCCTGAGTTAATTAGTGAATATACTTATCAATCCTAGGCACAGCGAGTTGGGATACGGCCCAAGCAGCTTATGTGAAAGAATCAGAAATCAAAATTGTTGTGACAATTTAAGAGAAATAGCCCAAACCAGCAAGACAGGAGAGTTATGGTCAGGTGCAGAATGCAACCACGAGGAATGAGAAAATCAATTATACACATAGAAAGTAGTTCAGAGAGTCCCTTCCAACCTCAGCTCTTCTGTGGGTTTTGTTGGTTTGTAAGACTTGAACTTATTAACAATTAGGTAGAAAAGACTTGATAAAAATGACAGTATCACAGAATCCTGAGAGATGATGATAAAGAAAAGCAGCACCTGCAGGACCAAATCCCGGCCTCATGGATGGGACAGCAACGTGCCCACACTGCAGCAAACCCTATGATTAAAATTTTCTCACAACATTAACAAATCTTGGCAAATATGATCTATACAGGCACCATGTAAAACAGAGACCAAAAAGGCTAAAGGAACAATCATCATCAGCCGCTGCTTGCAAGGCCACCTCTGATGAGACACTTCCTAAAATGTTGCATTTCACTTCACATCAAGAAACTGAAGATGAATTTCTGAAGCCATAATTAAAACCATAATTAGAACAGCATTTCAGAAGAGTTTAGATCTGGACGAAACATGAAAATAAATGGTGTACTATCAAGCAAAGAGGGTAGAACCATGTAAAGCAAATATTTAAAGGTTATGACCAATGTGATGAATGGAGACCAGTCAACGTTGTGAAAGACATACATGTTGTTAAAATGGGCTAAAATGAAAAAGAGGAATTCATAGAATCATGGAATGAATTACAGAATGGCTTGGGTTGGAGGGGAGCTTAAAGACCCCCCAGTGCCACCCTCTGCCCTGGGCAGGGACACCTCCCACCACACCAGGTTGCTCCAAACCCCATCCAGCCTGGCCTTGAACCCCCCCAGGGATGGGGCAGCCACAGCTTCTCTGGGCAACCTGGGCCAGGCTCTCACCACCCTCACACCAAAGTTCTTCCCCAGATCTCATCTCAACCTCTTCCAGGTTAAAACCATTACCCTGATCCGGTGTGAAGCTGAACTGGGGACTGCCAGGACACGGACAAGTTTACGTTGTGCTTTCGTGGAAGCGACCCAAGCAGGTTCCACGGCCCGCTCACAGTTCATGGTGTAAAATGATATTCCTACTGAATGCACCAACTGTTAATAATACAAATAGAAAAAGCTGTTTGTGACAGCGTGACCAATGGAATTTAAATACTTACAGAAATTGAGAGATGAATTATTTTCTTATTTACTGAGATAGAGTGGAGTCTTAATGTGTGGACACTGCATTTCTAAAGCAAGAGGCCCTTTCTCCTTGGATATCAAAGGGGCTTTGTGCATAAAAAACATATACATACACACATATATATACACACACAGCATACACAAGTGTGAAAATGTTTTCCTCCTGGCCCATGAATGCGACTTTTTTCGCTAGAGCCGTGTGGGAGCTGGTTAAAGCCAACTTACCTCTGAAAAGCAATGTCTGAGCATCTGAGCGTCGCTGCCAAGTGTCTCCGTAACAAACCGCGCTTATTCCTGCTGTGCCCGAGCCAGGGGGACACCACGGCCACGGGGGAGTCCCTCAGCCTGAGCTCTGGAAGCTCCCCCTGCCCCAGGCCAGCTCTGCTCGTTAATTAAAACACACCTATGCCCGTCAAAGGGCGGAAGAGCCCCTAAAATAAGCTGCAGGCAAGGGAGACACCCCCTGACGCCCTCCTGACCACAGCTGACATCTTTTGAGGCTGCCAGAAAATAGAGAAAATTGCAATAAGCGAGGGAAGTTTGTTCCTGAGACTCCCAAGTGCATTCTTATTTTTAAAAATAATATACACTTTTAAACAGACATCTGAGAAAAACAAATGTTGGCTTTAATTAGAAACTAGGAGAGAGGAACACCAGCTCAGGCAGGAGCGGGATCAGCAGCCCCATCACCGCCAACGATCCTGGGGAACGGAGTAATTCACAGGAACACATTACCCTTCCTGATGGCACTTCATTTAGTAATGGAGATGTACTGGTCCTTGCGTGGATGGGCTCAGCAGCAGCTCCTCCAGTCCATCAACCATGCTTTAGCGCACACCATGAAATATCTTCACTGTACATGGTCCACGCTTGCACTTTATATTTAATACTGAATAACCTAGTAAATCCATACTGCAAACGGATGGGGTTTTACCATGTGTTTGGAGCAGGAGAAGACAAACTAAAAACAAAATGAGCCTTTACAAGCCCAACTATTTGAGTAAAAACTAGAATTATCAGTGCTAAAGGCCAACCGGGATGGCAGGATGCTGGGTCCTTCTCACGGAGCTCCTCGCTGGGTGAGTCGTCCCACCCCTTCCCTCGATGGGACTCAAATTCAACTAGTAAATGTTCCTTTGGAGATGTCCCTTGGTGGTGAGATGGATCTCCACCTGGGCCAGGCCCCTTCACTTCAGGCTGGCAGCACCAGTGCCTGGTACCATGGCTCTGATGGAGGTCAGGTGGACGAGCTCCATGGCCATCCCGATGGTGTATGTATGGAACTCTGCATAGGTAATTAACGCTTGTACAGATATGCTGTGGCAATGAAGATGTGCAGAAGAACCAGGAGGTATCTGTGCCGCTTGGAATCGAACATGAGCTCAGGAACGAGGTCCAGCGGCTCCAGTTCTTCCTCGTTAGGGATTTCTCACACTTCTACCAGCTCACACAACTGGTGGTTGAGTCTGCAACTACAGATCTACTCCGTTTACTGCCAGAACGCTCCTGGAACTCTATTAAACACATGTAATGTTCTAAGGAGTTTAAACCCCACTGCTGATGGTTGGACTTGATGATCTGAAAGATCCCTTCCAACCTCGAGAATTCTACGATTCTCTTTTTCCCAGGAAGCCCGTGTAACAGCTCAGCACCAGATGCCAGGAATGGGTTTTTCTTCTGCTTTTCCAGAAGAGCTGGAGGAAAGTGCTACTCCCGTGAATAATCCGTATTTTAGCTGGGAAGCTTTTAAGGCAGCTGCAATTGTTTTCCAGACAGAGGGATGAAATCACTTGGATCTCAACTGACACTGATTTTGAGCTTAAAACAAGTGTTTTTGTATTTCCTCCTGCCTAGCTGGCTACTCAAGATACCCACACAGGCAGAAAATACTGAAATAGCGTTAATGATAAATTTTGTCCCAGTGGGGCAAACCCGTAAGTCAATACTGGACACACACACACACACACCTATTATTGTAATGGCTGGATTTGAGTTTTTGATTTTTGCAAGAGTTATTGTTTTTAAAGTTGTTTCTTTTTCTGCAGATGTAGAAGCTTCAACATCATTAAAAAAAATATATAAAAAAAAAAAGAAAATGGTAACAAATACCTGAAAACGCACACAGAGACCATGCTGTATGTTGGCGAGATATATACATATATAATTTTTTATATATAAAAAGCACTATCTATAGCATTTTGAAGAGGAGGAGCCGGGCTGGTGGAGGAGCTGCCGTGCAGTCGTGAAGCACCAATGTCCCCGGGGAGGAGGCGAAGGCTCCATCACTAGCACCAAAGCTCCTGCCAGAAAATCCACTTCATGGCAGCTCGAAAGGTCACCTCAGCAACACAACTTCCATCTCCACCAAAAGCCATCTCGTATGGCTTTACAAATATTTGGAGTCTGATTCTCCAAATACGATTTGTCAAAACAGAGCAGTGTAACAGCCTCACACCCAGAGAAAGCCCCTCTATAAATAGCCTACCCGGGAAAAAAAATGTTGACTTTATTTGCTGCATGTGAGAGGGAGGTAAAACCTAAACAAACTTTCAACAGGAGCTGAGTTTACATATTTAAACTTCAGCGGTGCCAAAGTTGCAGCCTAACTGGCACCGAAAAACCTAACAAAAAAAGTCATCTATTGACAAAACACACAGTCATAATAAAACCACATCCAGTTAATAACTTTGAGAACTAATGTTAACTCCTAGCACAATAGAAAAGTCTCCTTAAACACAATAAAGCAGTGATATAATTTACTCTCAGCTCCTTTTCAAAACATTACTCTCTGCCCACAATCACATTCAGATTACAAAATTCCTTTTGTAGTTTTCTCCTAGCTGTGGGAATAAAATAAACCACTTAGATGACAGTAAAGTGTCTGTAAAATATATAACAGCAATAACTCCTGGTGGAAATGCAGCAGATATTTATACAAGAGCCAAAGCACGAAGCCTTGTTAAAAAAACAAAAGGCGAACGCCAAGGAAAGGGGGTTTATTTGGAGAGGCCTCTTCTG
Source organism: Thinocorus orbignyianus (assembly GCA_013400375.1). NCBI lineage: Eukaryota > Metazoa > Chordata > Aves > Ciconiiformes > Thinocoridae > Thinocorus > Thinocorus orbignyianus. Next base: position 347,490 of record VXBW01001718.1, read on the forward strand.
GAGGAGATGCTGGGGAAGGGGAAAGCTGGCGGTGAAACCTCGCATCCCAGCTTTACTCTGCTTCCCAGCACTGGGGTGAAGCACTGGGGAAGCCTTCACAGCCCCCGTCCACCAGTGCACCAACTGGGTGGGAAGAGACCAAGCACCCCTGCTCCTCAGGACCTGCTCTCCAGGAACCAGGAAAGGAACAACTCAATAGCAGCCAGAAACAACCTGCCTTAATTAAAGGTAATTCATTTCCACACTCTTTCATGATTGTAGAACCTGGACATCCACCAAGTAACAAGGTAAGGAATGTTATTTATCAAATACAATACCCAACACGCCTGAGCAACCGAACTTCCCACATGGAAGGAAGGATGCTCGGTGGTTTACCCAATGAAGAAGTGTGATTAATTTTTCTGCTCATTTAAAAGATGTCTAAAGGAGGTTACGCCAAGGTGGCCACCATGACCATGACTACCTGGAAAGACAAGCTGAGACCACAAAAAACCATGAAAGATTCCATCCGTGCAAGTCCTGATTGTCCTGGGTCTTTTCAGCAGGAAAGGAAAAACAGAGAAGGCAAAGCCTCCAAAGACTCCATGCCTAAATGTTACTTCATGGCAGATTTAACTGGGGTAAGGATCTGGCCAAAGCAGCTTTTGTCCTGATTTCTCTGCCATGCTGTCCGACACCTTAGCGCGCTAAATCAAAGTGAAAAGACTTTCTACAGAGCAAAGGATGATGGTTTATTTTACATTCAGTGGTTACAGATGGGATGGAGATGGATGAGGGTTACACCAGTGTCACAGGGATGGAGATGGACAGAAGCCTGAAGCAGCATCTCCCCCAGGAAGATCTCCCCCCTTGCCTGCAGGGTCCAACCACCCAACTGACTCCTACCACCAGCAACATCTGTCGGCAGCTGGAGACCACACTCAGACCCTGCTCACGGGCTCCGCTGCAGAGACACGAATCAGCAGGGTCTTTCTGAGACAGGAGAACAAATGCATTAATTTGGATATATAAAAAGTTACATAAAATTTGAGGTCGGCCGATGTAAATCAAATGCCCTAATGAACGGAGCCCCGGACAATCACATTATTATGTGCGTTATGGGGAATGTACCCTTTCAGCATCAGTCACTGGTTACATCTTTTCAACGTGTTTAAATATGTTCTCCTGGAATTTAACCCGTTGCTTAATTCCTTGATGAAAGAAACTGAGCTTTTAGATCAAAACCTACACTTTTAAAAGCAAAAAGGGAAAACACTGCTCTCTCTATCTGCTTCCTGCAAAATCAACGGCCTTCGCTTTTGTTGAGTGGATCTTTTCGGTTTGGTTTTGGATGTTGGTTTGGGAAAGTGTTTGCAAACAACCTCAAAGCAAAAGGCACAAGGTCAATGACAGTAACAGATACAAGAAGCATGAAGAATCTCTATGGCTCTGATTTTTTAAAAAAGTATATCTTAAATTTATTTCCACAAAAAACCTGAGAACATTTTCCTTGCTCAAAATTACTTGCCAAACTTGACAAGTTTATGAATACTTCTCATTGACTTGACACTTTTCAATGAATAAAGTATTTGAGCAAAATGTTCGTCAGAATCTAATTACTTTACTTCTTTCTGTATTTGTATACGAGTCTTTGAATTCAAATGAGAAGTTATTATTAGGTTTACCATCTACGACCAGTTGACATTTTAAAAACCTAAAAATGCCCCAAAACAAAGACACCCACGAGGGTTAGGAGCACAATCAGATTTAGTTCAGCTGAGAACGAACTGCTTTAGTTTCAGAAGAAACAAAAAATAACTTCAAATTCTTCCTGGAGGGTGTTAGGCTTGTGGCTTCTTTGAGAAAAATTTACAAGAAAGCATTAATGTACATCATTAATTGCATATACACATATTCATGATGATTTGTGCTGCTGCAAGGGTTAGAGCCCCTCTGCTGTGAGGACAGTTGGAGAGGTTCAGCTTAGAGAAAAGAAGGCTCTGGGGAGACCTTCAAGCCCCTTCCAGTCCCCCTAAAGGGGCTCCAGGAAAGCTGGGGAGGGACTTTTTACAAGGGCATGTAGTGAAAGGATGAGGGGGAATGGCTTCAAACTGGAAGAGGGGAGATTAGATATTGAGAAGAAACTTTTCACTCTGAGGGTGGTGAGACCCTGGCCCAGGCTGCTCAGAGAAGCTGTGGCTGCCCCATCCCTGGAGAGGTTCAAGGCCAGGCTGGATGGGGCCTGGAGCAACCTGGTGTGGTGGGAGATGTCCCTGCCCAGGGCAGAGGGTGGCACTGGATGATCTTTAAGGTCCCTTCCAATCTGAACCATTTAATGATTTTATCGTATTCTATCTATGTTCATTCCGGTAAACAAACTTTCAATAACAGCCATTCAAGAATAGAAGAGACATTCCAAAAATTTCTTACAATGGACATACACAGCAGTACACTGGCGCTCAGCACACACCCATATGTAAAATAAAAAACCATTTCTCTGGGGGTAAATCCTACCCACTGTCCTGCTGCGACCTCCCCCCAAACACATAGCACTGCAACACCGCCCTTACTAATATCATTATCAAGGATGACCATTTCTAACAACCCTCAAGAGTTGAAAAGGTTTGTGAACAGAAACATAGGAGAGACTTTCGTTCCTAAGTTAATATCCCAATCCTGCTTGGAAGCCCAAGTTTTTTCCCCAACACTCCACTGCTGGAAGGTGGCGAGGGGCAGGAGGGATCCCGAGAAGCCCCAAGTCCCACAGCCAAATGGATATACTGGGGGAGTAACTTCAGCCTCTGTAGACTTTACACCTTCAAGATGTTCTACCTCATGCTCTCCACGGCCAAGAAACAGCATTGGGCTTTGGGGGGCACAGTGACTCCTTACACCAAAAGCAATGTGTGGCCCAAGAAATGAAGGAAGCTGTTGGGAGGAAACAATACGGCCACAATTCACTAATTAAAGCAAAGGTCGAGGGATGTGTTCAAGCAGAGCAGAATTAGTCACCTCCTCGGTTTCAGTACAGACGTTTTACAATCTGCAAAAAGTTGTTTTCCTTCACTTTTGCTGCACGTTATTTTCAAAGTTGTTTTACTGCGTATAAACCCATCACGCTCTGGAACCACACATAGGCTTTCTGCATAAAATATCACCTTATCTCTGTATAAGCAAACTATTTTAACTCCCTAGAGCTATTTAGCTAACCACTTGCTGTGACCTCTGAATTCTTATCCTGAATTATATTTTTATGTGCTATATAAAGGTACTGTTATGTTACTGTTTTTATTCCAGGTGCCAAAAAGGACAAGTTTATTGCCAACTGCTTGCTTTTTTTTTTTTTTTTTAAAAAAAAAAAAAAAAAAAAAAGACTTAACTGACCTAGCAGTCTAATTTGTTTTTAGTTCACACGTGAATGGCTTATGAAGAAAATCACAGCTAGTATGAAGAAAGAAATAAACAAATCAGTAATATTTGGAGGAAAAAAAAAAAATCCAACACCCAGAAGGGTTGCCCAGAAGTGCTGGCATGACTGAAAAGCACTGTACCAGCACAGAGACCTGCTCTTCTCAGTGCTGTATTTCGTTAACACATAGTTTGTATTTACTACCAAAAGGTGGGTAGTTTTGAGGGAAACAGCCTACCTTTTCTGTGCAGGCTAAATTAGACATTTGTCAGGTCAGGAGACAGAACATCATCTCCTGCTCACACAGCCAGCTTGTACAACCTGTACTGCCTGAAGAGGAACCTCCATTATTTCTCCCCCTTAACTTAAAAAAGAAATAAAATTAAAGAAGAAAGAAAACCAGACTTCTTCCTGAGAAATTCAGAACTTCCCTTTACCTTTTATGCTATTGTTTCTGTGCTTTCGGTAGGTAGAGGTAGTTCCTATTGAAAATCGCGTAACTGCCATGTGGCCTACACCAGAGCTCCTCCCTTTTCCAAATAAAAGACATCCTCTCCAACATCTTCCTGATGCTTGAATTGTTTTACAGGTAGTCATCTAAAGGCTGGTAGAGATGTCTTCTAGACATTCACAGGAAGAATTAAGTTTCAGGAAATCCCCACCTGAAATTTCAAATAACTCCACCATTGTTGTAACGCAATGATTTTAGACACCCACCTGTCTCAAATAGCTTTCTCCCTAGCATTTTAATTCCCTAAGAAGAAAAATGAGAAGGACTTCAGTGATTAAAGGGAAGTCCCCAGTCACAGCAACTCCAGACAAGGAACATCTTCAGTAAAAATTTCTGTAAAGAAAGAGAAACCAAACTGTTCTTTCCAAATTGTGTGTTTTTTCACTATGGCATTCCAAAAATGCTTTCAAAACCAGAAGCGGTGTGGGTCTCGGATTTGCCTCTTCCAGAAGTTTGTGGGTATGGAAAGAGAAGCCAAGAGTGACTGCAGTTCAATAAGTCATGTAAAGTTAAACAAGATTAAGATTTCTCCAAATACATTTAGGGATTGATTTTCAAAACTGGCTTGAGTGGAGATGCTGAAAAAGCCCCAGTCGCCTCTACCTGCAGCTGCGCAAGAAAAAAGCAGTTTCTGTGGCTGAGATTTAACAAAAGTCAGAAAAAAGGCCCAAAGACTTGTTTCCCTAAGTTGTATTGCTATCAAACTTCTGACTATCCAAGTACTTATCAGTGAGCTAAAAAGAGCAAGAAGATGTAGAAGATCATGGTTTGGGAGTGAGGGGGGCAGCAAATATGCAGTTTTCCTTCCCCATGGCTGAAGAATCAGCTGGAAACCTACAGCCCCTCAAAGGAAACCCAGAGCCCCTCAAACCAACACCCTCCTGCAACACCGGGGATGGAAACAGAGATGCAGCATGAGGGGAACTTGGGACCATGACCTGGGAGACCAGACTGGCCAGGACAGCAGCACCTGAAAGGTAATTTCTCATCATTTATTGCTGTTGCCCATCAGTACTGATGGGGTAAGAGGAGAACCACGCTGGAAATGCTGTCAGAGGACAAGAGATCAGTACTTGGGATGCTTCCAGAAGGTAAGAGAAGGTGGAAAATCAGAGCGAGCCAGGTCACCAGCTCTTATAGACTTTAGGTTTCAACAGGCTGCTGAGGAGAACATTACCCACTAGCTTTTCACACCTATAATGAGGATTTAAACAAAAGCAGAACTACACATCAGAGCACATTAAGGAAGGAACACAGCGAGAATGGATCTGGGCTGAAGCCTCCCCAACATTGCAGAAAACACGCTTCCCACAAAAGTTCTGCTATCAACATTTCTGAAAAATTAATTTGGGAATAAACGCTGTTTCAGGGTTAGCAAGGCGCTTTCACTGCTCTGAACAATGTGCAATATTCAACAACTTGCAGCACAACGGAGCCCTCGGAGTTGTCTGCCACGGCACGCTGAGATGACCTCAGGAAACAGAGAAATACAGGGAAGGGTAAAACATAACCGCCTACAAGAAAATAAAAATCAAACACACTCGCAGATGAAAACTAAATTTAATGTGTGCTCCTGAGGGATGGGGAAAAGCAGAAAAGCCATGAAGGGCTATATTGCATTGGAGAGGTGGAATGAGATGCAAAACGCATACGAAAGGCTTCCATTTGAGCTGCTAAAACCGCAGGGCTCTGCAGCGAGCAGCGGCCGAGGTCTGGTGTCGATTTAAATGCACTGAACACCAGGAAAATGCCCTCAACTAAGGCTTCAAACTTGTACAGCACATTTCCACTCAACCCAACTAGATTGCCTGTCACATCTGACACGGCTTGTCAAAAGTTATCCTTCACTGCTCATGGGCAACATGGAGGGTCAAAAGACCAAATACAATGGTCCAACCCATCCTACTTTTTTTGACTTTTTTTTTTTCTCTTTCAGAGCAGCAGATATCGAACTCGGAGATGACAAGACAGAGCAGGTTGAAGCGGCTGCCAGAGAAAGAGAAGCTGTCCAGAGCCGCTGATCTGAAGGAGAAAAACCAGCCGGTCTGTGCATGTCACAGCCGGGGCTGGGGCACTGACAAGTCTCACACAAAAGGGGAGCGAAAAGCCGAGAAACCTGAAGTGGCCCCTTTGCAAACTATTTCAGCCGTTAAAAAAAAATAAGGAAAAAAAGAAATAAAAAGAAAGGGAAGAGGCGGCCACCCGGTAATGCGAAACGCACCACGGAAGTGATTGAAGGGGAAAAGGATGTCCTCCCTCCTGTTCATCGGCACCTCCATCAGCCAGAGGTGATTTTTTTCAGTCTCTGAAAAAAAAAAATAAATAAAAAAATCTGAATTTTAAGTGCGGCTCTGGCACTCCTAGCTTTATTTTTAGAAATGAAACCCTGAAACGAACACTCGAGAAAAGCAAAATCTTTCTAAAACAGCTCAAAATCCTTATCAGTGTTTTCAGCCAAGAGTTTAGCTCCTTTCTGACAGCAGAAGACATTAAATGAGAATTCATGGAAAAGCAATTTATTAATAGCTGCAAAAGTAGAAGTTGCCACCCTAAGCCTTACGCAACAGTATTTTCCCTTGTTTGCACAAATGGTCCTCCTGAATGAAAAAAGCTAGTATTTTAGATATTTTTAAGACCCTAATCTTCACTTAGGAAGGCTAAAAAACAATATTAAATGCTTAATTTCCTAGGCCTAGTCCCTGTATGTGGCCTTAGGAAGAAAAAAAAAAATTCAAATAATTAATTTCCTAGGCTTAGTCCCTATATTTGCTTTTTCAAACTGGTTTCTCCCCCTAGTTTCCCTCTCCCTGCTTCAGGGGAGGAGGAGGACGTGGAGATGCCTGACTCCTGGTGGGTTGGGGGTGCCACAGACATCCCCTCTCCATCAGCTTCATCTCCCCTCCACATCCCGCCGCTCTCCTGGCGTTCACAAGCCGCAATTTAATTCAAGTGCACTCGAGTTCCAGCAAACACAAAGCAGGTGAGAGCGTGCTGGGGTGTGCAAGGCTCCGTCTGAGGAGGGGAGATGGATAAATATCAGGGCGGCGGGCGAGGGTAACCTGCCCGCACATACGTCAGCACAATTAGCCCAGGCAAAAAAACCCCAACAACTACGTTTATTCCCCAAAGAGTCAAAAAACCTGCACCTCAGAGATGCTCTCTCCATCACCCAGCCAGAGTTACTGCGTGGTCCAGCAGGGTCTGTGCTGAGACAAAGCGTTGAAGCTGCAACCTCCCAAAATAAAAGGAAATTTGGAGGAGAAGAGGATGCAGAAGATAGAATTTTATTGCTGCAGTGGTTCTCTACAGCCCCGAGAAACCTGGGAGGGAACAGTCTCCTCTGAGGGCAGAGGAAGAGGCACCTCTACCCGGCATCACCTGGGCACCACTGAAAACCCACCACCAAGGACGCGGTGGAACGGCCTTTGCCTCCTCAAAACAGCAACAAGATGTAATTCACATTAAAAGTCTTAAAGAAAAAAAAGGAAAAAATCCTAGAGAAAAGGGAAATTTCAAGCTTTAAACCAGTTTAAACTACAGTTTCAAATTGTTCAAACTGAAGTTTCAAACTTAAAAAATAGTAAACTCATCTGATTTACAGACTTTTCTCACCCTGAGCTACTTCATTATCAAACGCAGCCCCACCAGGGAGAGCCTGCAAGGAACTCCAGGCATTTCAAGTGTGCAAATAGATGTCTCCAAGACTGACTCCATCCCTAATTTGCTAGGCTTTCTTAATCAGTCTGATAACGCTTGTTTTCACAACTTTCTGGCAGTAAAGAAGAGAAGGAAGCCCAAAAAAGGAACGAGATGGATGAATGTACAACATGAAATAAGGAAAAGCATGAGTGGCTGAGAAATTAAGGGCTAAGAAAAACTTAATATGGAATTAGAGACAACCACGATAAATTTCTTCATTACAAAGAAATAATAACCCCCCCTTAGGGTTTGGAAAAAAAACACTCTAGTCCAAAGGCTTTCAACCCCCAAAGTAGCCCGTTTAAGAGCAAGAGAACAGGCACTTTCAGGGTGTGTGTGATTCAAATGGCTCAGCCGTGTCTGAACCAACACAACTTGCCGAAAATAGGTGATGCTTTCACCCCTGCACAGGTCCCCATCCCTTCCCATGGCCCCCAAGTCCCCCATTTCCACACGCTGCTCCAGGTGAAGCACCGGGAAACCCAACAGCCTCATTAACACCCCTGAACAAATTACTGACAAGTCATTTTTTGCTCGGGACCATGAGTCGACGTGGTGACCCCACGAGATGTTCCCCCAACACATGCTGCCGCCCGGCTCCCAGCCCTTCGGATGCTGATACAAGATTCATAACGGCTGTCAGAATCTGCAATTTTTCCTTTTGTTTTATGAGGTCAGGCAATATTACCTGCACTGATGTATTCCATTTCCCCAGCTGCAAACCTTCTCATTTGAGCCCGACAGGTTGAGGGGAGTCATGATTTTGCAACCCAGCGTGTGAAACACGGTGCGCGGGGGCAGGTGCCTAACCCTGTGTTCTCCTTTTGCTCTTGTCCACTGGCAACAGTAAATTAAACTGTCAAAAGTGGAATTGTCCTGTCATCAACAAAGCCACAGCTTTGCCAGTGTTGCAACATCAGATATATTTCTAATTTGGCATTTCCCTGCACCTGTAATTCCATCAGGAACTCGCACTGGACCATGATGAGAAGCTGTCCAGGGGACACTGGCACCGCCAGCTCCGTGGGAGCCTTGACATGGCATTTCCAAGATGGAAATTAATGAACAATACCAGCAAGATTATATATATATATATAAAAGCATTCTACACAAGGTCCTGACCTTCCACGTGGCTCTGCAGCCCGAGGAGGGCAGGGGTTCTACGGGGCTGCACCCCAGCACCCACACCCCAGTGTATTTAACTGCATTAATTGCATGGAAAAAGAGGACTCGGCGCTTCCAAACCTCCCTGCTTCAGAGGTTAAAAGAGCCTCCGAGAAGTCCTCCCTCCCCTCCTATGGGTTTTATTCCGGCCCGCGTTGCCAGAGACAGTTTTTGGGGAGTGAATCCAGGTCACTTCATCTCAAATTCAGAATATTCAAACCTGGGCTCTCCTTCGTCATGCAACTCTCCAGGGGTCATTTTAAAGGAACGCGATTAACTACAATCTCTATCTCAGGATTTAAGTGTCGTTCCAGTTTTTCCCTTGCAGATGACTTCTACCTTTTCCCAAACCTTCTTTAGATCGCTGAGTAAGTCACTGACCTCGTGACTGCCCAGAGAACACGTAGGCTTCACAAAACAAATAAAATACTACCAAAATACCATTTAAAAGCATAGGCAACTAGGCAGAACATCCAGAGGAAGCTTATCCAAACGACGATTGTTAAAGTGGAAGGAGCATCTCCTCCAATACACTGATAAACAAGAGGAAAAAAAAATAAAAGGGGGCTGCTTGTTATTAATTCACTGCAGCAATCAAATATTGTTTTGGATTACCTCTGTAAAAATTCCAAGCTTATCAATCATTAAACTGTGGACAGAAAGTTAAATTGAGATAAGAAATCATTTCACGCAGCTTAATGCAGCCGAAGCGACTCAATATTCCTTTATTAATTCTCATTTAATATCGCTTTAAATTGCCGCCATTCTTATCCAACGGCATACGAAGGGCTGCGGGTAATTAGTCTGTATTAAGCCCTTTTTTATTTAGAGGGAGCTAAATAAACAAACCTGCTTTAATTACCTGGGTGTCACAATATTGATCTGAGCATCACATTTTAATACGCCGCTGATTTCCCGCTGCCGCGGGGTGGGCA
>VXBW01001718.1:362186-371635 GCA_013400375.1 Thinocorus orbignyianus
AGTGCTGGGATACGTTCCTCCTATGGCCCCCAGAGACTCCCTTCACTTATTTCAGACTAGATGAAAAAAAACAAACAAACAAACAAAAAAATCAGGAAAAGAAGAAAACTCCCTTTTCCCCATTAAAAAGATGAGGAGTGCTGAATTGTCTCCACCAGAAAATCAAATTATAATTGTATAACTTCGGAAAAATGAAGGGAAGCAAGGATGATTCTTTCCCCCCCCGCCCCCCTGGATTAGCAAATGGAATCAACAGCAGTAAATAAAAAGTATTATTGGGCAGAATGGACAACTTCAGTCCAACCTATGTCATGGCTAAGACTGTTAAAGCTTTAAAAGTCAACACCTTACTGTGCCAATAAAGAAGTCACATGGCTTTTAATCCTGATGGTAAAGAAAGGCATCATATCTATTTATCTAGGCTCAGTAATTCTACCCATTTGCTATGCACTTCACTTTATGACAGCGTTATGTACTGCTGGTGTTTGTGCACAGTGACTCTAACTAAACTGGTTACACAGCAATGGATGTGGTAATCTACCATAAAACATGTATTTCTTATTTTAAGTAGAACTCTACAGGAACCTAAACGCCAGGTACTTTAAGATACATTACCCACACTCTGAGATACATGACATAATTTGTACGTGTTAAGTAACCACTAGCACTATAATCCAATAAAACAAATTCTCTTACGCTGTCTTCCTCGTTTTTTTCCTTTCCCCAAATACTTCTTAAAACTTTGCATCTTCCTCACAGCAAGCTTAACAGCCAGGAAATTGAATGCAAAATATAATTCTGGGCTAGTCATAAAGCTGTACTTTTGGTTCAAATAAGTGTCATCTCAATGATAAAAAGCAAACTAAATCAGATCCAACTAAACTGTAGAAGACGCTCATCCTACAAATTAAGTAACCAGAGGAATTACAGAATTACAGAAAAATAAGGCTCTAGAAGTTGTTAATTCGGAAAGTCTTCTGCCAAAGCAGTCCTGCCAATGCAGAATCTGGCGCATGGGCATCTTTCTTAACAGTCTTGTGCAGCTTTTCCCCCGAGCCCTCCCCAAAAGAGATTTTCCAACCTGTTTGGCCAGTTGGCTCCAGAACATCAGCAGAGGTTTTGTGATTCCTGGTGGGGACCTCTCCTGATCCAGCTCCTCCTCCCAGAGGCACCTCAACAGTTGATGATATTTTTTTTTCCCCTTCACACACAACATTTTCTAGACCTGACCACTGAATAACACAAAGGAAACCCAAGTCTTACCATTTCCTAGGTTAATTTTATGCTTTACCCAAGGCCCCTCTACCATCAGTTGAGGCTCTGTGCTTCTCCCTGTTTGATCCGAGGGCTTGCCCAGCCTCCAAGAATTTCCACCAGTGCCTGCTGGTGTGACAAGTGCTTTCGCCAGTCCCTTAAGTATCCTCAGATTAAAACCATCAGGCCTTTTAAACCAGGCAGGACTCTAACAGTAGATCTCCTAGGTTGAGATCTTATCCATTTGCTGCCTGTATTAATTGTGCTAACCATCTGCTCACTTTTGATTTTTTTTTTTTTAATTGAAAACAAATGCAGAAAGTCATTGAACACTTCAGTCTCATTTGCAAATAGCTCCCTGCTTCCCTCAAGGAGCAGACCAAACGCTTTACTTGGTCTTCTTCTTATTGCTAATGCACTTACCAATTGATTTCTCTGGGTCTCTTGCTAGTTCCATCTGATTTTGTGTCCTTGTGCACTGGTGCCATTCCTTTCATACTTTTCCTTTAGATGTGAGCTGCTCTTCATCTCTTTTCTTTCTCCTGCTTAAGGTCCTTGAATGTCCAGCTTGAGACATAGCCAATTTCAGCCTTCTTCCTCCTCTTCCCTACAAACTTCCCTCCCCTTTGATAAGGGACAGATGTTAGCAGTTCCATCTTAAACTTTCCTAGAGATTATTAAGCCCTGTCTCCTTGAAGGGCACTTCTTTCATTTGGCAGGTTCTCCTGATTCTTCTCGGGGGTTTTGGTTCATCACCTCCAGAGTCACTCCCGCTTATTCCATCTCACAGCTTTGCCTCCTGACTCAACATCTCTAGATCAGAAGAAAGCTAAGAGCTTCTTCCCTGCTTCTCCCCTTGTCACAGAAACATCAGCTCATTGTGACAGTTTTGCTGCATTTGTCCCCAAAGAGGTGCCTGAGGAGTTAAAGCCTCCATATGTCCCAGATGTCCACAGACCAGGATGTTCTAGACTCTTTGTCCCCCCTGATGGGAATGCTTTATCTTAATGGGACTCATTATCCTGATTTGAAGTGTTACGAATTTTTAAACTGCAGAAAAGCAAATTTATGACAAACTGTTATTTGGTAATTAACAGGAGGAGAATCAAGAGTGCCAGTGAGTAAATTCTCTGATACTCTACTTGAGGCGATAATAATAAGTATTAAAAATGAATAGTGTTTATAAAATCTCAGCAGCTCCCAGTACAACCAGACAAATCAGACTTTGTCAGGGGGGAGTGGGTGCCCAGTTTTCCAAGTGACTCTTTGGACTCCTAAGGAAGAACTATTTTTTTTAAATCAGATTTCCCTGACCAGTACTTCCTTACTTCAGTGCAAGATTATTCTCCTAGACCACTCAAAGGAAATCAGAAATTTCCTTATAACCCATTTTTGCTCAAGAACTGCACTGCTTTTTTCACGCTACCTGTCTTTGGTAAGACTAAATCAGTTTGTCTTTGCTTTATCTACTATGTGTGGCTTTATGCATACAGTGTGGTGGAAGATATTAACCTTAGTTACTGGAAATACCAAGATTTAGCAGTTAGTCTGAACAATATTACGGTATTCCTTATGTTTGAAGCCTTTACATATCTACTGTAATCAAACAACTCCAGTCCACCGCTCTGACATTCAAATGTGGAGCTTTCCTTCTGCCTCGTGCAAGTTTAAATGGAAAAACAGTATACCTGACACCACAAATCCTCTCCTACCAGAAAATTTCAGGCAGTAGAGAAGTGTTTCTTTAAATTCTCACATTCGGTGCAGGTAGAATTGTAAACTGCATCATTGTCCTAAGAATATTCTGGGCAAAGAGTATCCCCTATTCTACGTTAGTGGGATTAGGGCAAAAAGAAACCAAAATAAATTGCTTGCAATGAATCTTGAAAATTGCCACGTGAAGGTAAACTTATTTCATGCCCAGAAATCAGGAAACACCAACCCTTGACCCACATTAAAATGAGTTAACTTTGGGAAAAGTTGCTTATGTGGTGTGAATTTTTCACAATTATTGTATGTTCAAGATACTTTTCTATAAAATGACAAAAATACATCCACGAACCTACACTTGAGAACAGCAATGGTATGTAAGTGGTTTATATAAAACCCCATCCCTCACGGGGATGATAACACAGAGTCTATAGAGACATCATTTGGGAAACCACCTTAAGCTGGAGGGACAGGAAACAAATAAAATACTTCTGAAATATTTTCAACTCGTTCTTTGCTGACCCAGAGAAGTTTTCCGGTCCCTTTGTGGCTCCTGGGTAGGGATGCCTTTGTGGCGTCCCTGGGAAATGCTGAGGGCACAGCTCCCTTCCTAGAAAGTAAATGATATCCCTTCTCGAACAAATCCTCTTCATGAAAATATAAGCATCTGTAATTTTTTGGCTGTTTTGTACCCTGGTTGTCTCAGCACCACCACTTCCACCCTCCAAGAACAGCTCCATTTGAGGACATACAAATATTTCACCCAGAGTCTCTAACATCTGGGCAAGTTGTACTAATATATCGGAATCCGCATGATAAACCTAACCTAGGGGTTAATCTATTTTACAAAGTCTAAAGAGAGATCAATTTTCTCCTAAATAACAGATAGCCCCAGCAAAATTTAATGCTGTATCTCTAACTCTTATGGCAGTTAAAGGTTTCAGCATTGGATTACCCAACGTAATTCAGTGACACTGAACCGATTTAACTGTCTTGAGGTTCAAAATCCATATTTTGGGACCTTTCCTATAGACAGGAAAAATTTGGAGCCTTTTCATTTGAAAAACACATTTTCTTACTTGATGTTGGAATACATACGCTACAGACAAAATGAGTTTACCTGGAAAATGCAGCAATTGTTTTATCAAAACTAAAAGGTGCTCATGCAGTTTAAGTCTGTAGAATTCCCCTCCTGGTCTCCCCCGCCCTGAACCCAAAAAGGACAGAAGCTCTCCGACAGCCAGCAGGGAGTACAAATCCCTCATTCTGTGGAAAAAAAAATACACATATATAGACAAACGTTCAAGAAAGGAACCCTGGGATTTAAATCTTGGACTTTCTCAAAAATACAGCAAACCAAAGCATCCTGGATATTGGGTTTAATATACAGCCTCAGTCTAACATACCAAAGAAGAGACACTCAGTCTGTTGGATTTATTACAGCTTTGCAAAGTGGGGTTTTTTTATTTTGTTGTGGGCTTTTTGTTTTTTTTTTTTTCCTTACAGTAATTTTTTCTGTGAATAACAAGACTGGTGTTCGGAGCAGGCTGCGAAGCAGAGGCGTGGGGTCCTTGGCCTCTCTGTTTACAGTTACGCTGCCACTTCTCATGTTGCCTGTGCAGCTCAGCTGGGAATAGTCCAAAATGCACCAATACACATTTTTGCCTCCTCAGAACAGTGTTTTTCACACTATTACAGTTAAGAGTATGCCGGAGTTTACACTTAAGATTTTATTTTTCAGAGGTGCATAATTATATACATTTACTTCAGACTCAGCTGCCTGTGCCCGACCGTACGTACAGACAACTCCGACAGATCTGGTTCATTGCTTTTTAAGGCAGATATTCCGCTCTATTTGTGCTCCGGGGTTATGGCAGCACAGGATACACAGCTTTCCAGTTCTGCATCTGGCCATGGCCATCACAAAACTGGAAAAAATTCCCTGTTTTCCCATCCTTGAAAGCTGGGTTTCCTGCTGGAGCCGAGCACCCCGCATTCCTCCCCTTAACAAATATCGGGAAAAAAAATATATTGTTTACACTCTTTCTTTGTTGCCATCAGATTCCAATGTCACGTCACCTTCCAATGTTTATCCGCCTGAAGAACATAGGAAGCTTGAAATTATTTTTGTGTGTCTGTCTGTCCAACAATACTAATTTGACATTTCTGTTATTTCTGACCAGCCCAAGCAATTACGGGACCCAGAGCAGAATTTACACCCAGCATTTCTTGTGACAGCAGTAACTACGATTTGTGCCAGCAACCACCCCCTCTGAGCAATCGGAGCTGCCTCTTCAGATGCTGCCACCAGTCATGTCCCAAAGCTCGGCTTCATTTTGGAAGAGACCCCCCCCAGAACTCATCCTCTGACAAACCCTGAGCTTGGCAATGCCCTCCTTCCACCTCCCCTCCATCGGCTCTTGCACTCCAGGGCTCAAAGTCAAGCACACACTGGTGGGAAGAAAGGTTTTCTGACCATCTGAAGGGGAGTTTCTGACTGTGGAGGAGTTTAGGAGCATTCTGCATCTGCTCATTATTACTTGAGCACTCACTTTAACCAAAATAAACACCTAAGTAAATACAGAAAGACATTAATATTGCTAGATTTTATATGAAATAAGCCTTGTCCATACATACAAATAATCTCTGCCACTGAAAGAGTTCTGACCGCTGAGATTTGGGGGTTACTAGTGCTCAACGGGGCTTCAGGATCCAAGGGACAAGAGAATTTTGTTCTCTTGGGAACATCAAGCTTCAATTCAAGGCCTCGCCCAGAGATGACTCGACAGCCCAACACTGCAGGGACTCAGCTGCATCTTCAAGAACAAGGCCATTTACTTAGGAAAAGAAACCTTGTTCGGTATCAGATTCTGTACTTCAGTTATTTATCTGACACCACCTCATGTCTTGGTGGAGATAAACCTCTGCCCCACCTCATGCTACGCTGATGCCTCATAAGAAAGGTTGTGTGAGTGAAAGTACCGTGAACCACACAACTGTGAATTAACTGGAAGTAAATACAGGTTTTAGATGTACACATGGGGTTAAACCAACAGAAAATTGCAGGTTCAAAAATCCATGTGAAAATCCAAGCATCGGCCACTTATAGAATGGTTAGAGTTGGAAGGGACCTTAAAGATCATCCAGTTCCACCCCCCCTGCCCTGGGCAGGGACACCTCCCACCAGAGCAGGTTGCTCCAAGCCCCATCCAGCCTGGCCTTGAACCCCTCCAGGGATGGAGCAGCCACAGCTTCTCTGGGCAACCTGGGCCAGGGTCTCACCACCCTCACACCAAAGAAGTTGTTCCTAACATCTAATCTAAATCTCCCCTCTCCCAATTTAAAACCATTCCCCCTTGTCCTGTCACTAGACTTCCTGACAAAGAGTCCCTCCCCAGCTCTCCTGGAGCTCCCTTCAGATCCTGGAAGGCTGTTCCAAGGTCTCCCTGGAGCCTTCTCTTCTCCAGGCGAACAGTCCCAGCTCTCTCAGCCTGTCCTCACAGCAGAGGTGCTCCAGCCCTCTGAGCATCTTGGTGGCCCTCCATGGACCTGTTCCAGCAGTTCCATGTCTTTTCTATGTTGAGGACTCCAGAGCTGGACACAGGACTCCAGGTGGGGTCTCACAAGCGCAGAGTAGAAGGGGAGAATCCCCTCCCATGACCTGCTGGTCACGCTGCTTTTGATGCAGCCCAGGATGGGGTTGGCATTTTACACTTGGCACCAAGTGAGTCCTTTGGAGAACAGCTGAGGTCTCTGCTACACTTGCGCTTTCTGAAAGGCAGAAGGTTCCTCTGCTGTTCCCCAGCCAAGGACAGCAGAAATCCATGTTGAATACTCAGTCACCGAGCCTCGTACTGGAGGATAATGTCTCTAGTTATTTTTAGTCAATAAAAAGGAAAAGAAAATACCCAAGTGTGTCTGACAAAGAGGCACTGGAAGTACTGGAGGATTTTGAAATGTTAAGACAGAAAGCTTCTTATTTCATTCAATTTGAGAGGTGAAGAGGGAACAGTGCCACAGTTTGGAGGCAAGAATAAAAATTCCATGAAACAGTCTCATGAGACACCGGATAGCACTCATCCAGAGTTGGTGACACACTGACTCTTTCATGAAAAAGGCAATTTTGCTTCCCAGAAAAAATATTCTGGCACTGGGGATTCAAGGGGACAGGGCTCTCACAGCGATTTCTGACTTTCTAACCCATATTATTATCTACAGTTATCAAATCCAGAACTTCAAACTGTAACTTTGTAACAAAGAGGATTCTCAGAAAACACACACAGCTCTCTCTTTTGTCATATATTTACAACTGAAGAAATCCCATCCCTTTAGCCAATTCTTCCCCAACACAATTTGCTATTTTAATGCAGCTTAACAGAAAAGTCTTGTCAGGAATGAAGTTGTGTTACCCATCTCAAACCTGTGCCAGCAGCTGAAGATACCCTGAAAATCATCTAAAACAGCCTTTGATTTTATAGAAACACAGTAATCACAGCTAAAATCTTGATACAGCAGACCGGGACAAAAGATTAAGGACAATGTTTCAGTTTCTAACAGTAGACAGACACCTAAATTCTTCCTTCGTGGCATAGTTTTGTTTGTTTCACCAGGTACTTTCTCTGAAACATATAAAGTTGACCCTGTCTGTGGGACCCGAAATACCCAAAATCTCACCTGCCAGTTTTAAAACGCAACCCTGAGCTGTACTGTAATTAGATAAATTAAATAAAGCCACCTCCCTAATGAATGAGTTCAAGCAGAACATCGGGGAGATGCTTCAGAAAGGGTTGGTTTCTAAGAAAACCTACCAGACAACACAAAAAACCTTTCTTGGACAAGTTTTGTGAGAAGAAAGTTTCCCCCTTCTAAAGAAAGGGCAAAGGTCCCCCAGCCCTGGAAACCAGCAGGTTTTTTTGAGGTGTAGGATTTTTCAGGTTTGTTTTTCTGCTATTGGAAAGAGACGGAAACAATTACAGAAAGAAGGTGATGAACATTTCTAGAAAGAAGGGAACACGACCGGCAAATGCAAACATTTAGCGTGGATTGAATTAATTTTGCATTGTAGCCTTTTGCACTTCTGAAGAAATTAATTCTGGGAACTACAAGATGAGAAGCCACTGGCTCCCTTCCAGTACCTCCTCACAGTCATCTGTTTGAAAAATCAGCTTCAAAATTGCATATTTATTTTGGATGAATTACCCGTTTCTAGTGTTTTGAAGAGCAAAGACAGACAGCTAAAATATTTACATTAAAGACTAGACACCAGCAGAAGAACTGCTAATTGTTTGCATGCAAAATCAGGTTTTCCTGAAAAGAAGAAACAGCAATAAATAAAAAAAAAAAAAAGTGGTTGAGGTTTTTGGAAATCATTCAAACTTTTATCCAAAGAAATGGCCATACTTCCTGAACAAACTGCTGTCAATGAATTGCCAATGAATTACTCTGAATTAGGTATTCCAGAAAGGATTTGACTTTACCAAGTAAGTCAGGAGCGAGCATATGGTTCAGGTCACTTGCACCAAGCGACTGCTTTTGAGAGACACACACAAATGCTGTTCCTAAGCGTAACTGATCTCTTAGCAGGAACACAGGCTGATGGTCCCGAAGCCCAAATTTTAAACAAATACTCAGGCACAACCCACCAAAATAAATAAATGCCTTAGTACACGGCACCCCATGTGCAACACCCAACTCAACGGTTGCGTCTCAAACAACATCAAATTTCATTCCTACCCTACATCCTTAATCAAGCCTCATGACACATGAACAGCTAAAAATTGCACCTTATTTATACTCTTGGAGGTACTCACCACTGTGCTGCAACCTGAATGAAGCTGTTAGAATTTCAGGCCTCGGCCTGACATTTCCTCCTAGCTCACAGACCATCACCCCTCTGCTGCTGGGGTATAATGAGTTGTGTTTGTTCCCAGCGTCGCATTCAGCGTGATGCTGGGGTTCAAGAAGTTGTAATCTGTACGGTCACGTTTTTGCCTGCCTTGGCAACAGGAACGATTTCTATTTGCATGGTAATGAGACATTTTATTTGACAAGGTGTTGAAGGAAAAAGATGCAATAATTTTAACAGTTGGGTGTTAGGCTTTAAAACCCGTTCAGCGAATCTTGGAAGAAAACACTGCTTCAAGACCAAACTTTATGCGAGGGGACCATGGAGTGGGGAAAAGGACCAAATCCTACTGGAAAAAAAAATATTAATCAGAGCATCCAACCATATTAGCTAAAATATTAATCTATACAGAGTACAAGGGAAAATGTTGGGTTGTTTTACCCTGTCACCTGCCAAGTAGGGGAGGCCCCTGTCAGACAGACAGACAGACAGGCTGGCAGCAGCGCAGACGGACGCGGGAGATTTCCATCTCACTTAACTCCTAATCAAAATGAACTTGGACTCTCCCTCTGCTCTAACCAAGAGCCTCGATCTTAACTTCAAATAATCTAATTAACCTGGAGTTTGCTATCTTCCCCCC
>VXBW01001718.1:371642-419392 GCA_013400375.1 Thinocorus orbignyianus
CCCCCCCCTTTTTTTTTTTCACTACAAAACCCAAACTTTACTTTTCCTTCAGAAAACCGGTGCTCACATTGGGTCATCTGTAATGCTGAAAAGGCGATAGCATCTTTGACCCCAGACGTGTAACTTGAATAATGATGGAGGCATTTGACTGGATGATAAACAGAGATCTTATTTCCTCTGCGAGGAAGCACCGAGAAACTTAACGAGGGCCAGCGTCGCAGAGGTGTGCAGACGGGTTAGAAAAATAAAAGTCACCTGGATTCACCTAACCAGGGATTTGGGGCAGCACGCTGACAGCATGAACACGGGACCCAAAATATTTTTCAAGACTGAAATGTAAAAAACATAAATAATTTATTAGGTAACTAGTTAACCTGCCAGTGTCATTAAACATTCCCCAGTCAACAGTACCATCGGTTTCTCAGGCCTTCGGACCTTACGCGGGGTGACACTTGACCACAGCAGCCACCCTGGGGCTGGTGGAACGCCATCTCCACCTTGGGACCCCTCCAGGACCAGGGGACACATAAAGAAAACTGAAGTCCTTTTTAGTAGACAGCATCAGAACATCACCGCTTCAATCCATGCTCCAGAAGGGCTGAGTTGTGTAACGACAAACTGTGTTTCAGAGAGAACCTGCCCGTTTCATCTCTCAACCTTCACACAGATATTTCAGCCTGTTGTTTATTTTCTGGCTGCGGCAGTCTCCTACAGAAAAACTCGATCAAACCGCAGTATGGATAAAATAAACCAGTATTCCCCATTCAAAGTTACTATTTAAGTGAAATCACCCACAGCAGTTGTGGCTTCACTTGTTACACAAAGACACACCAGGTTCTTCAACTTTAGCCTAAGTCACAGAATGGTTTGGGTTGGAGGGGACCTTAAAGCCCACCCAGTGCCACACCCTGCCCTGGGCAGGGACACCTCACACCACACCAGGTTGCTCCAAGCCCCATCCAGCCTGGCCTTGAACCCCTTCAGGGATGGGGCAGGCACAGCTTCTCTGGGCAACCTGGACCAGGGTCTCACCACCCTCACAGCAAAGAAGTTCTTCCCCACATCTCATCTCAATCTCAATCTTTCAGTGTCAAACCCTTCCCTCTTCGTCCTATGGCTCCCCTCCCTCATCAAGACTCCCTCCCCAGCTTTCGTGGAGCCCCTTTAGGGACTGGAAGGAGCTCTAAGGTATCCCTGGAGCCTTCTCTTCTCCAGGCTGAACCTGGAGAAGAACCTAAGAAGAACCAACTCTCTCAGCCTGTCCTCCCAGCAGAGGGGCTCCAGCCCCCCCAGCATCTCTGTGGCCCCCTCTGGTCCCACTCCAACAGGTCCATGTCATTCTGCTTCTGGAGGGTGGTTCTCCCCAGACTAGAGGGGCAAAATCCTCCCCCTCACTGTTGTGGGGGGGGTTGTGAGAGCACATCTTCTATCCTCAGAACAACTGAAGGTCCCAACAGCCCATGGTGAGAGGGGAGGAGACCACACACTGACACTTGAGGAGCCAGCAGTAAGAAGATGATGCAATTAGGGACATTTAACAAAATAAAGAAGCACCCCGGTGGAGCCCGTGTTTTCCTGTATCCCAATTCCAGTTATTTTGATTCATATGTTTCAACTGAAGCAAACACCGAAAGCAATTTGTGTAATAATACGACAGAAAGTTAAACAAGAGGAAACAAACGGCAGGAAATTCATCACCAGAGAACATAATATCAAACAAGCGTGTCCCAAGGAACAAAAGCAAGAGGTGAAGACAACAATGAAGCATCCAACGTATACAAGAGAGAAAGCAGAGTGAGGGCAAGAAGCCAGACACATTACACACGACATAAGTAAATAAATCAAAGGAAGTGAGATTAAAACCTGAATTAACTGGAGGAGAGGGAGAGCTATAGCACCTGCATAGAGGTGTCTGCCCCACGGAGATTAATATCACACAGTCTATGAAAAGCCTGATTTGTAGGGGCTGAGCAGGGAAAGTAAGAGAGATTCACATTTCAAAATCAGAGAGCTAAAAACCAAATAAATAAAAACACAACCAGCGTCACTATTCCCTGGTTTCCAAACCGCAGCACCCATCTGAAAACACAACAGGATTGCTCAAGGCAGTTCATGCTGATTTGGATTTATATTAAAATAAAATTATATTTTAGTTTGGTTTTACATTGTGGTTGAACAACACAACTTAAAAACCAAACAGTTTGAAAACTGTAAAACATGTACAGAAAAAATACTCAAAGTTTAATTCTTTTGTATCACATTCCAGCTCATGAACAATCAGAGTTTTACTTTTCAAATGTTCTTGTAGATTTACTGAAAAAAGAAACCAGGAAACTTTTAGTTTCACTGGGTTGTTTTATATAGATTCTTTTCAGTCCTGTACACACCAACTTCAAGCTTCAGACAAACACCAACTGTTCTTCAGCTGGGTGAGTCTCCAAATCAAGTCCACCCCAAGTCTCGCAGTCTCATTCCAAATAGCATGAAAAATACTTCTGTGAAACAGCGTTTTTAAAAATATTTATGGAAAGTTGTGATATTTTTCTATACAACAGCTCTGCCCCTCAATGCCTGGATGTAAAGGATACAGAGGGTTTACTATTTATAAATCACATTTAAAGAAGCCAAGTGCGATATGATGGGACCTTACATCAGCGAGACCATGGCATCATCACGGCAACTATTATGTGGGTGGATAAAACTGCTGACTTTCAGGAATTTTGTATGAAGCGAATTCCTTGCCAGTGAAGTCATAGTAAAAACAGTCAAGAGAATAATCAGATGGAAAAATATAAAACCTGCCAATCCTTCCTTCCCTCAGGTTTTCCAACCACCTGCTGGCAAACTGCATTATATGGGTTTTTCTTTTTTTAAATATAAAATCCCTGTGAGAAATAAAATAAATGAAAATCCAAGTATCCTCAACATTTTCCCTGAGCATTTATTGATGATGGGATTTTCACGTTCAGAAGTGGCACGCGTGCCTCTGCCACCCATTTGTCCCCTCTGTGCACAGGACGTCGATGAGGAGGAGGAGGAAGAGGAAGAGGAGGACGAAGGCAGGAGGCGGCAAACAACAGGCTGGAAGTTTCCACGTTAGATATGCGAGACCGCAAAATTAATGAGCGCCTTTGGAGTAATAATTTGTAGACTTCACAGAGAACCGGGGAAGATTATAAACGCTGTTGACCTAGAAGAAGTAATAGAGAATTCAGTATTCAGTACTGAGGAACAATTTATAAGTGAATAAAGTCTAGCATGCGGTATGACTGCTGTCTGTTGACAGATGGCAGAGTAGTATCTTCCCCATTCTCTCTCATTAAAATAATTATGGCAATGTATGTTAGCCTCTCTTCAAGCCTGGCATTTTCACAGCACATACCGGGGGCTCATCATTGTAGGAATAAGGTTAAATAATAATGGAAACACATTTCTGGCATGCAAAGGGCATTTGATATTAAACTTACCTGCTTCCAGAAATAACAGCAGGAAGAGATTTGTTACCTTGGAGTAAATGGAATGATTTAACTTATTTTAACAGGAGGTTAATTAGAGCTCTCTGCTAACTCGAAAATCGCATCCCAAAACCAGGTCAAGCCAGGGCTGGGCAGAGGAGCCTTTTCCTCACGTCCCCCCTCCAGAACCGGGCTCCCAGCTCCTTTTCCCTTCGGCTGCCAATTGCTCCCTGTAAAACTGCAAATCAGATGCAGTCCAGTGTGAAACCTCTTCCACAGCTGTCAAATAATAAACTCTGCAGAACTACAGAGAGGGGAAAAAAAAAAAAAAAGAAATAAAATAATAATTTAGAAGCCACGTTAGAAAAATATTCTACGTTCAGGTGTATTTCTTGCACGGCCGGTAGGTTTGTGTCTGCGGCTCCAGCAAAACACCCCGGGAGGTAGGTGGGAAGCGTTAGCCTAGTTATCCCCTGCCCTGCTAATTACTCAGATGGGTAGTTAGTGACACTGGTTAATTACCCGCCGTCGAATGGGCTTTTGAGACTGGAAGTCAATGTCCCCACTGTCACGAGTGACATTAACGTGGCGTGATGTCACGGCTGGGCAGAAATGCCCCGGTGTCAGCGCTGTGGAGCCCAGCGTTCCTGGCTGCTGTTCTCCCCAATATGATTCCCTTTCATTATTTATGAGCCTTGTCTCACTAACCCTCAGCAACGGTTCCAAACAATGATAGGAATCTGTCAGTGTAGGATTGTATTTCTCCAAACAATAACCACAGTTCCTGGAAATGTCAATATGTCAATTGAGGGTAACACATCTCTCAATAAACCAATATTTTGTAAAAACAAAACAAAATCTAAAAAAAAAAAAAAAAAAAAAAAAAAAAAATAAATAAAAAAAACATGCGCAGAAAACGGGAATTTTGAGCTGCACCAAGCTCTCCTCTCACAATGTCAGGCAGGAAAATTCATCCTTCCCACCAGATGGTGGAGACAGAAAAGCATATTTATATTTTCCCCAATTACAAATTGTGAAATATTCAATATTTTAGTCCTTAATATTCATCAATTGCCATGAGAAGGGCAACGAGGGCCTTGACAAAAGCCAAGGAACCCAGGCTACAGCAGAAACCAACCCTAGTGTTACAAATAATGCCGAAAGCTGTGCTAAGGATAAATCACCCCGTCCTGATCAACTCCATCCTGAACCTAATGACTAAGAAATTTTGAGCTACTCCAATAAATTTCTGCTCCACTCCTGAGGTCAGCCCTGCACCAATCTGCATTTTACCCTAAGCCAACGAGAACGAAGGTGATGATCAAATCCCTGTCTTCAGTTCCAGGTTCCTAGAACCCTCAGCTTTCCATTTCCATCCAAGCATCGGTTCTCTTACATTCTAAGATGCTAAATAAGACTTTTTTTTATTATCATTTTCTGAAAATATTTATGTAGCTATACGAGAAGTATGTAAAGATACTACATTCACCAACAAAATACTCATTCTCATAAGCAATATATAAAAATTTAGGTTCTACAACACAAACCCTAAAAACTTGCTAAAGAAGCTTAATAATTTAGGTTATGGGTTTTTTTTTTAAAAAAAAAAGCAAAAGCTTTTCCACAAAGACCTTACCCCATCCGAGTTTTAACTCCATTGGTTTTCCTTCATGGGCAAAGTTTACACAAGACCAGTTTGACCACAGTACAAAATGAAATGGGTGAAGGGCTTTCTCAGGACACACCAGTAGCTTTAACAGGTGGGGAGAACCTGGAGGCATTTCAGGCAATGCCTAAATTATCAAAAAACTTAAGAAACCATTTGCCCTTTCTGAAATTCTAGGACATTGAGATCTTTAATACCAGAAGCGTAAACATACAAAAAAATAACAAAAGAAAGCACAAGCAAGTTCTACAAAAACTGAAGGTCTACAGAAAAATGTATTGATTTGTCAGAGGAATGTTCAACTAAAGAGCAAAACTGTTCTAAAACACAATACAAAGAATATTAAAAGTACTAAAATTTCTGTCCCCCATTGCAACACTCACATCTGTGTGTTGGGAATAGGGAAAATACAGCAGATCTGTTTTGAAGAATATAAATTTATCAGAACAGCACTAAATCCCTACCCATGACACAAACTACAAATAACTACAGAGACCTCCCTAACAAATCATCTCGAATTTAATCTTTCCAAACCCAAAGATCATCCTATTTGGCTAATACGGTATATCTTTTTCCACCGCTTGCATGGGACTGTGGTCTGGAGTGATCCATTTATTTCTGACTTTTCTGGAAAACTCTGATTTCTAGAACTTGCAGAGTAATGATCTGCAAAGCGGCGAGACCTGATTTAAGAGAAAATCAAATAAATGTACCAGCTTCCCATGACACTCCATGCAGCACATAATGGTAACAAACAGTGGGCAAAAGTGGTAATTAAATGGCTTCTGTCTTTGAAAATTAACGGTCTCACATTATCCAGGAGCATTGGTTTTTAGGTAGGTAAATATAATAGAGTTAGGAATGGGTGATTTCTCAGCAATCATGAGAGCCATCAACATGAAGGATCTTCTCCAGAGGTAGAAAAAATGATAAAGGAGAAGGATATAAACATCAGAAGGCCACAGACCTTGAGAAATTGAGGGCTGATCTCTTCTTGCTTCTTCCAATTAGAAGCAGTTCTCCAGCTTTCCCCAATACTGTGTCACCCCTAACACTGCTGAGTCTGGATGAACAGGAGTCCATCACTCTTCCGGTACCCAAAAAGTTTCATTTGCCCTCCTATTTACACTGATATAAACTTATGTTATATTTCACTTGTTCACACAACTCAGTATTGACAAAACCACGTTCCTTCACCCCATTCTAACCACCCCATTACATCCAAAAAGCTCCAATGCTTCTTCCAAAACCTGTAAGATCCTCCATCCCGCCTAATACAAACTCTCTCCCATAACCTGCATTTTTCTCAGTTTCTTCACCTCATCTACCCTCATGACCAACCCAACGCCCTCAACACTCAACTCTAGAATTTCCTTCTGAACTTGCCCACAAGAGTCTCCCCAGTGCAAGGGACCCAAAGCTCCCAACCTTTAACTTGCTGTGGTCTAAAGCTCACCAATGGTCTCTTTTCAACTGACCACATGCCTTTGGTGGGTCTGTGGAAACCATCTTCCGCAGCTCTCTTCCAGTGCTGGAGATGACAGCAGATGGACACCAGGGCAGGAAAGGAGCAAGAAGCAGAGAGACAGGAGTCCTCCCTTTGGGCCACTATGCTCGGGTTGTTCCCCTTTGCTTTTCACCATCCTCCAGGTCAAAAAGACTCTTGGTGTTGGTTCAGTCAACCACCTTGGCAAACCCTCTCAGCATGTGCATGTGTTCCTTCCTATAAACATACTCAGGTGCACACACACTATATATCTATATATATATAATAACCACAAACCACTGAATGCAGCTAACAGCTCTGATATTTTTCAACTGCAAGTGGGTTAACGATAAACTGCTTAATATGGAATCACAGACTGTTTAGTATGGAATTATAAACTGCTCAATATGGAGTTATTACAGATTTTCTACATCTCTATGGTTCATCCAAATTCAAGTTTCACCAGCTGCTGTAACCAAACTTTCTCCACCTCAATTTGTGAAGAGGCCACATTCCAGTGTCCATGAAGCGCAATGGGCAGGACACCGAACAAAAATCCCTGTTTGCTACTAAACTTGCAGCTTGCAGCCATGTTGATAGGAGTTCACCAGTGACGGGAGCTGTATTTATCATATAAACAAACAGGAATCCCCCAAATGAGAGAATTAATCTCCCTCTGCATGCACAGTACCTGACGCAGACACACGGAGTTTAACCATCGGCTGGCACACCCATCAATCCACGGCAAACTTATCATAAAGCAATCATAGTTTAATTAAAGCCAGGGAGAGGTCAATATGTTCACACGCGAGATGATTCAGTATGATGTCACTTGGGTACAATCAATTAAAATGCACAGGATATTTTTTAAATGGGAAAACCTGAGTAGGGAGCCTGTTGTCTACCCAAAGGTTTTGCTCTGCTTTAAAAGCTTCATTTAAATATCCCCTCCACCTCCTATTTATATGCACAAAAGTAATAGTTACATCAGATATTCATAGGTGATTTAGATGATTGATACCAATTTCTCTTCATAATATGACTAGCAAATAAAAACCACAGCAGTTCTAATATAAAAAAATAACATGTGACAAGGTTTCCTAAAACATTTCTATTTTGGACCTCACAAGCTAAATTGCTTTTGCTGGCCCCTTCCACCTCTCAGCATGGTTGACAGACAAATTGATCGAAACATCGGAAAATAATATGCTTGCAAAATTTCTCTGGGTGAGTTTTCAGTCTTTTGAATTTTTCATACCCGAACAAAATGAAAGATTGCCTCCTTGATTTTCCCTCCATTATGCGGCCCCGTCTTATGTACTACAGGAGCATACAATACTTCAAAGAGCAGCAATGCATTGTAAACAAAATGTATAACATTTTTCATAGAACACCCAAGCCGTGGGAAGTTAAGAGAGCGGGCAGCAGGCATCTTTGCCCTGCAGATTATGTTGTTCAATTATAATGAATTCATACATTTGGAGTTGCCTTAGGGCCTCTCATTAGACTTAGGGGTGTTTATTACAGGAAATATTGCTTGTATCATTTAAGAAGCAAGAAGGCTAGATGATTTGATTAGAAATGTTGACAGTTGAGGTGTGTAAAAAATATGTCATTCACCCGCATTTTCCCCCCCACTTTAATATTAGGATCCTTCATTTTTTATGAATTCTTTAACCCCTTCCTCCCTCCCCCACCAGCCCAGCGCTGTTGCGGCACCACCCGCTTCCAGGACCACCAATTCTTCACTGGGAATTGCCATCTTGACACCAGCTAAGGCTTTTTACCCAGCAGCCGGAGGAAAATCCAACCTCCACCAGGTCTCCATCGCATCCATCCCTCCCTCCCTCCCTCCCTGCTGCGTGGGGATGGCCGGTGGTCCAGCCGCTCCTGGCCCCCACCCAGCATCAAGGCACCATCCCAGATATTTGCATCTCCACCTCATGAAATTTAAGCAAATTATCACCCAAGGAAAGCCTTGGTAATGAGTTCCTCAGCTTTTGGTCCATATTAAATAAGCTCTGAGAGATTATCTTGATTTAAAGCAGTCAGAAGCACGGGTTAAGTTTATGGGGCTGATCAGAAGGCTATGGGAGAAAAAATAAATAAAAATAATGGTTTGCTAATTTCTCATTACATTTCCCACCAAAAAAAAAAAAAAGAAAAAAAATTCAATTTTAGTACTGTTGAATGGTCACATACAGCACTCTCAATTCCTGTACTACACAAACTGACCTCTAAACATGCTCTAGATAATCTGCAATTCAGAGGAGAAGAATTGTTTTTTGCACAAGATCTCCAGACACCCACCAGCCTGAACACCAGCCTCCCCAAACTTGCTGTTAGTAACTAGCAGTGATTTTTACACCGGCTTGGATTCCCTGAGTGGCTACTGCTGTTCTGTCAGTGTGGTTTCAGAGCAGTACATCCCTGGAAACAAGGGTGTATATTCTATAAAACACGCATACGAAATGATGCAGTAAAAAGCATTAAGTAATTATGAGGCCTGATAACACAGGTCAGAAAACCCAGCTCCTGGGTCTCACCTGTTTATTGTCTGTATTTTGGCAGCCCAATTTGAGTGAAGCATCTCCCACATTATGCTTAGCCAGAGAAATTCAAATAAAACACAGCTTTACTCTGAGAAATTTAAATAACTTAAAATGTGCATTTTTTTTGAGGAGAAAACAAGGTTCTGGCAGATCTTTCAGACCTCAGATTTGATCCCAGCATCATTTAAAAAGGCACAGGAAAAAAAATAAAAATTAAAGTTACTAAGAGTAATGAATTTGCATTTTTCTACTGGAGAGGTTTTCCCTGCACCTGCGAAGGCAGGTTCATGTCTAAACAGGATGCTCTCGTTAACAGAGAGTTAAAGAAACACCAATGGTGCGGAAAGTAATTAGACTAAAATATGGGATGTATAGTAATAATAATCTTGGACAAATTTCTAATGTGACTAGTAACTGCTTCCTTCCTCTGAGGACCTGGTATTTGCCATTCCATCCTGTCTGCAAAATATCACAGAATGTTGGCAGTTTGCAGCTAAATTTTATTTTCCTACCAAAAGTCAATAGAAACTAAGACTTAAAAACTAATTTCATTAGTGCATTTGCATTTTTTTGTGGGTAGTTTGTTAGGTGCTAACTATGCACACGTAGCAATAAATACTTACATGGAAAGAGAGATGTATTTAATAGATATTTGGTTTTTCTGCTGCACGGACACCCCTTGCATCTATCAACCAAATAAATTTTAATCATGTCTCTAAATGCTTGAGACAGGAATTTCAATTTTTGAGCTTATTTTATATTCAGCTGTAGAACAGGGTCAGAAGCTTGATTTCCAAGGGCACATCAGAAGGGTTTCGGACCCACACATCCTCTGCAGTAACAGGCTCCTCTCTCCCGTAGGTCCTAACGAGCTGCACACAGCGCATCATCTCCCTAACGAAGCAGCCCGGACAGACTCACATCCCACTGAAGTGCCAGAACCTCCCCACAGGAGGAAAAATATGGAAAAATATCAAAATGGCAGTCCTGCCTCAATTCAAAACCTACGTTTCATTTTACATTGTCCTAAAAATGCAGATAAGAAGAACATAATCAGTTGATGGGATATTTTTCAACTCTGCCGGGCCACAACAGCGATGGTTTAAGATCACAGGATTTCTAGGCAGCATCAGCAACTTTGCATTCCCTGCATCGAATCGGTGCACGGCACTCCCAAAGTTGCTAATCTGCATTTCAAGACCTTCACATCCCTTAAAAATACTTAACTAAATACTTTTGGGTGTTTAAAGCACAAGCTGCCTACTATCTCCAAATATCTACAGAACTAACAGTAGCGTTCTTAACTTAGGAGTGACAAATACTGGAAAACCTCCACAATTTGGCTTCCATATCTCTGAATTGGTATTTCAGTGACAGATGTTTGTTGCGGCAAAAACCTCTGTCAGAACAAAATTAGGTGATCTATCATTTTAAGATATGGTCTTCATATACTGTTTACTCGAAGATATCACTTGCCTCAAGCCAATTTTGACCAAGAACATTTTGTGATATGGAAGTGATTTGTATATCATCATTTTTGTGATAAATGTAGCTCTTGAACACAAAATAACCTACTATTCCACAGTATTACAGTTAAAACTCCTTCACCAGTAAATCTGTACTACTGCTTTTATTACTACAAAGATACTGTATCTAGACTTCTTTGTATTTCCCATTTTTATTCACTGAATAGGTTGCCCGGTTTCTTGGCTTTACACTGGGGAGCTTGGTTCCCTCCCCGTGTTCTGTACCAAGATGCTCCTCCAGTTTGGGGGGCACAGGAGGAACCAGCATCCGCCACGACACCCATCTTTGATTTATTTCACCAAATGGGGCAAGGGAAAGGCAAAGGAATGCAAAATGCTGTCCAAAAGGACAGTGCCCAGAGGCAGGGACTGACTGCCCGAGTTACTCGTGTGACACACCACATCCACCACCGCTATTTTGGATGAACCATCTCTACTCCAAGAATCTGAAAACCTTCTGATTCATGGATGATTGGAACAAACCAACAGCCTTCACCTCACCCCCTCATCCTCCTCCCCAGCAGCAGGGGAGGAAGCGGACATGGTGACATATGCCAGCCTCAAAGGGCTGAGAACTACCATAAAACACAAAAGTTGAACAAATATTTGGACAAATGGACACTCAGGAGTGGATGAGACAGAAACTGGAGGACATCTCAAGAGGCTGAGTAAACATAGAAGTGTCCATCACTTGATCTGGGCAAACCATGTAAAATGTAAATGTAAACACCTTTTTGAATACCCCTGGTTAGCAGGAACACCTGCAATCTAGAAAATTAATTTGGTCCACAAATTATTACATAAGCCACTGAAAAACCACAATTTAGTAACGAGCTCTAGCCATTACTAGCCTTGGGTTAATCTAAAGCAAAGTCCCAGTGATGAGGGGCTCTAGACTGAAACCCTTCCCAAAGCATGAGCTGACCCAACGTTGATGGGAACCCAGCAGACAAGCCATAGATCCCTCTACTCTGTAGCAGACGAAAAGCTCCTCAAGGTCCCAGCACAATTTGGTTGCTCACCACCATCCTCTTCTCCACATGGGAATTGGCCTGGCTTTAATTGACTGTCCTGGCTGGGATTATCAAGCATCTTCTTTGACAAAACTAAAAAGGTACATTCTCTCCTCTCTGGTTTCTATCCCATATTGCCTCCTGATCTGTCCCATCAGTCCCAGAGAAGACGGCAGACGGCTGGAGGGGACGCAGGAGACCTTCTGGAGAGCCACCGTGCATCACTAGCATGGAAAAACCTCAGAAAACTCAGGATACGCCACCAGACTTTGTTTATTTTTAGCATTAATTCCAGCACACTGAAACACAAGCCTGTATTCTTCCAAGAGCAGAAGTTAGAGGAGTCAGAATGCCTCCAATTAAAATTAAAAAATCATAAAATTTTGTAGGATTTGAGGGGTAAAATTGGTAAATTTGATGGGTAAATTGTAAAACTGCAAAAGGGGACTGTACTTCAATTTCAAAGTCTTCCCCCATGCAGGATCAGCAACAAATACATGGGCAAGAGGACTTTTATGCTAGTATAATTTCAAGACCGCTGGAAAGATCTCTTTCCAAAGATGGAAGAAAAACATCTACATTATGTCCTCTGATCTTTTCACTTGTTGAAATCAATATGTGCAAGTCCTCACAAAAAGGAAATTCCCACTCACAGCTGCTTCGAAACTTAAATGAGAAAAATCAGGAGTTAAAGTCACCTGTAACTGAAATCTGCCATGACGGGCAAGAAAAAAGTGACAAATCTGGAAACTAAATATCAAAGGGTGAGTTAAAGCTACAGAAGAAAACCTAAATCTTTCGAAAGGGAAAAAAAGGCTTGAATTCCTACTTCTTGGGGAGTTTCTGACCACGATTGGTTTGCATCTGTCACAACCCTCTAAAACAACCGTTCTTCCCTTTTGCTGTTACACCAAGACAAGGAGACACCACGATTTGGCCTACAGCAACGTAACCACTGACAGGAATTTTTGCCAGGGTTGAATTTGCATGATAAACTGTTGTTAACAGATACCATCTGTTTTTAAATTTAGTAAAAGGGCCCATATTATACAGCTCATTACAAATATTACTAACTCTTAGACAATGACTCTTGTAAAGTGTATATTGTAGCTAATGAAGTAGAAAGCTTAAACAACAAATCATTTACAAGTTTTTGTACAGTATTTCTAATGGAGGGAGTTTATAATCATAGAAAAATGTAATCACTTATGTTAAGCAATCCATGGACCTAAGTCAATGTAGCACAAACAGCCATTATGCAAAATTATGACATTAAAGGCAAAAAGACTATTGCAGACTTTGCATTTTACAGCATACACCACGCAGACTAATAACTTTGAAAGAATTAAAGAGATGAGACGCTGCACTTCTGAAATAGTATTTTTTTCCCCACCAAATATCAAGAGCATATCCAACTCGGACTGAGATTTGCTGCCCTGAATTAGACCTGACACTAGTAACAAAGGGGATTCTGTAATGGACATCGGCTCTTACAATACAGTGCATTAATGGGCATCATGGTGAACATAATCTGTCAGGAAAAGTCACAATAAAGATGTATTTCTGATTAATGTTCCACTAGTCCCGTATTTAATAATTTATATAATTTGTATTAACTTTAAAATTGCCATCACTATGGTGGACAAGGCAAAAAACACCAATAATATAAGAATTTTACACAAGAAAAAAAAAATACATCACAATTAAAACTGTTCGGTTCGTACAGGAGTAACTGTTCAAGATTTACAGAGATGAATTGCTGTGAAACAGAGCTGAGCATTTACAAATATAATAAGAGAATACTTCTAAGAGGTTATAAATACCTTATAAATTACATTAATATTGGTGTTGGGTATTATCGTATTTGTATTCTTTAAACCTGCATTTTTAAATATTATTCCCATAACAATATAGGCTTAGAAAAAACTAACAAGCTTTTAAAATAATGGCAGCATGTCTTATTTTTTCTGTGCTTTGAGGGGAAAAAGAGAAATAGTAACGTGCAGAGTGCTAAAAAGTGGTCATTCTGCATTCATTCACCTAATCCTTGTTTTTATATAAAGAATTAAGCGCCCCTTCCCGGCACTCTGCGCCGCGCGGTTCATGGGTATTGGTCAAGAATATCCTGCGCTCTCCTATCAGGATGATTAATGAAGGCACCTTTTTCACAGAATGTCAGGCTCTGCCTTTTTAACAACTGACCTTTCATAGAATACTACTGAACTCATAATTTCACTTTTGTTCAGTTTCTTATTAGTGGAGTTAAAATTAATACTTATGGGAATGATGGCTAAGGTGATGCACAGTAAATCTTAGAGCACATCAACCTTCTGCACCAACTACCCAAGGAATAGCACCTGCATTTGTCTAGTTCAATAGCATAAGTATTCTAGTAAAACTCTGTGTCCTTTTAAAAGACAAATTAGGTCAATATTCAACCCTCTTTCAAGTACAAAGCTGCACATACCGAGAAAGACTTTCAAAGTTCAGGTATCCTCGTGACATAGTTAATGCCTACTGTACACGGAGGGGTTTTGCTTCCTGCTGCTCTCTGAAACTTCCAGGATGATGTGGATGATACATGGCACAAAGCCACCTGGAACCCACCATCATCCATGAGGACAGATTTTATCCCCCCCTCCACACTACACCATATCACGTCTCCATATCCTAAAAGCCACCTCCTCCAAACAGGGAGTAACAGCCCCAGGATGTGCCACTGCAAGGATTTTGAGGAATTCATGTTGCAGTCACCCTGGTTTGGAAATGCCAGCCCTGAAAAGCTGTCCAAGGTGAACAAAGGATCCCTGTTTCTTTGAAATGTTTAACGTCTAACCCACTATTATCAGACTTTTCAGGGAAGGGAACACTGGTGTACAGTGACATTAACTGCTGCTTTACTACCAACATGGAACATCAAAAAAATGAAAGCTGAATGAGCAAAACCCCAGAGCATCCACACATGAGCATCTAACCACCACTGCAGCCACCAGATGAGATGCTACCTGCTTGCAGAGACCACCACAGGGTGTCTGTTGACCCCCTCTCTTCTCCCAGGATGATTACCATCACCCACCATCCAGCCTTCCCAGCTCCTTCTTGGAACCAAAGCTTGTTTCCAGCTAACAGCAACAGACCACCGTGGGCTTCTCTACGTCAGTATCCCACTACTTCTCTCTCCCTAGAAACCAACACCTCTTTTCAGCTCCCTCACTCTCTCCTAGTCTTCTCCTCCACCCTGGTGAAGATGGAAGACGACTGCTGAAGGCTGACCACAGCCATCTCTATCTTATGGCTATGGACACACCTTGGAGGCCCAGGACAGAGCCAGCTGGGGATGGACACACTGGTCCCATCGAGCTATGAAGTCCACACAGAACAGAACAGGTCCCACATCAGGTACCTAAGCAATGCTGGCTGGGATCAGGACTGCTCTGCCCAAGGAGGCTTAGTGACAGGAGAAGAACAACATTAAAAAAGAGTAAGAAAGTGAATCTTCAGGAAGGTTACTACTCATTTACACAACTGGCTGTATTTATGTCTTAAAAATACTGGCATCAACTCTTTTTTCCTTGGCTTTATACATTAACATTCCTGAACCCAGAAGCAAGCAAGCTACAGAGAGTTTTCTATCCTTGAAGATATTTTAAGATGATAAAGATGTGCAACTTTTTATTGGCGCATGAAGATCAAAATCCACGCTCTGGCAGCGTTCTATCTGATGTCAAACACTTAAGACATCACACAACTGGCAGCAATTCTGTTGTAAAACATGCAATAACGCAAGCAAACTGCAGCTTAATTTTTCTCTACGCATTCATTCACATTCACGAGGAGTCCATTCATGTTCATTACAAGAGAAGGCATCTGCATTATAGCTAAATATTGCATCTTGCAAACAGAACGGTGTTTGCACTGCTTCAGCCCTCACAAATCAAAGAGGCCGGGAGGATTTCACCCTAAATGAGGTTTTCCAGAACAAAATTGGAGGACACTGGGATGGATTTCAACTTCCCCTCCGTATTTTTCGTAAGGTCAACTGGGTTGTAATGTAACTGTCCCACAACTCACTGAGACACCCAGCTCTTCAGCAGAAAAAGCAGTTTCCAGTAACACAAGGTGGAAAGTTGGTGCTTAACAGGGCTCCCAAATTAAAAGTGCCGGATGACTAAAAATAGATATTTCCCAATTAACACACACAGACATCTCTTCCGCAGTCTAAAACGAAGCGGACCTTGAAATCCTGTAAGTGCCACCCTGACAGAGCCTGGAGTTGAGTTGTGTGAGTTAGAGTTAGCTTGGTCATAAATTATCTCAATTACTATAGATTTCTGATAACAAAGTGATAGACCTGAAAGAGAAGTACTGAGTGAAGAAAAAGTTACAGTGTGAATGGAGACAAAGCAAAAGTGTAACACACAGAAGTGCCACACCTGGGAGTGTTTGTTTTGTTATTTCAGAAATACCACAATTTAATATATTAGTAAATATGTGCTCATTAGTAAATATGTCCTTTTAAAGCTGTCAGTTAAAGAACTAAGATGTGGCAACCTTTTGGAGTATCAATAAGCGAACTGAAGTAACTCAGAAACACCACCACTGATCCAAACGCCAAACCCAACCTGCAGCAGCCCCCTCGCTGTCACTCAGGTAGGAGTTTACAAAAACAATCCAAGAAAAAACAAAACCAAGCTTTCAGTTCCAGCATCCTGGATAAAAAAGTAATAAACATAAATGACTACAAGTGACTGCTTAGGTAACTCTGCTTTCAAAGAGAGAAATTTTACTGTATGTGCAATTTTGTAGCCCATAAAGCAACTCAAGATTCTAGATCCAGATCACGGGGACTCACCCGAGGTATGAGCACAGCAGAAAGCATTATCGAGAATTTCTATCTGAGCTACTTTTTGTTTTCCGTCAGCTTCGTTATACCTGGGGGTTGTTTTTTGGCCATTTGGCATCTTTTTTAACCGTGATTTATCATTACTTCAAGACAAAAGATCCTTTGTTCATTTTCAAATTACCTGCACGCACTGAAAATCGTATATATCATCAATGTTTTTCTGTTCCTGTAGTCTTTTTTTTTGCCTGCTTTTGTTATTGCTGTAAGTTCTATGAAAAAGAATTTAAAAACGTATTTCCCAGAACAGACAGGAAGCAAGACACGCTATCACAACCCTGAGGATATCCTCTGTTCCGCGCTGAAACATAAATCTTAAAACCCAGAGGATATCTGCATAAATGAAGAGCATCTGGACAAGCTCAGAGTCACAAGCGATTATTACCCAGCGCGTAGAAAACTTCTGACCTGCAGGAGTTGATAGGTGATCCCAACCATGACCAGGAGAAATCGGGACCAAGGCTGGAGCCAAGTGCGACGGGGATCTGGTTTGACAGACAAACACACAACCAGAGCAGCAAAAACAGAGGAAAAAAGCCCAAAATATTCAAGTGCAAAAAGCCTTCAAAAGCAACAAAACCACCCCAGAAGACCACATCCACCTTGGTTATATGTTTCTTCCATCAACAGAAGAAACCAAATTAAATCAGAGCATTTCAAAGAATTCAAAGACAGTGGAGAGCCGAGACAGCCCCAGCTCCGTGTCGGGGAAATGGAAAGGGTGCAACCCAAAGATGGGGTCAGTCTGGACTTCTGAATTTCAGAGGTATAAACAGAAGAGATTTTGACATTCTTCAAGTGTTCGCTGCAGCATTTAAAATTAGAACAAACTATTTTCAGAGGGGAAGAACATTCATGAGCTGTGAAAAATGACTACTTCCAAATTATTGAGGTATTACATTCCAAATTACCTTAATATAAGCTGATTTATATTTATGACCAAGTTTCGCACAGTGTTTAAACTTTCAAAAACTCCTCCCAAACCAGATCATGGAACTCAAAGAGTTCAAAAAAGAAAAAGAAAAGCCAGTAAATATTCTCCATCCTCCTTGTAACCAGACATCTCCACAGTGGGCTGTTAGGTGTAGTTATCCATCACAAAAGGTTTCTTAAAAGTTGTATTTCGGTCGGCACAGTTGTAATTTATATATTAGTCTGCTGTGGCACCACATACTACAAGAATTCGAGGTGTAAGGCGACTGCCATCAAAAACTTGGTGTGATTACATGATGCTTCATACATTAATAAACCCAACTACTGCCTGATGGACCCTAGGGAGCAGCCTTCTTTTTATATTTAAGAAGTTCCCCCACCCAGGAACCCAGGAGCCACTGTTTCTCCTCAACAGCAATCTGGGCTATAACCCCTATTTCACTTTTAGGAAAATTCAGACGTTTCCTTATTGAAGCATGAAGGGCTGTAAAAGCATCTATCTTATTAAGATGGACTTTCAAGGCCTTTCAATCTGAGTGGCTTCAGTGCCACAGGCTGGATAAGGCAAGATGAAAACAACCAACCTGCCATTAGTGGTTAAATAAGGGCCTGAGAAGCATTTCAGTGCCACCCACACAGCAGACCTTGTCCTTGTGCAACAGGCTGGACCCAGCTAAACCCCAGCCCTTATCCTGGACCTTTGCAGTGGACAGGACTGAAATAGAGCTGGAAAAATAAGCTCACTGTCCAGAGCCTGTAGTAAGGATAAGCTGGGGAACCCTATATTTTTTGTAAGTTTAGCCATCTACCTAACTGGTTCTGCATACGTGACAAGAAGTGTCCAGCTGTCCAGAACAGAGGTTCCACCAATGTGACAAACCCCAGTTTTGAACATTTGAACTGTGGAACGACAAAACCAGGAGTCATCAATAGGGAAACAGAGGGAAAAACAACAAATGACAAGAAAACAGTTGCCAATCTAAAGTAGAAAGTTGTTTTAACTTCACCTAGTTACTGCTTGCTCTGAACTGTCACAAGCAGAAGGAAGGTCCTCTGCAATAGTCCTGTTTCACACTAGACAATCCTCATACCATGTAGAAACCTATGGTTGCTTCAAGTCACATCCAACCTGGCCTTGAACCCCTCCAGGGATGGGGCAGCCACAGCTTCTCGGGGCAACCTGGGCCAGGCTCTCACCACCCTCACACCAAAGAAGTTCTTCCCCACATCTCAGCTCCATCTCCCCAAGAACAGCTCTGAACCTAGAGACACCAACAGCAAAAGGGAAAACCAGAATCTGGAGGCTTTCTAAAGAAACCCGAGGTCTGGAATATCCAGCAGCGTCCCACTGCAACCCTCAGCCTCTCCGGCTGATGGACCACCAGCTCTGTTTCCCAAAGCCACAAAGCAGTGACCATCCTCGTCCCAGGTCTTTCACACCACTGCTTGGAGCTCTGCTGCTCCAAATCATACGGTTGTGCTGCAAAGTGAGGATGAGATTGCTACAGAAACCAGAACTAAATGTTTAATATGATCAGCAACTCACAATTATTTCTTAAAGTCTCTTTTTCTGGATAACTTTTCTGCCGCATGATCTGAGTGAGAAGATAGCACAAGATGCTGATTTTCAGTAAGTTATGTGTTTCCCTTGCTTTACCTGAACATAACAATATCACCATTATTAATATTTTTACTCTACAAAAACAGCACTAGCTTTCCAAAGAAAAAAGTCCTTGACCAAAATATCAGAGGATATTAAACTGAGAAGTGATCTACTGATGCAAATCATTAAATCTATTTGCATTTGCTTACTGAACCCTAACACAGAAATTAAACTACATAGTGTGGGAAAAAGAGCTGGTTTTGCATGGTTAAAAGGAG
This sequence comes from Thinocorus orbignyianus, assembly GCA_013400375.1. Classification (NCBI taxonomy): domain Eukaryota; kingdom Metazoa; phylum Chordata; class Aves; order Ciconiiformes; family Thinocoridae; genus Thinocorus; species Thinocorus orbignyianus. The sequence goes on from VXBW01001718.1 coordinate 391,055, forward strand.
ACATCTTGGAAGATCCAAGCTCTATGTCATTAATTTTCCTTCTTCCCCTCATTAACAAGTAAAATGTTTTCACTGCTTGAAAAGTTTTAATAAATAGGAAAAAGCAGGGCAGCTGACATAAGTTTTTAATGTAATATACAAGAGCTTTTAATATTTTTACATATATTAATGTAAAAGCTAAAAATAAATGTTAAAAGGTTACATTTGTGAAGAAAGAAAAATGGCATTTACAGTTACAGGAGAAGGTTTTAGAGTTTAACTCTCTCTTTGCTGGTGTGGTGTTCTGAGGACCATTTGCTGTTGAACAGAGTCAACAGAACCGTGAAGGTGGGTCACTGGGGAAGTGGCCCGTGGGACAAGGACACACACTGCCTCAGGACCATCCACTGTCCTCTGTCCTACCAAACCTTACATTCTTTTTTATGGAAGGAACTAGGGCAGGCATTTTAAGAAGAGCCATAATTAGCACAAGCATCAGGGGTGTGTGATCTTCCTGAGTTTTGCTGCAAACTCATGAAGCCTCTTGGGAAAACACTTTGTGATTCAATTCTCTGCAAGAAGGGTTCCCACTACCCAGTGTTTATTCTCAAAACACTTCTGTAGCTTTAAATTATTCTCAGCATTATCTATGGATCTAGATTTCTTCTTGTGGTGGACTAGAGAAGGCTGAGAAGAAACTCAAGATGTGGAGTTGCAGTATTTAAGAATACCCACTAATTCTGACACCTAATAGAAACATAATCCAGGTCATTATGCAGCCCATTTTCCCATCCTTACAGCAAGGATTTGCAATGGAAAAACGCTCCACTGCATTAATCTACCTCTGGCAGGAGAAGCGGAGAAGTTCCACTCATGGGCTGGAACTGCAGAAGAGTCAGTAAAGATACAGCAGGCGGAGCATCCGTGGCACAGCGCGGGGCTGGGTGTCAGGAAAAAGCTTTATTTCCCGAGACATTCCTTGAAGAGACGATGCTGCATCAAGAAATTCTCACACTTCGCTCTGGTGAAATTATTTTTCATCACTATTGCAGCTCTACATCTTCCCCACACAAATAAACTTATCGTATTTGTGGTAGTTGTAAGTGGGCGTCTACACAAGTTATATTACCTAAAACAGTTTATTATTTTTGCCATTTTAAAATATCATCTCTGTAGAAGGCAATAACCTTTCCTGCTTCGGAAATCTCGGCCAACCATTAAGGGTGATGAACACACACCAGCCAAGAGAAGCTTGTTCTTCTGCACACTGAAAGAGGTCTTCCAGCATTTTGACACGGCATTGCCTACATTAACACTAAAGGTCTTAAATCATGATTTTATTACCATGAATAACTGCCCCAATAGAAATCTAGACTTTTATTTATTTATTTATTTTTGCATAGAACCCTCACAGGCTTCTCTAGCCAGGTTTATGGATAAAACCACAGCCATGAAGACTTGCAAAGACCGCTCCTATTTGAACCCTGTGATACTGCCTCTGACAGAGGAACAGAAATGCAGCAGCGCTGTCAGGGAAAACAACTCGACTCAACTACTGTATTGATTACAGGGGAGTTGCTCGAGATTCAACTCAGTTTAAGTCAAAAGAGGAACATGGGGTTTTGCCAGTCACGCAAAGTAAAGTTCACCACCCGCATCTGACAGTAAAACTAATCCTGCAAACCGTTTCTAAAAACATTCCCAACCACATCTCTGAGCTGTGCTACGTGTAAGGCTTTGAAAGACTCTAAGCTTTCTATATGCTTTCAGAACTTAAGTTTTTGAAGCACTGTTTCCAATAAAAAGTTTTCTTATCCTGCTGCAGCATAAACAATCTGTAGCATCTTCCACAAGAAACTATGAAAAAAACCCTAGCCCAGTTTATTTTTAATAAAAGGAGGACTATGCTATATAATAACTCTTCCTGCCATATCCACTGAATCTGCTGAAATAAAGATTGATGCTTGGATATTTGTAGACACTACTACCAGAGAAGATAATATTTCTTTAAAAAAAACACCAAAAACCCACAAAACAAAACCAAACAAAAAACAAAGCAAAAAAAAAAAAGAAATATACCACCTTCCCGGAATTTTGCAGTGATGTGAAGTAACATCAAGGGCTCTGCGTGATTTGCTTTTAAGCCAAGTGGCAGAAAACTCAATGAGATTTGTGAAAGTTTAGTGCCAGGAGTTAATGGATATTTAGAAATAAAAGGCTCAGAGAAAGATAGGCCAGGCTGTGACCTTCCCCTTTGGGAGATGGCTCTGCTCAGGCACCCAAACCACGCTCTCCCCTTTACTCATCAATGCAGAAATCAGGAGTGTCAGGATAAAACGCACGAAACACAGGCTGCAGCTCAAACCTCATCTGTTTATATTAACGCCTACAAAAGGTCCATCTAATGAACCATTTTCCAGTCACTGTAAACAGTAATTAAATACATTAAACTATAAAAAAAGGAGAGTGCCATGCCAAACACACTTTGATCATCGATAAGTGCCATCAGCGTGGATGATGATGGTGTTTACAGGAGCAAGTGCTCTGCTCTTGCTGGCACGAAAAGCGATGCAGCTGGACAGGTCCACTCCGGGTGCTTTAACATCTTCCCCTACGGGAGCCAGGCTGTGACCCTGCAGAGGACAACACTGCAACAGGCAGAGAAAGAACAACTAAAAAGAAACACTTTTCCAAAAAGTGGAGAGATATTACAAGGTTTTCTTTAATTTATTTAATGTTGCTTCCCCTAAGGTCTATAAATTGTGTGGACTGAAGGATGACTCCATACAGACCAGCAGTCTTGGTCTTTGAAATAATCAGTAATACAGCTTTATTGATACAAAAATACTGGTTGCCCATATTAAGCAGCGGAAACTTCAGGTTCTGCAGAAGAACAGAACCCAGAGGCTTGGTTCCACCAGATCCACCACATCTTTCCTCAAGGAATAACCTGGAGTCTATAGAGTCTACGCTACCATTAGCTGAAGTTTCAAAGAGGTCTCTAGGACATCTTTCCCCACCTCTGGCTGTACATTTAGAAACCATCCCAAAACCCACTAAATTCTGTATTGCAAATGTGTACTTTGTCTTATTCAGGTTTTATCCTGTGAAAAATTAATTATAGAAGTCTCCACTGTCCCACATCAATTTGAAGGAAAAACATAGTGGGGGAAGAGTGACACCTCTTCCGAGTTACATCGCCAATAACTCTCCGATCATCGCAGAATGGTTTGGGTTGGAAGAGACATTAAAGATCATCCAGCTCCACCCCCTGCCCTGGGCAGGGACACCTCCCACCAGCCCAGGGTGCTCCAAGCCCCATCCAGCCTGGCCTTGAACCCTTCCAGGGATGGGGCAGTCACAGCTTCTCTGGGCAAACTTCTTGTAAGTCCCACCAGATGCTCAGGGTACACCAGAAATCTATTCAAAGCAAAGCAGACACACACCTACCACCGCCTCTGCTCCATTTTTAGTAGCTCCCTGAGCTCCACTAAGTTCCTTACTGGAAAAACAGGAGGAGTGGCACCCTCCCAGATGCCTCCCACTTGTGGCATCAGAGTGAGATATCACTCACCGTAAATTTTACAGTATGAGGAATGAAACAGTTAGCAAAGTTGACATTTAAACCATCATCACTAGTGATGATTAAATACCTCAGAGGTGAACGGAGTGGTTCATGCCTCCCCAAGTTCTTGTTCTAGGCTCTTACCAAGCTCCCATCCACTGTGCCTTCGAATGCTTGAGATTTTTTTTGAACCCGTAATAGCTGGAAACCTGTTTAAACTGAGATTCTGGAGAGTTTCCAATCATGTTAAACCGGTGGAGAAAGACTGACTGAAACCCTAGCGACCTTCTGGAACTGCAGATTCACCCATAAAGATTTCGGGAGATTAATAATACAGGAACAGCCAAACTCTTTGTTGTTCCTCCATCTCCTCCTCTGATCTCTCAGTAAGATACACGGAAATGAAACGCTATAAAGAAAATTGCAAAGAGCTTGCAAGAAACGCAGAGGGCAGACAGGATCATGTCGCTTCCAGAAGAATCCCTCTTTTGAAGAGAGCATAGAGGAAAGCCCGGGGTATTCCCACAGCACCAGGAAAAGGCACATTTGGACCATTTGAGCAACAGCAAAGCAAGTAACCTGCCCAACCTCATAAACACCTGTGAAACATCGACGCCTCCCAAAGTCCCAAAGAGGGGGTGGCTGTCCCCACATCATCCCCATTCCACCCCAGAGCTGAGCCACTTTACAAGCACACTAACAGTACAAAAGGGAGGTTTTTTGTTTGGACATGAGCAAAAAGAGTTAATCACTTGCAATATTTCAGGCAGGAATATTAGAGGAAAGAAAACCTTCTTATCAAAACTAATCCTTATACTTGCAAACACTGAAAGGAGATCTAGAGCATCTGATTGAATATTAAATATATATATGGGATATATGAATATAATTTTAGGGTTTTTTGACAATATGAACTGTGACTCTGAAGTTCTTGGGAACAGTCAAATTTACAAAATCAAGCTTACATCAAAAACCAAATTTACAAAATCAAAAGTGCATTTTGCCCCATTTTACATGCCTGAAGCAATACAGGATCAAAGATAGAGAATCCGACTACTCCAGAGCTATTCCAATGCTAAGATCATCTACTCTGGCTCTACCTATTGCACTTCATTAACTGTCAACTCAAATGATAAAGAAATAAGTCAACCCACAATTTAAATACTAAAATAGAAAGAGGTGATTTCAAGTTATTGTTTTAACTCAGCTGCTTGTTAGCACCACACTGAGATTTCAAAATGGTTGGATACAATTTCTAACCATTTTAGAGCTCGGTAAGTTAAAACTTTCACCATCAGGTTTAGCCAAAGTCTTCTTGCATGTGTATCTCTCTACGAGATTTTATGTACGTATACATGTATATATTTAAAAAGTATAAATAACATTTCCTCCTCCCCAAACAGAAGCCATTCTGCCGCCACTTGCCTTGACTTTTAAACTTCACGAGGAGCCAAATAACCTTAGGTTATTACAATTAGTTTCATCTCATTAACAGATCAATTTCTTTCGAGCACGCTGAAAGCTGAATTTCACTTTGTCGCTTCTCCTTTACGTTACAGCCTGTGTTCTTAAGTTTTAAGGCGAGCCATCACAGAAGAGGTTGTAATCTCAGGTGATTAATTGCAGAGCGTTTTACAGGCTGTAAAATAGAGCGAGATCTCCACAAACCGATTAGCCCATTAACCAGGCCTTCTTATCAGATTCTGCTCCAACCAGCGGGTTTGTCTGACGGATTGCAAGTCTTAAGTATTTATATATTTCAAAGGTTTACTTATTTTTGTTGTTAACCCCCCCTAAAATCTATATTGATTGTTACACGCAGTTCTACATGAAAAGTCCCAAGCACCGTGGAGCAGAATACCAATATTTATTACTAGACTCGGGCTCATTACAGTTCTCTCTGACAGGGGTCCATTAAAATCAATTTTTATGTTTCTTATGTTGTTTTTTTTCTTTCTTTTTTTTTCCCTACCCAGTGTTCTTACCATAGTGTTTATTAGCCAGTTAGGAGAAACACTGGGTGCTGTTTTGGTTTTATTTTATTCTGTCAAAAATAACGAGGCTGGATTTAACAACTATTCACTAAGCTATGAGCAGAAGAGATTAAATGTTACACTACAGCACAAACATTTACAGAGGGCTTTAAAATTTTTAGAACTTTATAATCGGTAAAGATAAAAGCAAGTCCCACCTTCCACCTTTCTTTCAGATGTAAATTCTTAAATAAATTGTAAGAATACTCTGCTTACTTGTGAACCACTCTTGAGTAACAGTCCATTGATAATATAACAATTTTTGCATATACTTTATCAGATTGTATGATTTAAGTGTTACCAAGACACCTCTAAAGCCTCAGCACTCCTGGGAGGCCAGGAAATTAAGTCAACTGAGAAGAAGTGAAAGCTCAACACCAGCTAAAAATTAAAAGATTGGGAAAAGGATCTAGATTGCCTGACGAACACCTCAACGTTACAGACCTTAAACAGACCTGTGCTCTTACTTCTCCAGGAGAGCTACACAAACACACCCAGTGTAACAATCCCTCCCCATCCACCTTCTTGCCTCCACTAAATTAAGAGCTTCTAATTACGTTTTTCCAATAACTTGCCATTTCACTCTGAGCCTGTATTTTTTACTACTCACACCTTCACAATTATCTTCAGCTTTTATTTTCACGCAAGTCCCTTTACGTGCAGCATCCTAAAGAACACGGTATCTCTTGTATTCCTCACCTTCAAGAACACGCAGACCTTTTTCCTACTACTCCATTGATGTTTCCTCTTCTGAAGAGTGAGGAGCCCTCACCTGTTTAGTTGCTCTTCAGATAGATGCTGCTCTGCAGCAAAGGAAAGCTGCAGCTTCATCCTAAATACTGCTTTATTTCTATTCCTTATCAGCAGAACCCCAGTACTGAAATTAGCACATGAAGAAACGGAAGCATATTTCAACCAGAACACACGTTATCATATTCCTGATTAATTTTTCTGGACACCCAAACTACATGGATAATAAAATAAGAAAACAGAAAAGGGGAAACACCACAAAGCAGTGGAGAACTCTGGAAGTGAAAAAACAGGGTAGAAGAGGACAATGTGGACAGAAGGAAGCCAAACCTGTTTGAGTCTTGTCAGAAAAATCTCTGCTGTAACGGGCTGTGGCAAAGGGTGCAACTTCATTACCAAAAAAACTTGAAGAGACCAGGCTTAAGTAAGTAGTATTAGTAACTTCCATTTTGGCAGAGGAATTTGACCAAGAAATTTGGCATCTAGCAACTTTGAAAGAATTCAGTGTTCCTTCTAGAGATGGCACTCAGCATTTCCTCACCAATAAGGAAAAACCTACAGTCCAAAGAGCTGGACAGAACTTCAGCTGATCCAACAGCACTTATATTTTGCAGTAAAACATATCGATACCTTCTCTGAGACACCATCTCCACCTCCATGTGTATCACCTGTTCTGAACTCCAGAAAACATTACAGCTGTGGAAAACCAACCAAAGCTCCCATGAGCGGAATGCAGTAATTAAAGCAATTACTCAAATCTGGTCCTGCCCGTTGGAACACAAGTATCTAGAGATGAGTCTGTAAAATTCACAGAGTACAAAAGGAAGTCTTACTCCCCAGCGATGGATTTACATGTGTCCAAAATTAGGGGGTAGGATGTACTCTCAAAACCTATATTAAAAATAGTTTAATTGTAGAACATTTCTTTGCCAACAGCATTGAGACAGCAGAAAAAGAAAACACGTTTTGGAGCAGCCACTCCAGAAAAGCACTGGAGACTGCTTCTGCCTCCCACAGAAGCCAGTACTGCATTCCCAGTATGGTGAGTAAAAACAAGTACATACAGTCCTGTCGTAGATTCTCAGGGCCATCTCTTTCTTCTACCACATACACAGACGTAGGATCGATCGGACACAAACTTACCCACTTGGCAGCACGCTCATTTTGGGGAGTTTTATTTCGTGTAAACCCGTTTCACACCCAGAAATCTGGAGCTTCCCCAGGGGGCTGAGCAGAACCACGCGCTTCTCCTTGCACTGAGAGCCTCCTGCTTTGGAATTCACCTGGTCAGGAAGACAAAACCCCTCTTTAACGACATGCATTTTCACCACAGAACATTCATCTCAAGGCATTTTGGGCAGTTTCCGAAAGTAGTTTTTTAAAAAAGGCAAGAAAATGGCATGCTTCAGGTTTCCTCACCCACGGCTTTTACTTTCAAAACTCCAACTGAAAGCGATCCACCCTAAGGAGTCAGCAGTTCAATCAGAGTCTCAAACCCCACATTAACGAGCAGAACAGTGACCTCAGTAAAAATCTCAACTAACAGTAGTTTCACAGTCGGTTTGTCAGCTCACAAGCGAGGTGCTTTAACACTGATTTCAGAAGGATTAGTGGGACAACAAAGTATATTCACTGGTTCAGAGCAACAGCATTATGCAAATAACTGCAAGAACACAAACACAACGTGCCTGGTGAAAAAATGTATGAAAAAAATCAGTCATTCCTTAGTAAAGGAAACATTTTTTTATCCTATTGTTACTAGTCTGGTTTTACGATTACTGATAGGACGCAGTTGGAAACAGATGCCAAATATTTCTCAATATTACAGGAGACCAACAATAACATACTTGTCAAACTCATGTCAGTTTAAAAAAAAAACCAACCACCACCAAACAGTCTGAATGCCTAGTGGATGTTTGAGTTTACGGCTTAGTTTGTATAATCATTAGGAGAGAAACAGGACAGGACACCACAAGCATGCCCACTGCAGCCACCCAGCCCTGGGTTCAGAACTCATCCATCAGCGCTGTACAACCAGGGCAAAGAAAACCCCCACCTTTGCCCCAAAGAGCCACAGTCGAGTGAAATTCACCAAAAACTTGAAGAAAGAACCCCAAGAAACTGTAAGACAGCACAAGTTAACTCCACCAACAACCTCCCTGCTTGCATCAGGACACCAACAAGGTTTCTTAGTGTTCAAAGCCACGCAGACCCCACAGCAAACTTGCAGTTTGCTTTACTCCTGAAAAATTCACTCGTTGCTGCAATATTCAGAACCAATAGCCTCCAACTGTGCAAACTGACTTCCCCAAGTTTATGGTCTGTACCCCAAAGTGCCCTGAAGTCCACCCCCCATCTACATCCACCAGTGGGAAGGGGATGATGCTGCAAGGCTGATGGAGCATCAGGTGGGACGCAGAAGTGATGAGGGAGCTGGGAAAAGGATGGAAGAGCAGGATGGATAGATCAGCAGGGAACAGGAAAGCCTACACTTGATGATTTACAGCTTACACTCCTTCAAAATAAGATAATTTCTTTTAAATTCTGTTAAATTTCAGTATTAAGTGCTATGAAATGAAGTTGCATCTTTGATCAGTGTGAAGAGAGGAGGAAAAAAAATATATATAAAAAAGAATGAAGTAGGCAATCTTGCTCACCATGGCAAAAGGAAACTTAAATCTCTGAATTTCTGGGAAACCCTCATGCCATTCCCTGGTTCCAGACACACAGTAGCCAGCAAAAAGGTTGGAGAAATTCTGCACAGTGTGCCAGGTTGAAAGAACTGCAGGTTCCTGGTGGCTTATTTAATTTGACCATAATCCAAATCAGCTTTTCGCTAAATAATCGAGTGTTCACTGACGATACAAAGAAACTCTCTTTTTCAACCAACTTTCCCCTCCTTCCTTTTCCCTTCTCAAGGGGGGAAGGTGGGTGAGCTTTCTTCAGAGCAGCACCTCGCTCCAGAAGTCTTGGCAAAAAAAGCAACGTCAAAGTTTACATATGTGGAAAACCAGTATACATTCTTCATTTCTATTTGTCTGACAGCCCTAAACGAGATGCACTGAACCTCGTACCGTGTACTCCGTGAATATAGCAGCTTAGCAGCAAGAGGACAGCTTTTTCATTATAACAAAACAGAGGATGCAGCGAGTAACAGAAAACTATAAATAACCCTAGGAGCTCCCCCCAACTCGAACTAAGCTTTATAGATGAAAACCTTGAGTGATTCCAACTAGTATTTTCAGTCTTGTTTATCATATATGCGTTAGACAGCAATATTTAGAAGGTTTATTTTTACAGGAGAATGAAGTTGCTTGACATGTAATCCACAAACACATGCGACTGGGTTGGGTACCAAAGCCAAAGGTGACCCTACGACACACACCATCCTCCATCCTGGACAGAGATGACACAGAGAAGATCAAGGTAATAAAGTGAATTGGTATCCAAGATTTAAACTGCAACAGCTTTTCTTTGCCTCTGAAAAGTCTTTAAACTCGGCCAGCTTGAAATTACCAAGCGCTGAGCCATCATCTCCTGCAGACTGGTGGATACTTGGAACCTGCTCCCACCCACCTCCTTCCACGATTTCCTCAACACCATCTTCCCCACAGTGAAGCTGTGAGACCCAGAAATGAGTGGCAGCTTAAAGCAAAAATCTAATAAATCCAAATAAACTGCCTTCTGCCTTTTTTTTTTCCTTCCTCTCCAGCTTATGTAAATGAACCATTTGAGGAACTTTGATCAGGTACCACATGAGCTCCACCTTCACTCTCCCTTCCCACTGTAATACCTCCAAATCTGTCTCAAAATATCTCATGATTTCCAAGTTTATTAGGGAGAAAAAAAATAAAATAGGACTTCTAGAGATGAATCCTTTCCTGCCCTCCTCTGGAGTCTTGCTAGAGAAACAGAAGTATAGGTACAGAATGTAAGCCCATATCTCACTACAGAAAACTGGAAGACTGTTGTTAGCCAAGAGAATTAAGTGCTTTTTGTCATTAATAACAGACGAGTGTCATAAGGTTTTCCACACTGGATGGTTTATCAGTGGGAATATTAGTATGATTTATGTGTTAGCATCCTGTACGGAGGAGCCTCATTTTCCAGGCGTGCTCCCGTGAGTTCGCAGCGGCCCGTGCCTCGGTGGCACCACGCTCCTCCTCCTCCTCAGGGAGAACGTCCCCTAAATGATACATCAACCCCACTGAACAACATGTATGTGCTGCTCAAATTGCTTTCTTAGAGTTGAGATGCCACAGGTGCAAAACAGCAGGGAGTTTTGTCTACTAAATGAGGTGCCCTGAACCCAAAAGCCAGCATTAGCTTGAGGACTCACAAATAAGGACCATCACCTCTCAGGCTTCCCACTGCAATCTAGTTTAACAGCCTGGCTGCAGCCAAGATACAGATTTTAATTAAATTTACATCAGTTGTCCTTTGCATCACAGTAAATAATTCAGAATTATTTTCTACGTTCTACCACTCTTAAACCTCCCCAAAATTTCATTGTAGTTTCATCTGAGACTCTAGAATCCAATTCACACACATCATGGGGGAATGGACAAGTGAAAAAAATGCAGAGAAATCTCAAGGAGGTTCCAAAAAATCCATAGCAATGTCTTTCCATGCTTCACGTTCTCCCAAGAGGTCTGTATTTTCCAGAAGACGAATCAAGAGACCAAACCTCATGGCATCTTCTGTGCTTCAGCACCAAGCCATTACTGAAGGAGGAGGAACATCACAGCAATGCCTTCATAAACATCACTCCCCAACTTTTCTTCTGTTCTCCTCAAAGATCTCACAGGGCATATACAGTGTTAAACCCCTAAAACCCACAGATTTCCACTGCGGGGAAAAAAGCATCAGTGCTTCCTGTGAATGTGCTTGCATCCACCACAAGTGTTCAGGGCCTCAGAAATTGTCTTAAAAAACAAGTTCTGTCTGAAGGCTGTGGTCAAAGAGAGCTAAGACATCACCTCTCCCCTTCTGTGTTACTGAGCACGCAAATCCTCCCCAGGAAGGGGCCAGAGCCCTATCGCTGATGGATCTCCCTCCACAGGTTTTCCTATTTCCTTCCCTCTGCTTCAGCAACAACATAAACCTGCTGTGCCATATCGAAATATTAATGATAATCCCCTCCGCCACCGCCCGCATCTGATTTAATAGGGTATTTCCATTAGGCTACAGCATGTTGCTGAACTTCAAATAGAAGGATTTTATTTATTTATATTTTTTTTTTAAGCTGAGACTCAATGTGAAAATAACATATTCAACTGTTAAACATAAACTAATGTGTCCTTACACACACTGCAGTTTTTTTTTTTTAAACCAAAAGTGCCCTAGTGCACTTATTAATGAGACATCTCAATTACCTCAAAAAAAAATGAGTGTCTTCATCTTCTGAGATTATCAGAAAGAGTTAATTGCTGAGCTAATGTAAATACAACCAACAGGATGCAAGTGCATTACAATTCTTCCCCCTATTTCACTTGCTATTTCTTAAACCCAGAACGGGTCACATTTCTATCATTTCCAGACTACCCACCACTGCACATTTGAAAAGTCTCCACTTAATTCTTTTGCACCACGAAAGCTCCTGTTATTTAAAAATCAAAAGCCCACCCAGACACCACACCAGGTTCCTCATGCAGTCTTCCTCCAATGTTGGGCTAGGGTATAACCCCATACTGGCTTCAAAAACTGAAAATAAGTGTCTGTTGCCTGAGAGCATCCCAAAGGGCACTGTGCTTCCTCGTAGCACAAATCACAGAGATTCTCAGCTGTAAAAGCTGAATTTCTGGACACTTTTATCCCATAAGATTAAAGCAGTTTGAGGGTAGTTTCACTCAGAGAGCACTGACGGTAGCCCAGCCCACTCAAGGTACAAGTACCAACTTCTGTTCATTTACTTCCTATTCTTCATAAATATATCCTAAAACCTCATCACTTCGATATTCTGACATATCCGCACTAGGAAACCAGCACATGAGCTATAATTCTCAAGCACCTGTCCTGTTTCTCTGATGCCATATAATATCAGTGACTTGCCAAAAAGCAATGTGAGGGATTTGTTGAGTTTGAGAGGATGATCAATAAATGCCAGGAAAGTTACTCCTTCATCCTAATTACAGGAAAGAGCTCAGGACTGGTATTTCTTTAAGTGTCCTTCTTTTCTGTGTCGCAGCCTTCTCAAACCTGCTTGTTATTGATTCAAGTCTTGAATTAAAATTCAACGAAAGCTCGGAACACTGGATTTTAATTTGAGGGAAATACTTCCCAGGTACCCAGCCCAGACTGGTAATTTGCTGCTTCAAAAAAGTCATTTTGCTACAGTTGTTCTTCTTGTTCCTGTAAATTGACATCCTTCTCGTAACAAAATTCTCATCAAATCCCATCACAGTATTTGTCAAATAGATCAAAATATTGCAAAAACAATCAGGGACCATCACAAGAAGGAAGAAGTTAGAGGTGTCCACCTCCATCATCAACTCCACAGCAGCATGGTCAGCTGAACGGACCAGAGCTGACTGTTCAGGAACACTTCTACCCCAAAGTGTCAAGGTCCTCCAGGAGAAGGCTGTAATTAGTGTAATTAATGATTACCACCACAGTCACACCTTTACCAGGGGTTCTGGAAATAAGTGCCATTGTTGTTCCATATTGAGACAACTAAAGAGATTAAAAAAAAAAAAACAGTTGTTAGTATCTCTTGGTACCATCCTAAAGATAATTATAATTTAGAAACACGCTCCCTAAATGTTTGGAAAATATCTGAGTCGCAGAAAGCTTCTGCCACCACCACAGAGATGAAAAACCACGCTGAGCACGGCCCCCCATCTCGCACGGCCAACTGGAATTATAGTTCTCTCACCATCTCCTTAATAGTTTAAAACTTCCTGTATTTGTTTTACTGGTTTCTGCATGTTTATTTAAAAGGAAACAATCCATTGTACGTTAAGAATATGGGAAGATATTAATAGTAAAGGTAATACATTCAGCACGGAGGGTCATTTTGCAACCTTCTGCATAGTTTTAGATGGAAAAAGGCATTTCTTACATTTGCTACTTTAAAGCAGTGAAAAAATTAAGGACTGGGAAAAGCACGGGATACATGCAATCAAAAACAAGCCTAAAAGCTTGCTGCTATCATTATCTTGATTAATCAAGATTCTAATTTTCACCTTCCAGAAGAACAGTGGCTGCTACTCTTTCAAGAGAAAGAGTACTTATTGTACTACAAATAATTTCAGGGTGGGGAAGAAAGAAGGGATGAGGCAGACAGGTTTCCTACCCAGAGATTATAACATACTGGAATAAAGTTATACAGAATGAGAAACATTTATTTCTTAGTCTTTTTGCTCATTATGAAATGTTTGATTTCTTTCAAAGCCAAAATTAGAATAAAAAAATAATCTTAAAGTTATTTCCTTCTCCTGAAAAAGAGAGGCCAAAGATTTCCAGCTAAACACAATGGAGTGAACTCTAAAGCTATAAAGGATCCAAAGAGGTCTCTACAGGTTTGGCATCTTCCCCTGGGTTGCTGGAGCTGCAAGAAGGTTCTCCTGGAGTTCAGGGCAGGGCTTCTCCTGATCCAACACAAGGCAAGAAGGCTCCTGCTGCCCTCTGACACCCGCGCTGGCAGGGCAGTCCTGCCAACAGCACTCACTGCTGAAGGGAAAAAGGATTTCTGAACAAGAGAACACATATTTCCTGTATCATTACACTTGACATCAGTCACAGCATCCTTCAAACATATGGAAACTTGTTAGGCCAAGGAAATCCAAGTGCCCCCCAGTTTTCAAATTAAATTTTTAGGAAGAAAGGTGCTGCTTTTGTTGTTTTAATTCACGAAAAAGTTTTGAAACAGAGCCACCATGACGACAGCTAATCTGACTTAATTCTGTCAATATGATCTGCTAACAAGCAAAATAACATTTTAAATTGTCTTTGACACTTTAAAAGAGAAGTCTTTACACACTGCATCAGGTTCTTGTGCACTAGTGTTCATCACCACCCAGCTGGACACAAGACACTTCTTCCCCCGACACATCCCACAGTAACTGTCTATACTGTGTGTATTTCTTTTTCCTACAGCATCCAAAGCAAACTTTCCTCTTGCCAGGATAAAGCGCCACAGCCCAGGTCCATGGATTTTGTCCATGGTGCAAAGGCAATAAACACCTCCACAGTTGAAGACCAGGGCTGTAAATCCAGGTGAAGCTTTTAAACAAAAGCTGCACTGAGATACCCAGCATTAAACAGGCACATCTTCCCTCCCGCCGTCAAACTGGCCCCTTCCTGGGGTAAAGCCCAGAAGCTTTTCGCTGGAAGCCTGTTCTGCACCTTGCTGGGGAACTACCAGCTTGGAGATCAGCAGCAGCTCCCAGTCTGGAATTCTGCCATACACAAAGCTCAGAGAAAATGAGTGAATCCCAAGAAGACACCAACCTCAGCCCCACCAAAGCCTTCTCATAGTGCTCTTACCAGACCAGCATCCCCCCAGCTTGGGAAGAAGAGTCTTCCTAAGCTCTTCTCCCTGTGGAAACGCCGCCGCACAGGAAGGCTACCAGCAGGCTCTCCAGGGACCCCAGCACACTGCTCCTCAGCAACCACAACTACTGACCACAGAACAGTTTGGGTTGGAAGGGATCTTAAAGCCCACCCAGTGTCACACCCTGCCCTGGGCAGGGACACCTCCCACCACNCATCTTCACAATCTCCTGGATTGCTGGGCAAAATCATCCCATTTCACCCTCTGGCTGGCACATCTTATTCACGCCATTAGCATGCCATTTCTTAGTTTAAGATAATTAAAACATGCAGTTCTTATTATGAAACACAATAATTTGGACCTTCTCCAGTACTCCACTAATACCTCTCCAATGCTTCTCTGAGTAAATCTAACCCTGGTTACGCCAAACCTCTAACTTCAGAGGGTGTGAAAACAAAATCTACTCTCATTTCCCTTCCAAACCCGACCCAGCCAGGAAATGTCAGGCAAACTGTAAGCAAATCCAGGTTAGATTGGGGCGATGCAATAATTTCTTCACCTTCCAGAGAACTGATCCCATAAAAATTGTGAAGGTACAGAATTAAATTGTATAATTTGAACTGATACAAATAGACCCTGGTGCAGCAGCCATTAAAAACCAGTCCCCATCCTCACTTATCAAGAGGTCCACACCACAGAAGCCCCTGACAAAGCAGAGCGATACCTTTTCACGTAGAGAGAGCAACATTTCCTTTCCACAGCATTTAAAAACTATTCAACAAGAGCAAACACAACTCTTTATTAAACAATCAAACACAACAAAATGCAAGTTTCTGTTGTCCCATCATGTTATACTACTAATTCTCTTTGGATGGCAATCAAAAGCCTCTGAAATGCCAAGTAGTAAAAGACTATTTCCAGGCAGTGGTGGCCTCTGGCTCTTTGGCTTTGGCAGATAGGAGCGAGACCCAGCTGTCAAATGGCAAATTCCCAGCGTACTTACCAGGGAGACCTTGGCCTTCCTGATTGCACTTATAGGAGGATATTTTAATTGTAATAAACTGGTGCTGTTCTCCTTCAGAAGAGGCAGGGAGGTTATCACTGCTGCAGGCAAGAAGCAGGTTTTCCTACTTCCTTTATTGCCCACATGCCAAGCTTTGATTCGAGACATCAGTAGCAGCAAATACTTCAACACAAGAGCTCAGTGGACTGTTAGAACAGGAATTCAGAAAGACTATCTACTACAATACCTCTCAAACCCAAGTAAACACATTTTGTACTTTCCCTCAGCTCTTACTTACATAAAGGGTTGTCAAACATTGGAAGAAGCTGCCCAGGGAAGCAGTGGAGCCACCAACCCTGAGGGCAATACCACCATGGTGCGTGGATGTGATGCTGAGGGACATGGTCTGGTGGTGGACTGGGCAGTGCTGGGTTCATGGTTGGACTCAAAGCTCTTTTCCAAACTAAACTCTGATTCTATAAGAAAATTGAATGCTATGCAAGTGCAGCAGCCACCACCATGGCTATGTACGCTGTAGGATATTTATGTCATCATTTTATATCATTAACATGAACATTTTGAAGTCGGGTATTTACATGCAGCACAAGTGAAATGCCATCAGAGACTGTGCCATTAATAAGCTACATAAATTAGTGGTTGTGGAGGGTTGATATCCAGGTTGCAGGATTGGGTCCTGTCATCCCTGGGATGCACCTCGGTGCCCAGGAAAAAATGAAGTGAAAGCATCTGACAAATTTAGAGATACCCACTCAAGACACCCCATGCTCAAGAACCAAAGATGAAGAATGTGGCCTCTAAGAATTAAAGGGTCCCCAAAATTAGTATCTAGTCATTACTGGTTGGAGTTTTAACAAGTCTCACAGAGGAAAACAAGTCATCACTTCAAAAAAAAAATCAACTCAAGATATTAGTCAACATTTTAAGATCTACTCCTTAGTTATCACTGAAACGCTTGTTACCATTGAACTGCTTGCTGGAAAAGCGCATGTATACTTCTTAACTGGAGAAGGTTATACTTCAAGGCACTGAGAAATACAAACCCACACCTGATGTATCTGCATATGTATGTATAGCAAGGCTGAGGAGCTCTGCTGTGTATGCAAATATACAGCAACTCCCCTAATACAAGGAAAAGAGATGAAAGTTTAGCTAAATGAGACTCTTATCAGGTTCAGGAGAACTGAAAATGGGCTAAAAACAAACAAACAAAAAAATCAAGGAAAAGAGTGACTTTAATATGAGGTTACATTTCAAATTTGTATCACATAAATCCACCAAATTCTTGATCTGCTCCTTCCTGCATTCTCTGCAGAGCTGAAGTCAGGACCAGCTAAATAAAAGATAATGCAACTAGGCATAACACAATAAAAGATATTACCTTCACAATGCATTATTGCTGCCAATTATAAGAACCACTTCAACTTAATTTCAAAGGCACAATCACCCTCAACTGTTACAGTCTCTTTTTTAAATTTCAAACAGTATTACATTAAGGCAATAACTCACCTTCCAGCTATAATATCAGTCTCCCTTATTGCAAAAATACATTTCATAAATACTTCTCATCGACAAGTCAAGCTAATTCAGGTTAATTTTATTGTATTTTGGTGCTATCTCACATTTGTGTGCAATTACCTTTATCATTTTATTGCCGTGCCAGAAAGTAATCAGAACAATTATTTGAAAAAGGAGGTGTATAAATTCTAAATCACACTTGCTGGCATTTTTGATAAAATAGCAGCTTTATCTCTGAAAGTGGCAGGGACATCAGATAAATCATGCATCAGTCAAGTGTAGCTGACCCCCAAGTGCATTGCACAATATCAGGAGTGCTTCAAAAGAAACTTTCCTATATAATCCATCATTCTTTATAATACCAAAATAGCTCTACCTGAAGAGCAGGAGCTAGAGAATAATAACAAAATAAATCTAAGCAATATGAACAAACCCATTAATAGTGCTCCTTTTTAAGCTGAAGGAGAGTCAGGAAGCTGAACTGTCTTCAAGGAAAGAATGTCATCGACATGTTTAAAATGAGTAGGGCAGCTTTAAACAAATGAAGCAGCAAACTGTGGATTAAGAATTCACTAAAAATACAGATACATCTGCAGGAAAATAAATACACACAAAAGGCAGGTGTCAAAAAGACCCGCACAAAACCACAAGATTATATCACAATTTTCCTTTCGTTATCACAGTTCGGTTCAGGACAAGCATTTCACTGCATTATCAGAGCAAAGTAGTACAATTAATACACGAGTTTTTACTAATTTTAAATTTACTAATATGAGAAATCCAGAACAGAATGGAATTACCTTTAGAATTAAGTTTCTTGTGAAATACAAAAATTGCCACATTGTCCTAAGAACAGCACAGACCCCAGAGGCCCCTCACCACAGCCGTGGTTCCTGCCGTACCCTCAGCCTCTTCCATGCAAAACCAACATCCTGCAGAATCAGGGACCAAGTGGGAGGCAAATACAATGATTTTGGAAAAAATGTCCATGTCCAACCTTTCAACATCCATTTTTCAGCTTAAAAGCAGCACATTACAGTGGTGGTAAGTGATTTCTGCAAAAGCCCCTATGCTGGGTGTGCAGTGTCACACCAATGGGTGGCTGTGTTCAAAGTAAAACTAATCACATGCTACATATACCATCACTCTAAAACACAAGACCCAGTACACATACATTTAATATTCACATATTTAGGGGGAGCAGGGAGATGGAGGAGCCTGCCCCTGCTCCCCACGGCAGATGGGACTGTGACAGCTTCGTGTCTTTGCCCTTGGAATTTCCACCTTTCCACATATCAAACAGGGAAAACTCCCCCAACAGCTACTTCTGCACCTTTCAACTAGAAGTGAGAGTGGGAGAAATGAAAAGGTTAGGTAATAAATTATTAGTTTCATGTCATTTGCCAGCTATATCACACCTGGCTTTGAATGAGAGGGAACTGGTGATTCCCCCCTCCCATCCTCAGTTGTGCAGAAGACAATCAGACATTTCTCTGCTGATATTCCAGTTATCTGCTAAAAGATGCTTGCAGCTGGTAAGATATGTAAATATAAGTAGATTTTATTTTTTTTTAACAAAAAAAAAGCAAAGTAAGAGTTTATTTTCCTGAATGTCTTCTTCAATTAAAAAAATTATGGAAAAGAGAAAAAATATTCTACAGAGGGACAGACACTGAGTATGCCAAAATATGGCTTTTTTAAGCCACACAGATTAAAACCACAAGAGATGCCACTATTAAGATGTTTTTAACAGTGATAGAAGTTGCCAGCAGGAATAGTTAGAGATGCAGGTTTGAATATACTAGAAGTATTTTCCTAGAGGAGCATTAGCATTACTAATGTTACAAAAGCAGTTATTCCACAAAAAAATGCATTCATACCTTCAAAGTTCATTTTAATTATTTCAAGAATACGTCTACTGATTAAAAATGTTAGTGCCTTTCAGTAAATTGTGCTGAATTTCTTGATAAACAGGTGTATTTATAATAAAATGACAATGAAAACTATTTCATTGAAGCACAAAGTCTCAAAATTAAGCCTATTTGGTTTTCAGTAAGCAAGGTATTTAAGCAACGGAAGCAGATAACTCAGAGCTGAAAATACAGCCTTGTCTTGTTAGTTTATGCTCTGCAGAAGATGGATACGTGATGGGGAAAGGTCCACTGATGCCTGTTCCCAACCATGACAGAGCTACAGAGATTTACAATCCAGCATCAATCTTGTCAGCTGGGTTCTTAATACTGACTGCTGGACACTTGGGAGAAAACAATGTTACGTGAACTCTTTTGTAATGCTGGACTTTCAACGTACACCTAAATGCAAGGGAATTTCACCAGAAACTTACTTTGGAAACAAGCCTTGACGCCATGGTGGATGAAAGGTCTCCACCTGTAAGGAAAAAAATAATCTCAGGTCAATTGAGATTTAATTTGAATTCCACAGGAAGAATTCTACATCTGTAGCATCATTTCTCTTTTAACCAATTCTGTATTAGCCTTTTTAAATAAGCTCAAAGTTTCAATATACATAATTTCCAAAGGGAGTTTGATTTTTAATTGTTGTTGGCTTTGTGTTGTGGTTTTTTTTTTTTATAAGCAATCAGCACTTTTAATGTTGTTCATTCGGTCATCTACCACTTGTCACAAGCCAAACAAAAGATCAACAGACAGCATGCTGAAGAATTCTTCCATAACAAGCACCACAGCACTCTGGTATTTTGACTAAGAATGCCTTAAAAGATAGTATTAATTTAAGATCAGGCAGTAATGAACTTCTGAGTTACTTAATAAGTAGCCTTCTGCACCTAAGAAATGTTAGCTTCATTTATTATAATTCTAGTCTTAAACAGTATCATTTAGATAACTAACACAAAATACAACAGGTTCCTCTACTCTCCCCTTTGAAATAAAGGACAGTTGCTATTTCCTCAGCATTTACTGAGTTCTCCCCCCACCCCATTTTCCTTTTCAGTGCTATTTAGCTGAGATCACTACAGCTTTGCAAAGATGTGCTATGAACATCATATTTTTGATAATCAGAGAGACTGTCTGCCAAAGCTCAGCACCCAAGCCCCAACTCATGGCCAGCCTCAACGGGAACATCCCCCTGAAGTCGGGGAACTCAGTGCTCCACGAAGGACAACTCTCTGCTTAAGAAATTATAAATCTTTTAAAAGAAATTACATGAATGAACATCTGAGGCTTTCCAAGTACCCTCAAACACATCAAGCCTTGAAGTCCAAGGCAATGGCAGAATTTCCAGCCACTTCTGAACCCCTTGAAATAAAACAGTAATATTTAATCTTAATTATTTTAAAATTCAGACCCCGAACACTTAGCATTTTAAATATACTAACAATCCACTAACAAGGTAGGCATTGTAAAATCACCCGTTCTGTTTTCAGATGTAAGTCAGGCAGATGAGCAATCTAATAATATTACTTAAAATATCTGTGTCTGAGCTAAAAATAAAATAGCAACTTATTTCTGTTGTCAGTTCAGAGCTTTGACTTTAAAGGTGCGCAGCAACACTCAGCTGCTTCTGATTTTTCTGAAGGGTAAAGTGAGAATATTCGCCTTGAGAAGCAGATTTATCCAGAAGCTCATTTCAAACTTGGGCTGAAGGCCAGAGAGAAGAGCAGGGTGCAAGTGCCCTGAATTAAGCCAACATCACAGAAATACCCAGGAGTTTGTCTGTCCCCTGCCTTTGCTACGCCTCCCCAGGAGGCCAAGGAGCAGAGGAGCTGCCCAGATGGCTGGGGACAACATGGGGAGACGGTCAGGGACAGCTGTGAAGGAGCTCAGAGCCCAGCAGACATTTCTGAGACAAAACCAGTCAGGAAATATCCCCTTTCCAAACAAATTTTTTGATTTATATTTACTCACAACACAGTCCCTCTACTCATTTATGAAAGATGCTGCCAAATGCCAAAAATCAAGTTAAATTTTGAGTAGTTTTAAATAGCATCTAATTTGTGGTGATGGCAGCAGCGCAATTGCAAGCCAGGTTCCACACAATGCATTCATGTTTGTCTAAAAATATCTGCAGCACCCCCCTAAGGATGCTCAGATACTTTTAAGTGCAATCCGCACAGAGCTCAGGAGTAAAACCAGATCAGCCACCAAAACTATCTTTAACACTTTTAGGCAATTCACCTTGACACTTCCTCAATGCAACAGTCCCCAAAAACCATGAGTAAAAGGCACCCATTAACATGCAACTCATGTCATTGGTGAAAACAAAATAGCACTATTTCTAAGGCTAATTTTGAAGGTAAAAACCCAAACCCTCTTCTGACTAGCAGAGGAATTGCCACTGAGCAAATTCAATCATGGTAACTCCATTCTGGATCACGTTCCAGAAACCAAGACATCAGAATCACTGGTTATATCAGGTTACATCAAAAATGAGATCCTTAAAAGCCATGAAAAATCTCAGCCATCCTCTGTTGATGGCCTCAAACAGAAGTCCTTGGGTTTTAAGATCTTTCCTGTTTACTTTCACAGTACTGCAGCCTAAACAGCCCATGCGATGGCAGCTCCACTGTAAGAACTCTTAGATTCATAAAAGTACTTTTCTCAGTTCATCAACTTTTAAACACTAAAGGAAGATTCACCTTGAAATGCAAGTCCTCAGGATCCACAGAACGTAATACTCTCTGGTTTCTGCACTGAAATTTAAAAACAGCTATTATATCAAGTCAGTATATGAATAAAATTCCATACGAAAACATTTAAAGTACATTAGATTTTTGGTCAAGATGAAAGACTGAAAAAAACTCAAGCAATCTATTCTAATTGGGTTCCCATGGTAACTGTACAATTGGGTTTTTCAGTATAACATCCCAAAGGCCCAATGCACACTTGTAAAATATACTTCAAACAGCCTGAATTGTTTCTACATTACAGCACTCCCAGGAAGATCAATTACTATACATCCCCACCCTAACTATTAGTGGCAGGAGATGTTAACACTATTGGCCATATTAACATAAGTCATGTAAAAACCACCATGTATCGCCACCGTTATATAAAACTAATTACACACTTCAGATTCATCAAACACGTGCCAAGTAATAACCCAAGACTCGACTTGTCACAAGATCATGCTTACTGAATGGCAGAAATCAACCCCAAATATATGCCATACCGGCTTGCTTCTCCTATTGATTCCAAGGATAAACAGAATCAATCATTAATAATTACATTATAAGATGACCCATAGGGTTAATCATATTCTTAGAAACTCTGACTATGGAATCAAATAGAGCTGCACAAAAAGACAACTGAAAAACATTCAAATCCTGGCTACATGTATTACCAACACCATAAATCAAGGAGCACCCACTGACTCATGGCATTGGTGAAAATCAAATAGAACTATTGTTCTATTTAAAAAACCACAAGCATTCATTACAAGTTTCTCTCAGATGAAGGACTTTGCCTTGTTTGGCCTCAATTTTACTCTTGGAAGGCATAATGCTGCCTCAGCCTCAAGCTAAAAGGAGTCGATGATCCAGGCCCAGCAAGGAGAATTCAAAACCAACTAAATCACTTAAACTTCCAGGAGTAAAAAAATAAAAGGAAGAACACCTGATTTTATTGAAACTTGCCACAATCTCATTTCTCAACCAACCAACCCAAAATCCTGATATTCCATGGGCTGAAGTCAGCAAGGGACCAGAGGTATTTCTGGTGTCCACAGGAGGCCATGGGATTTCCCTTTTCTCCCTGCCCTTCCCAGGATGTTACATCCCACCAGATGGAACTTCAGTGGAGCACAACAAAAGGAAATTGAAGTTGTGTGAGTTGTGTCTCCAGGACTCTGATACTGATCCGAAAACACACCATCGACAGAGCTAGCCCAAAGCAAGTGTGTCCATTTCACGTGTCTTCTTAGATGCTATACGTTCTATCTTTTGATTTTTATGCATGAAAGTGAAAAATTAATCTTTTAAAAGGGCCTGAAGTATACTTCAGGTGTTTATTAATAAGTTTAACTAATTAACAGACCTTCTGCATACCTAAAAGTACAAACAACCAAAGATAATGTTATTGTTTGCATTGTACTGACTGATGTAAAGCAGTCAGATAATTTAAATATTAGTGAATGATGATTACACAGCAGCAATATTTACAAGACAGCACTACCACTTGCTCTCTGCTAATGCAGAAATACCTGCAGGGAGCTAAAGTTGCTCTTGGAGCATGCAGATGGCACAATTTGCAAAACAAAGCAAACTTGACTTCTGTGGGCTGCTCTGCCAATATATATTCTGCTTTACTACAATACCAATTCCACCAATCTGCTCGTAACACACTGAAAAGTGGTGTTTGAGTATTAATTAACCTGGTGGTTGCATTTTTAGGTATAAGACCAAAAGCCTATCTCTTCAGTATCCCATCTTCAACAGCATGTAGCTACTGGGTGCCAGAAGAACAAGACCAGGCATTTAGTGTTTTTTACCAGCAGTCTTAACGTCAACCAACTCCCCTCTTTTTCCTTGAGATTAAAGGTGAGTTGTTCAGGTGCAAGAGTTCTAAATCACCTTCAGAATCTCCACGACACTGGGCAGAATTTCAGCTGCGTGTCCAAGTTTTACAAGTGTCTTGAAAAGATACCTGAAATGATTTACACCATTTAATTTGCGATGATATAAATCAAGATAGCACAGTCCTGACAGACATCATGACAGGGTGCTTTCACTCTGCTGATATAAAACAGTAAAAAAGGAAACAACTTGAAAAAGGATTAGCAAAAAGCATCAAAACAGTGATGTATTTCCAAAGATAAATCTCTGCAATTACTTAATTTCCATGAAACTCCAAAGCCACATAAAGCGTTATTGACACTGAAATACATTTGACATTTAAAACAGCAGCATGGATCATGCAAGTAGATCAGTTTTAAAACTGCATTTTGCATTTCTGAAGAATACTTCAGTACAGGTTTGGTCTGGTTTTACAGTTTGGTTGCTCCTTCAGCTGCACATTTAACTTAATGCTGGCCCAAAGGCACCAGTGCTGGGTGACAAAATTTATCTCCTACAAGGTTGATAACACAGGACTCCTTTTTCTTGCATCAGGAAGGTTTTGCTCATTACCCCTTCAGATCAATCAGCACAAGCAAAGCCCTTGCTAGCAGAGATCTGCAAAACAGCAACCTTCACCACTATCAACAGGGTAAGAAACTCAAGAACTAGAAGTCTGCAGGAAGGACACCAATCTAGGCCTTTTGCTTTTTAAATATGGCATTAATGAAGAATTTAAAGTCTGCAAAACCAGCCAAGAGACACACTGGAACTTGTCACTACCAAAAAGATTTCAAGCCTTCTGAAATTAAAACTTTATCCTACATTTTCCCCATTAGTTCCATTCTCCTCACCAGTCCAGATATCTTATGAACACTGGGTAAACTAGAGAATTGCACAATCTGTCAATAAAGTAAGCGTATTTTGAACTACTGTCCATATGACTCAATTTGTCAGTAAAAACTGCCACCAGCGCTGTGCTTGCAGAAAAATGTCCATAAATGCATTATTGCGACTGGCAGATCGATGTCCATAATAAAAACAAATAGATTTAACAAGCGCTCGCTTTTACGAGCTGGGCCATTGGTGGGATGTGCATTCAGCTTCTCCCAACAACTTCTGGCAAGGGGCAATGCGGACCAGGCTCGGCACTTGTCGACTTCACTCACATTACCAACAGGAAATTATTCCAACACAGGAAATCTTTAAAAACGCCGGACTGAATACTAACGCCTTCAGGATGTATTCTGAAGTTTTACATGTTTAGAATTTAACATATTGTTCTGTGAAATATAAAATGGGAAGTGTTAACAACTACCACAAGCAGTGAGGTTTGGGTGCGTTTTTTTTGTGGGGACTTTGTAGAAAATAAGTTTAATTTTTAGGTCAGCCATGTCCCAGACAGAATAGCTCACTAGTCTCAAGGCTGACATAAAACACCTCAATAAATTAGGACCTCTAATTTGCTCCCACAAAGCTCTTACAGCACCAATACCAGAATGATCATCACTGCTGAAACCACCCTTCGGTCACCACAAGTTGGGATATCACCATTGGTATCAAATCTGGAGGACAGGGCTGACAAGAATGATGGTTCAGAGCAATTGTGGGTACAGCAGCCAGCATACCAAGGTTTAATCCATAACCATCAGTTGTTCTCGCTCCTCCAAAGCCCTAATTGCATGGGAAAAGAATGCTACAAGAACAGTCATCCATGTCTTACACATGTTCTCCTCCAGCTTTTTGCAGCACTGTTTCTTCTAACAGTTTTCCCTGTCACCAAAGTCAGCTTAAACAGAATTTCTCCAGTCCAGCCTTTCCATCTTATCCACTTCCCTTAACAAACTTAATACTTCTTCTGCACAAGTCCTTAAATTAGCCATTCAAGGAAACCCCGATAACCTTCCCAAAGGGCATGAGCTTCTCCTTCAGGCTACTATCCCTTTAGTGATGCCATTAACTGATTCTCTACATACGTTAAGCATTAAACAGTGGTGACAAGTTAATTAGAGAGTTATCAAGAGATAAAGTAGTCACGGTAACACAAGTTGCAATAGAACTACAACAGTTTCCTACAGAGCTTCTGTGCAGTTGCTGGTATAATTGGTGTAATTAACTTGTCATGGATCAGAATGCAGATAGGAATTGCTAAAGCCACCTTGCAAGCTCACACAGCTACGTCTTTTCTTCCCCCCCACCAAAGCCAGAGGCTTTTGGCAGAAATGTTGAGATTTGGCAGATTTCTCTCTGAAAACAAAGCAAACAAAACTTTCAACTTGTTAAAAACAGGTCACAGGCTGACACTCACAACAAAACAAATAAGAAACTCAGTAAATTTCACATAACTGCACGTTTTTAGACAGAACTATCCTGCACTACATGGATGGGTTTCTTGCCCCACAGGCAGTAAGTTTCACAACCATCACAGCAGTCAAACATGCATTAAAGAACTAAGATGAATCAAGGCAGAGAAAGGAGGGGGACCTGTTCAACAGGGCAAAAACCATAACCCAAAATTAAAACCTGAAGAAATAACTTGGGTTTAAAGCAAGATATTCTGTGGCCATCTATGATTCTTTTCTGAGACAGCAAGCACACTGGCCTAAAAACCAGAGCCAGGCTATCTCACATTCGCTAATCCTTAAGGTCTCAACACAATAGCCAGACATAAAGGCCCTCTGGCTCTCCTCACTTCTTCCTTGCAGAGACCATACAGACATCTTTGCAAAAAGGGGTGCCCATGCCAGCATGAGACTTTAGGCTCACCACACACTCTGTGGTCTCCGCATGGCAGAGAGGCATCATTATGTGCCAGGAGACACCCTATCATGGCTCCACATGAGCTGCATTTCCATGTGAGCAAGGGCAGACAGAAGGCCAGAGGCAGGTCAGGGAGGGAGAGCTCCTCCAGGGTCAGTTTTGGTCCCCTGTGCATCATGGAGACAGGCAGGGCTTGGAGGCCAAAGCCTCCTTCAGGTTCACAAGGGAGCCCTGTCATCCAAACATACCCCCCAGAAGATGACGCCTCATCTTCTGTGCAGGGACAGCACAAGCCTGGACTCAAGAGTTATGCTCTGACAATCATTTCCAAGCTCAATGTTACGTCCCAGTTTGTAATGGAAGGCTTTCCTATACAAAACACTGTAGAAACCGCAGTGTCACCATTTAGTAAAACCTCCATTTCATAAAAATAAGATACAACTCAGTAACAGGTTTATTTGGGAGGCAGGGACCAAAAAATAAACCAATCTTCACATTCACTTCTTTTTAAAAGCTGTGTGCAATTATAATACCACACTTATTTTACAAACAGGTAACTTTACTTTTATATCAACAGCAAAAAGATGTTTGTTAATATCAATTTGACATGTGTCATTTTAGTGCAGTTTCATAATAATCCAAGCCGATCACTGGCTGTTGGTAGAGAACAGGGTGGTCCCACTCATTCACCCCTTGCACTGCTCCATTCACAGCCTGATAGAAACCAGAGCACTTTTTAAGAGAGCCTCGGGTCCCAGCGCAGCCACCGAACTCCTTCCCCTGGGCAAGGGCTTAGCAGAGCTGGTTAGGGCAGAAGCAGTGCCCAGGGCAGCTCACTACCAGCTTGGGTTAAGCTTTCCAACCAGCACTGCCCTGCAGGAACAGTTACCAACATATGGCCCCACTGCCTGCTCTGGCAGTAAAGGTCTCAGCACCAAAACAGGAGTATTTCTCCTCTCCTAAGACCTGTGGATATCAGTGAGTAGGAATACTGGGCAGCAAATGGGACACCATCACTCAGGTGGCTGTAAGAATAATCACAGAATGCTGTAAAGGACTTTAAAGACCATCTCATTCCAAACCCCTGCCCTTGGCAGGGACACCTCCCACCACCCCAGGTGACTCTAAGCCCCATCCAGCCTGGCCTTGAAGCCCTCCAGGGATGGGGCAGCCACAGCTTCTCTGGGCAACCTGGGCCAGGCTCTCACCACCTTGGAAGAGAATGTTCTGGGGAGACCTTAGAGCCCCTTCCAGTCCTGAAAAGCCCCTTTCTAGGATTCTGGAAGGGACTCTAAAGTTTCCCTGGAGCTTCCTCTTCTCCAGGCTGAACCTCTCCAGGGATGGGGCTGCCACAACTTCTCTGGGCAACCCGGGCCAAAGTCTCACCACCCTCAGCAGTTTTTCTTCAGATCTCATCTCCACCTGCCTTCTTTCAACACCAAATCTTTTCCCCTTGCCCTACGGCTCCCCTCCCTGATGAAGAGTCCCTCCCCATCTCTCCTGGAGCTCCTTTAGGAAATGGAAGCTTCTTGGAGATCTCCCCGGAGCCTTCTCTTTTCCAGGCTGAAATATTAAAACCACAGGGCGAAGACAAGCATGAAGGGGCTGCAACCGCTCACGGCTGGACCAGGGGAAGGCCCCGTCCGCGACCCAGCCCTCCACAGGGCCCGCAGCTATCTTATCCCCCCC
>VXBW01001718.1:419767-497267 GCA_013400375.1 Thinocorus orbignyianus
CATCTTTCCTGTAGGCCCCCTTTAGGTACTGGAAGACCATTACAAGGTTTCCCTGGAGCTTCCTCTTCTCCAGGCTGAACCTCTCCAGGGATGGGGCTGCCACAACTTCTCTGGGCAACCCGGGCCAAAGTCTCACCACCCTCAGCAGTTTTTCTTCAGATCTCATCTCCACCTGCCTTCTTTCAACACCAAATCTTTTCCCCTTGCCCTACGGCTCCCCTCCCTGATGAAGAGTCCCTCCCCATCTCTCCTGGAGCTCCTTTAGGAAATGGAAGCTTCTTGGAGATCTCCCCGGAGCCTTCTCTTTTCCAGGCTGAAATATTAAAACCACAGGGCGAAGACAAGCATGAAGGGGCTGCAACCGCTCACGGCTGGACCAGGGGAAGGCCCCGTCCGNGGGGGACAGGCCGCCGTCACCGCGTTCCCCCGGCGCCACCGAGAAGGGCCGGGCCTGTGGCGCCGCCGGGGCGGAGCCGCCCGCCCCCCTCCGTGGCCGGGAAAGCCCCAGGCTGCGGTGCGGCCTACCAGGCCTGGGCCTTCCCCGGGGCCTGGGCCTTTCCTAGGTCTCTTACCCAGCCCCCGGGAACTCTTACCTTGCTGTGCTCTAAGCGCGGGCACAAAGGGTTCCCATTCTCTATCACCCTGGTTATATGGCCGGGGAGAGGAGGTGCTGGTCGGCCCGCGTAATGCAGCTCACCTGGAAGCCAGGGCACCAGCTGTGGGTCGTTGGGGTGGTCAGAAATGGGGATTTCTGGTAAATTCTGTCTCAAAAAAGGGGCGGTGAGGCAAGAGGAGAGGGAGACTACACGGTGCTAAGCCCGTGGGGCTATTGGGCACTGCAGCTGTGCTGTAAGGGGCTGAAATGTAGGTGGCTGCTGAAGCATTTGCTTCCTGTCTGGAAGCAAAAGGTAGCCCTTATCGCTGAAATGTGTATTTTTTTCTTTACCTTGACTTGTCCTTTGTTCTGCTTGTGCTGTGGGGCAGGGTGCTGAAAGGCAACCGGCAAAGACTGGCAGCATCCAGAAATCAGCCTGTTTCACTCATTTTTGAAGGCATGAGGGTGAGGAGAGTGGATTAGCCCCAATTTTGCAGAGGGGGAAGTGTTTTGCAAATAAAATTCCTAAAAGAGGAGACACAGAGGGGATCAGAGGATGTGAAATGGCAGAGGAAGGTAGAGCATGGGGTGAAGTTTGTTTGAGATCATAAAAAAAAACCAAACCCACACACCCAGGACAAAATGTGCCAGTAAAGTTTGCAACAAGAAACCACAAATTTTTCAAGCCAGGGAATCTTGCTGTCTGAACCTTAATCTGAGTTATATCAGCAAAAATTTTATTAGTCATGTTGTATGACTCAGAAGCTATCACAAAATGGAGGAATCCGCTTGGGAAAGGTCAGAACAATTTTCAAAAAGTCATTACAGAGTTCCTGAAATCCTTCTCTATTTTCATAGGGAATGAACACTGTAAATAAAATGGCATTGGATTAGTGTCTGTGTGTTAAATCCGAGTCTAAAAAAAATAAAGTAAAGTAGTCTTCAAAATGCAGAAGTTTTTCCCATGCAATTGAAAATACCTTTGCAATAGTCGGGAGTTGGTGGGAGCTGACAAAGGAGCAACTGTGCACACTGGTGTGTAATGGTTTTAGAGGTAATATTTTTAGCATGACACTTGGTTTTCCCTTTTGCTTTCTGGGCCATTAACCTTGAGTCTCTCAAGGAAGTGTAAGCAAGGAGTGTTTACCACCCTCTTTTACTTTCTTTACTATCTACCCAGGCAAAGTATTGCCCAGAAGTCACTGTGTTCTCAGGTAGTAAAAACGGCCAGAGCTTCCACACCACCCTGTGAATTGCAACCTGGAAATGCACCAAGCTTGGATGAGATCGAAATGATCTGAGGACCTGTGTGATCTGTGAAGGATGAGGTGCAATTAGTAGAAATGGTTTAACAACGATGAGTCACATTCAGATCTCATGATATGAATGGTTTATCAAGGGAGTATCATTTAAAGCAGCAAAGAAATGATAGCAGAATAAAGGAAGAACAGAGGAGAAGGTGCCCTGTGTGTGATACAGATTACAACCAGTTACAGGCTTCTGGTTCACATTTTCTTCTTTAGGCATTCAGAGTTCATCTCCATGACTTAGCTTTTCAGTTCCTGTTAGCGAACAAATAATTCAGACAGCTGTGTAGCTGTGTTAATGTCTGGGCTAACAAGAGAAAACCAAACTTTTCGGTAGTTCTAATGAACCCCAGATTAATGGTCAATTAAAAGGTACTGCCATCGCGCGCCCCACACAAGTGCAGTGGCTTATGTGAAGATGATCTCATCCCCAAATGAAAGATCTCTTCACATCAGTAAGCTCTGTGCTGGATGGAATGCCTTAGAGATAGTTATTATTTTGGAATGTAAATATCAAACTTCTCAAACCCTGATTTTTTATATTTTTTTCTCTCAGACATTTGAAAATCCAGTCTCATGATGCAAATTAAATGGAAGGCAGAGATTTCTGCAATAAGACGTGGATCTACTGCTTGGCAAAAAAAACCCCAAAGCAAACTATGTTTGTAACCCAGCTGCTCTGAAAGGGGAGCTTGTCAATCTCCCTCCCCTAAACCATCAACTGCTCTTTTTCCAGTTTCAGTTGACAGAATGTAAGATTCATTGATCCCTCCCAAGTATTAGCGAATGTTAGTGTACTTTGGAAATTTCATTCTGGTGTTTTATCTCTTAAAAATGAATGTATTTTATTTTGAAAATATTAGGATGCCTCATTAAAGCAAAACAATGCTTAAACTGGATGAAATCTTCTGTCTGTCCTGATATAATTTTCTCAAAAGTAACGAGTTCCTGAAACTTTACTATAAGTGTAAACCTCCCCAAAATACACATTAATCTTTTCTGACTCCTCTCCCAAGGTGATCTCCTTATTGCCTGAGGCATGAAAATTGATTATCTTTAATATGATTGTAGTTTGCACGGTAACAGGTTTGAATAGGGAATGTGGGATATCCAGAGTGTCTTAAAACGTAGCACCATGGGTCTGGGTCATGGATCCGCAGGTTGTCCGGTTGCAGGATGCCTGTTTGTGCTGTTTCCAGATTTATTGCATTGTAACTTGATGGAGTGTCATACATATCTGTTAGTAAATGAGGGGAAAATGAGGTAAAATCCCCTCCTGATTGGTTTTTACTCTGTCCTCAGAATTATGAGCATCTTATTAAATCTCCCTTAACCCTTTTGCTGTCCAGATTTTGATCTGTGTTCCTTTAAGTAAATGCCATTGTAATTACAACCACTGAACTTCTGCCTTTCCACTTGATTTGTCCTTTAATGCTGAGAGCAAGGCTGAGAAGACTGATCCTAAGTAGATGGTCAATGACATCAGTGTCAACAGAACATATATATATATATATATTTATATTCTCTTTTTCATGTATTTAGGCCTACTCCAACTACAGGAGTTGGTATATCTTGTCAAACTTCTTTATTAAATTATCATAGAGGGCCACTAGGTGCTAATTTTCCTCCTAAGAGTTTCCAGGATTCAGATGTGACGCATCCAGTTGAGTTCCCTAAAACTAAATTTTATGGGGAAATTTTCATAACACTGATATTCTAAGAAGATACATATTTTCTAAAATATTTTGCAGGTCATGCCCCTTCTCTTTTTTTTTTTTTTTTAATGTCTGTTACTTCTAAGACGTTGCTCATTTAATGTGGCATTTTCAGGTATGGGGTAGTGTTTTGCTGGGACTGGAACATCTGTCTGCAGTTGAGTGCAAAATGCCCTTCCAGTGACAGCACCTGGATTTATTCTTTATTGGATATATTTATTCATTATTGGATTTATTCGTCCAAGTAAACTAAGGCTTAAACCAGTCCATGAACTTCGGGGTCAGACAACGTAATGGAGCGGGGTGGAAAACTGGAAAAGGAGGTTTTTATTAAATGACTTGAGATGCGAATTCACAAATATTTCAGCCTGGATTAAATTCCTTGTTAAGGACTAACCTCTGAAAGCATCTACTTTCTGCAACATCTGCTGTGGAAGAGAGACTTGGTCACTGGAGCTGTAACTACCCTCTTGCTGGCTTGAGAGAGAAACAGATGGAGTCTCAGGGAAGATGTAGGACTGGAAATCACTGTGATTTGGACCTCACTTGTAGTTCTTTAATTTCCCCCCAGAGAAAACTGTCAGATTGGAGCACGGGCGTAATATATTTCTGCCTTTGTGTGTGATTCTGCCTTTTCTGAGCCAGAATCTGGCCTCCATCGCTTCCTATGCTCCTGTGACCTCTCCCCACCAGGCTCCTCAGCTGTCGATAAGTGCGGAATTGTAACCTTGTGTGATTTCACTCCAAACCATAAATAAGTTTTGCTTTTCACATTTAGAATCACCAGGGAAAAAAAAAAAAAGAAAAAAGAAAAAAAGAAAAAAAAGGCTGAACGAAACCAGAAACTGTGATTTCCTTTGACCGGGCACGTTTTCTCAACAGCGGGGATGTGTCCTGCAAATTTAAATCTGGAAAGTTTGCGTCGATGCAGAGTGAACCTTTTGATCTGGGCACGTTATGTGCTTTCACTGGCCCTGAAGGAGAGCGTGTACTTGTGAAAAACACTCTGAATCGGAGTTCAAAATAGGCTTGTAATAGTAGGAATGATGTCTTAGATCAGGCTTTTGTTTGCAGCGCGTTTGGGGAGTTTGTCCACGTGTTTTAATTGGTGTGAAATGCCGAGAAAGGCGCCCCTGGGTGACGGGGAAGGGGAGCTTGTGTCCAGGTGGGTGTGTGTGTGCTGGGGGTTCTGGGGACAGGAAAAGGATTTAAATTTTGATGATGTGGGATGTGATCTGAGAGGTGGTTCTGGAGAAGTGTGAATTTCTCAGGCCCATTCTTCAGTCTGGGTGGGAGCAGTTTGGAGATTTGAAGACCTGTTTGTAGCAAAATTGGGGAGACATTTATAAAGAACCGCTGGTGATGGCACAGCATTTCCAGTGGCAGCTGGGATTATTTGTTAAAGAGCAATGCTACTTCAGTAAGGGGAGAGTATTTTCTTTGCATAAAAAATGGGAATGTTCTGGGTCTCTACAGGTAATCTCCACAATTCTTGAAATCTGAGGAAATTCAGAGAAAGTTGTTGTAAATTGCCATCGTCTTTGAAATAGTTTGTAATCCCTGCTAATAAAATTTATCCTCTCTCTTTTCCACCAAAGCACTCTCCAAGCCTGCGTGATTCCAGATGGAAGCGTGGACTCATCTCTGGTCAGAAAAACAAAGAGTAAACTGGGAGTCCGGATGTATTGAGCAGGAATACAACTGGTTCCTGCCTGGGAGAGGAAGGAAACTGGGTGGTTCGAGGTGTAGAGTTACTGGTAGGTTAAGAAAATGTATTTTAGTAGGGAAACCATTTTCAGTGCTTATGAAGAAGCTTGGCATCGGGAGAAATACGATTTCCTGTAATCAAGGTGCTGGGAGTTGTTTGCCAGCTGCCAACGCCTTTAGGGAAATCTAGTAGCAAACGGTGTAAATGAAAGGGATATTAGCAGAGATTGACTTCATTTTCTTTAGGGCAAAAACCATAAAAAGTTATGGTGTTTCATATGCCCTACTTCAGTGGGTTTAGTTATCTCCTGGCTGCTGTCTTCCAGAAGTTGTTGGAAAATGCTCTGACCGTGTTGGTGAAGCACACCAGTACAAATGTTACCTGTTATGCTGCAGAGACGTTTGGGTGGCAAAAAGGCTTGTAAATGTTAAGTAAGAGGAATTTTTGGTCAATAAGGCCACTGATAAATCCCCTGTTAAATTAAGTGTGCCTGGAGTCCTATATTTAGTGGAGCTTTTGCAGCTACTGTCAAATTCCAGCAAGGCTCAAGCATTTCCAGTAATTATTACAGCAAAATTTACAGAATATATTTTTTTTCCCTATTGATGCACTGGGCAGGTTTGCGATAGAACACATCCTTCAAATGACTGGCTTATTGTGGCCTGGTTAGAGA
This sequence comes from Thinocorus orbignyianus, assembly GCA_013400375.1. Classification (NCBI taxonomy): domain Eukaryota; kingdom Metazoa; phylum Chordata; class Aves; order Ciconiiformes; family Thinocoridae; genus Thinocorus; species Thinocorus orbignyianus. Next base: position 425,766 of record VXBW01001718.1, read on the forward strand.
CATGCCCATCATTGTAATCATTGCAAATTATTTGAAGAAGATACTTAATGGTTATTTTTTAGCAAATGAAGGTGCCTCTTTGCATTCCATCCTATGCCATGGGCAGGTGGAGGTGCCAGGAATTATCTGTGCTGTTGCATTGGCATCGCTCTTGTGGGGAGAGACTTGCTCCCAGATGAACCTGTGAGTTTGCTGGGAAGCACTGGAAATTAAATCAGGCTAATTCCTTCTGGTCTTTCCGACCAAGCCGCGTGTGTGTGTTGTAGAATCGTGTATTGTCGCCCTAGAAATTAATCCACTCGACACTGGTACTAACCTGCCTCTTGCGTGGCTGGAAATGGATATTACAATTGCTGTGGTGAAACATGCGCTCAAATGCATCGGGAGCTCGATACTATTTTTCAAACTACCAAACAGATAATGTCAGAACATTTCTGAAATGGGATACTAACATCAAGATATACGGCACCAATCAGCTCACATCAGGCAAAGTACAGCCTGAAACTGGGGATGTAGGAGACTACTACAGAATTTCCATTTTCATTCCCTATGTCAACAGCTTTGTAACTTACCTACTAGATTGTTTTATGTTTTCCAGACATATTCTCAGTAGACTACAAACACTACATTCAGCTCAGCCTTCAGAACCCAAAGAATTAGATATGCTGTAGTTTATGAAATGGATGTTTATGAAAGTATCCTTTGTTTGAATTGCTCAAAAACCCAACATGAATTCAAACTTTGACAGCGTAAGCAGAAAATAAGAGGGCCATAGTGATCTCCCAAATGTAGCCTTAGCTATTGAGGTTCTCATATTGAAAATGCAATTTTCTGTCTAGATGTTTATGAATGTCTTCAAATTCCCTTTCATAATAGCCCCTTTTTGACAGGCCTTTTTCAACTCTGAAATATGAGCAGAAAGGTTGCCGTGGAATGCAGTGTATACCATTACGGGAGGTGCACCTCTGTCCCTCAAGCCAACAGCGCTCTTTGGGAAGTCAGTGATGATATATGCATCCGTGGGAGGGTGCGGAGCCCAGGATCCGTTGTGGAGAAACAAGATTCTTTTACTGAATCACAGCAAGTTTTGATGCTAAAATACGGTGTGACACGTTAGGGAGCCCAATGATGTAAAGATGTGTGAATCCTGGGTGGGTTTATAAACCACCTGGGTAATTGTGGCCTTGTGTGATCTTCAGAGAGCTGGCAAACCTCATCGTAATCAAAACTCTTAATGCCATTTTCATGTCGTCCTGGTGCTTTTATGAAAATCTGAAGGCAGGTGGTTGTGTGCTTGGGCAGCTGTTAGGGTTTGAGAAACCCACAACGATTTATCGTCTTTTAGACAATTATTCTCTTGTTTCATGACCCCTCCCCACCCGTGAAGGGGAGCTGGGGAGTAACAAGGCAAGGGTTGAAACATAAGTAGATTTAATGGGATAAGACTAAATAATTAACATTAATAATACCAAGGAGCCGATATTGATCCCAATACCAATATAAAGTACTCAAGGACCCAGCCCATTGCGTAGGCAGAAGCCATGCACTCCCAGCAGGGACAGTCAAGGTGGGACACTTTGGGAGGAAGGGAAAGGCTCAGGGCTCTGGCACCGGGGCAAGGAGTTCTGAGGATGGCAGACATCAAGGGAGAGAGGGAGAGGGAGAACTCTTCTGCAGACTTCCTGATTTATATTGAATGTGATATGCCTGTGAAGGAAGATGCTGAGGTTCCCCCAGCAGCAGGGACCCATGAGAGCCTGGAGAACTTTGCAGATGTCTGCGAGGTGAGGTAGTCCCTGAGCCATGCTCATTCTTTCGTTTGGAGGACTCAAGCATATGAGCATCCTGGGTGCTGGGCAAAGCCCAGAAAGGCCACAGACAAGCAAAAAGTATCAGATATGGATCATTTTGTCACTTTTCAGTGAACCTGTGTCCTTGGGAGGTACTATCTCTATAATGGACTGTAGTGAGATGGAACAAATTGTGCTTTGCAGGAGAGGTAGAAAGGAGAATGGTCTTCATTTTCACTGTTGTCTATTGTCACCAAATATTGGGGAAAGTACCTGTTTGGGGGAAATACTGCCCTGAAGTTGCTGCAGAAGTGCTTGGTGTAAAGCTCTGATGCCATCCAGCATCAGTATGTTCTCCAGGAGAGCCGTTCGCCGCTGCAGCATTATCAGTTGTGTTTCTGAGACACTCTCCCTGCCTTTTTCTCTGCTACCTTGATCACTCTTTACTGCCTTCTTTTTCTTTCTATCTTTTTTGATCATCTTTTTCTCCAACGTAATTTGGACAAGTTCCCGGTTGATGTTCGATCCTGCTTGTAATCATCATGTTGAAAAGGGAGCTAGAGAATCAACATCTGCATTGTCCAGCCACAGCGTTCAGTTTAGTGACAGGAAAATCTGCCTTTTGGTTTGTTTTGGAGTGAAAGTTTTTTTTGCCTTTTAAGACTCTGTAGCACAAATTATTTCCTAACAGTGTTGGGGCATACCCAGGGCCCTGTCCCTCACAGTGGTCTTGGGTCTATCTGGGTTCAGCTCCACATTCAAACAGCAGCCTAAGTAGAGAATATACTCATTATGCAAATCTATAAAAGTATTTTTTTAAACCATAAAAATGGCTAAAATTCACCGTGACCTGTTCTCAGAAGGAGAACCGTCCTGGATAATGGGGGCTGTGGATGTCCCCTGGCTGGGATGCTCTGTGCCTAGCTGTATGTCACCTACTGGGAGGTGACATCCCTCCAAAATGCTGAAAGTGTAGTCCAGCAAAAACAAAAAGCCCTTGAGCAGTGTGCAGAGGGGATGAGGCTGCTCCCACCTCTAAGTCTGCAGAGGCAAATCTCCTCTCAGCTTTCTGACCTGCTTTAATGAGACACATTAAAATCCTAACTGACCCACAACAGGAGAAAAAAAACTATTTGTGACATTAAGCACCTTAATGTGAAACAATTCGGGTTAATCTGCAGCAGATTTTAAGTATAAGCAAGTCCCCGTGGGGGAAGGTACAAGTGCACACCCCGAAAGGTCAGGCAGCTGTTGGAACCCCTGTGTGCTCCCGGTTCTGACAAAACCCAGCCACAGGCGGAGGCAGCTCCAGAGCAAGCCCGAGGACTGAGGAAGGAGCTGTGCTTCTCAAGAGAGAGCTAACATTTACGTTTCGAACAACGCCGGGAGGTGCCAGGAAGCAGAAGGAGCCGATGAGCAACTGCTCTGTTGCCCAAATTTGCAAAAGTCTTGTCTAAAAAAACTTGCTCGCTGTTGTTCTGCTTCTCAGGATGCCTCCTTCACGCCACTGTTAGCTCCAACTGGCCTTTGTGGGAGCGCAAGAGGAAAACCAGCGTAGTTTAACCTGGCAGAATGGTTGAATAGTTTGATACCGAACTGGAACATGGAGTAGAGATCATCTTGATTAGTATATTGTTTCCACACTGGAAAAATACAAATGTTTCTCTTGAGTCTAAGGATATTTTTAATGCTGCTTTTCAGATGTTGTTTTATTTTGCTCGAAACTCCAAAAGCATTCTTGTAAGAACTTTTAAACTTGTTCCTTTATTTTTTATATTTTTTTTAAGGGTATCCTGTCAGTTTTTAAATACAGTCTTTTCGTGTTGCCAGTGAATGGCTTTGATCTGCAGATGAGAGCTGGTGAGATGCAGCTTCCTCATCACTCAACTTTGCCAAGAGTTTCCAGTGCGTCTGCGACCAAGCCCCTCAGAATCCTAAAACTGGGAAAATAAAGTTCCTGACAAGACTTTCCAAAGCAATTTTTTTCCCCATTGTCTATAAAACAAAAACCTCAGAACAAGGCGCCTGTGTTTTAGTAGTGTAAACGTGAGCAGAGTTTGATTAACAAGTTCTTTGTTGGATTTAAGCAGTAATAACTGTGGAAAAAAAATTATATTCCTCTTTCTCTGCACCACATGTTCGTGTGTCAAGGCAGGAGCTTGCAACACAGAGAGGCTACACAGATTGCCCCTGAAGTGGTCTTAAAAAATTTGAAAAGAACAACAAAGTGATGCTCTAGGACTCTAAGATGGTCCCAACTGGACTGGAGGAGGTCTCCAGGTCACCTCCTGTCCCCAGTAGGGCCAACTCCAGGCTCAGACCCAGCTGCTGGGGGCTTTCCCCCAGAGGTCTTGAAACCTCCGAGGGTGGGAATGGCACAGCTTCCTTGGGAACCCATCCGTCGGCTTCTCCACCCTCTTGGGAAAGGCATTTTTCTAAAATTCCAATGCTTTGGGTGCCCCTCTGTGCCAAAGCTCAGGAAAAACGCAGTTCCTTTGAGGGGAAGAGGGCTTTTTTTTTGTGTCAGTTCCTATCAAATTGCACCGTGGTTGGTTGGAAGAGGTAGCCCAACATCATCCTCAAAACCACCATATTTCTTTCAGACTGGGGCGAGGGATTCTTTTTAGCTTAACTTCTGTTTGAATTCAACAGCATATTTCAGGGAATAAGTAAATAAAAGGCCATTCGTGCCATGGGATCAGCATACTAATTTACGGCCAGATCTGAAGCCTTTTCCCAAGGCAAAATACAATTAAAGCCAGGCAGAACTTGACCTGAGTGAGGACTTCAGCATTTGATCTGTGAATTTTACTTTTCAGCATTTTTATTAATTTTATACAGCAGTGAAAATATTTCTCTTGCTGGTAATTTTACATTGTGCTGGTTATTGAATTCCTTGCCATGAAGGCCTAACCTCTGGAAGGCTAATCTTACAGAGCGTGCTGTCTAAAGAACTTAATTCTTATTGGGATAACAAGTTTAAAAATATATATTTTTAAAGCACATCCGTGACATTTTTGTTAACCTGGTTCTAATGGTGATCTAGCAGCAGCAGTAAGGGATGAAAAGGGAAGAACAGGCTGAGATCTAATCTGACCCAACTCATTGATTCCCTCCCTGACCTTGGGTAAGCCTTTTGACCCGCCTGCGCCTCAGTCAACTCAGCTGGAAAATTGGGTAAAGAGTGGAGCCTATTAGAAAACCGTCTTCAATTTGAACAAAGAATTTCCCGGAGACACCCCCCCTCCAAAAAAAAAAAAAGAAAAAGTGAGCATAGTCATTTTGTACAGACATAATTGATTGCAGTCCGTGCAAGAATAACATCCTGAGCTGTGGGAGACCGTGGGTGACATCTCATTCGTCCTGTGGTGGCTGGGTGGCCTCCGTGTCCACCACGGCTCGGCCACTTTTCATGTGTCCAGAGCTTGGATTTTCACTTCCACGGCATTAGTCTGTGTCTGCCCTCGGCAGGAATGTGGCTCAGATATTGAATGAGTCTTAAGAAGAAGTAATTACTGTTGTGTGTTTGGTTCAGAATTGCTGAACTGAGTTATCGTGACCTAAAGTGGTATCGCATGCTGCTGCAGCAATGAAACATAAACATGAAACCAGCCCTTACCCAGAATTACAGAATCATGGAATTGGAGAATCGTATGGGTTGGAAGGGACCTGTGGAGATCATTTGGTCCAAACCCCTGCCAGAGCAGGTTGGACAGGATGGCGTCCAGTTGGGGTTTGAGTATCTCCAGAGAAGGAGACTCCACCACCCCATTCACCCTGTGCTTTCCAGCATGGCCTTGCCCTCCCAAGGCAGGTTTCATGCCTTCAGTCCATACCGAGCAGTAATTACCAAGATGAAGATTGAAGCTGCAATCCTGATGTTAAGCTTTACACGTACACCCAGGGGACGATGGGTTTGGCCTGCAAGGTTGGCTTTGTCCTGGGATGTCCAAGTGTGGGGTTGGTTTTGTTTTGGTGGGATCCACCCGTCCATCCAACCAGCCCCCCAGGGGCGATGGGGAGAGGCTGGAGCCCGGTGGAGGAGAGGAGCTGAGGGCATTCCCATGACATGTGGATCACCAGGCAGAACTGGCAGCTGGTGCCCAGCCGCACGCCCGGGGCTCCCAGCTCTCACGGATTTGGCACCGTTGGTCCTGGGCACAGGCCAGCTTCTCTCGCTGGTGCCAGCGTGTTTTAAACTCTCCTGGACTTGTACTAATCTATTCTCCGTGACCTGCGCTGGAAAAATGACCGTTTCCTTTTCCCAATTCCCACAGCTGCTATTTGTTTTTCCTCTCTTTTTGCCTTCCCTAGAGCTGGGAAGGAGTTCAGGAATGCGGAGCGCTGTTCAAACCAAAGCTGGCCTCAGACGCTGAGTGGCGTTTATCTGCAGTGCTCGTAGGTAAAGAGTTAAGGGGAAACGGCCACGTTTCCTCCCTTCCACGTGCATATTTCTAGACGTTTTCAAATTAAATAAAAATCTTGATTTTCTTCTGAAATGTTAGCTGGCTTGATGGCAAGCATAGGAGCAATGTAGTATTTCCAGTGGAAACCAGTAAATCCTGCTCTGCCGGTTAATTGGCTCTGTCATAATCCTCCCATGAAATACTCTAAGTTTTAACATTAATATTAGGTGCAAACACCTAAAAAAAGTCACTTCTACCAGTCCAAATGAAATTACTATGTGGGAATGACATTTACGCTCGAATAAAATCATCACTGTGCCTCATATAACATAATATATATATATATATATATTTTGCATTAAGAAAAATCCCAGGTTCTACTCACTCTGAAAGTGCGGGCACAGGAAAACAAAATGAAATTTCACTTGAAAATATTCAATTTTCTGAATGGAATATTCTGAAAGCATATGTTTCATTTAGAAGAACTAAATAGCAAGGAATTCTGAAAAGCAGTAAGGACAAACACAGCGTGGAAGCAAAATGCAGTCCTAATGGGGTGGCTTAACATTGATTCCTTTGGGTGAAGAGTCCACCCTCTTTTTCTTTTTTCCTTTTTCTCTTTTTTTTTTTTTTTTTTTTTTTTTTTTTCCCAAAGAAGGGGGCTTGATAGATCCCCCCTCTGTGATCCTTTTTAATCTGAATGAAGTGATTTTAGAATTTTTTCGGCACCCTGTGTGCTCGAAGATATATATGCACCCTGGAAAAAAGAACAATAAAACCAACCCCATCTTGGGAGAGATAAACTTGTTAAGAAAGATTAAAGGGAGATTTAACCAAGAGAGTTATTATCCACAGAGATGCTTATATGCCTTTTTTTTAACAACTCTGGAAGTTTGGCGTCAAAAGAGAAACTGGAGGCTGAAAATGGGATCTAGGTCCACTGCAGCATATTCCTCTGGGCTTAGAAGACTAAGCAGAAGCACAGGAATTACCCACAAATATTTGGTGGGGTTTATATCAAGAGCCTGAAATAGATGCGGACTTCTGGAACTAATGGGAAAGTAATTTTAAAAGAGCTGATTAAACTGGCTGCGATGCTGCTTTTTAGATTAATGGCCAAGGATGAGGAGCTGAATTTTTCTGACTTTTGATACACGTGTTCCTACTAGTAATGAGAATTTGATGCCAGGAATTAGCTGAATAGCAATGAGTGCGAGCCAAGGGGCTGGGGTTTGCCTGCAACACGGTCAGGTACCCGCTGGCCAGTGATGGGTGAAACCTCCTGCCCCGTCCTCTCCTCCGAGGTGGCATGTCCATGTGTGTGTGTCCCCAGCAGTCCTCAAAGAGTTCTGAAAACGCCTGTGTACTCATATATCATCTACCCTTATCACTCCTGTGTTCCTTTTGCTTTTGGCCAGATTTCCTCTCGCCATGGAGGACCTTTGTTTAAGATTATTTTTCCCTAGATATATTAGGTTGCGTTTTTTCTGAGTTCAGTGTCACTTGTTGAGTAAGAGACTGCACATTCTGCTTTGAAATACCCTCCGATCGCCGAGGCACTCAACTCTGGCTATTGCAGAAAGAGAAGTCAGAGATGAAAAGTGCTATTAGGTCATGCGGCCTATCTCCCTGCCAGCGCTCCGTGGATGTAGCCCGTGTCCGATGGGAGCCACGCCGGTATCTTTGGGCAGTTCTCTTTGGATCCGGGCTTGGCATCTGCTCTGGCCAGCAGATAAGGTTCTCTTTCATGTCCGTGTGCCATCAGAAGAGGAAAACCCACCGCGCTGGTGGAATGACTCCACCGTTGTTAGTGGGCGACCCTGCACAGTCTCAGCAGAGACTGTGTGTCTGGGCATCAAAGAACGGCAACGGTGACAACAGAGAGTCACGGGCTGTGCTCTTGGAGCAGAGTCCTTGGTCTGTTTGCAGCGAAGCACATGAATAAAACCTGTGTTTGAAATAACAAATGTTATGCTTAAACAATGTAACCGTAGCGCTTAAACACGGGACCATTCTGTGCAGAATGAAAGGCAGAAAGAGAGTTACAAAGTGATCAAAAATCCGTACTTTGGGTAGAAAATGAATACAAACAGCCAAACGAAGGGGATAATCCTTTTCTCACTGAAGTCGGCGGCAAAGCTCCCTTCGATTTCAATAGGCATAAATTACAGGTGAAGAGAAAATTGGGGTTATTTGTAATTGTAATTGACTTAGTTTGCGATGACAAAGTTGCTGCGCGGGGGGAAGGTGCGCATCCTAATTGTCTTCAGTCTCTTGCTGCCTCTGGATTTAACTGTGACTACCTTTCAGTCTGGAATATATATATATTTTTTTTTTTTCTTTTTTTTCCCCCCCTGCTGGGACACTTTGCTATGCATGTGTTAATAGCCCTGCAACTGTGGTAGGGACAGCCCTGGCTGATGTTCAATTAGATTGAAACCAGTGATTTAAAAAATTTATTTATTTTTTAAAATGCTTTTGTTGCTCTTTTTGATGTGTGGCTGGGTTTTTGTTTCTTTAGAAATATGGCATGAGATTCGTCACGGTTAAGAGTGGCCCTTTAGAAGCTGGAACAAAAGGGATATAGAGGGAGCAGGTACATCTTTTAGTGTAACTATAACCAAAAAAAAAGGCAAGAAAGGAGAAAAACCAATTGAAGTACCTTAGTTCCTGTGTTTAGGTGAAACCTGCAGACTGACCGTCTTTCAGCTCAACTAATTGAGGAGAGAATGGTGGCATAAAAGCACTTTTTGGTAGAGAAGTAATTAATCGATCATATGTTGTTTCTTTAGCAATTATGGGATATTCCCCTGTTAATCTCTTCAAAATTTTTATCTCAGTAGAAACGAGCAGCATATCTGCTGTTTTCAAGAGCAGATCGATGAGGTCCCTGTCTCCATCCCTGGTCAGCCTTGGGGACCTGTGGTTTGCTCTGACCAAGCCTTTCCAGACTGCTGTTCCAGGGATGCCGGAGAACTCTGCAGACAGGAGACTTTTCCCATAATTAAACTCTGCGCAAAATAAAGGGGAGATCTTCATCACACTCTTTGTATTCATATAAAATCTGTTGCCATGGGAGCTGGCGCTGAACAGCAAGGTAGGCAAAATCAGGAACATTACATTATGTTTGCCCTGTAGCCACTGGAGGGTCCCTTAAAATAAAGTCGCCTTTTATCTTTGCTTTCTGAATAAACATAAAACTAGATTTTTAGTGCAAAATCCTGATTTCAAGGTTATTGATGCCAGACTAAATTAATACAGCCTGTGCGATAGCATACAAAATCCCCAGCAAAGCTGGGGATACTCCTGTCTTTTGAAAGCTTGACATTTGTTTTTCATCATGAACTTAAAGGTCACCAGCTACAGATGAATCAGGATACCTGCTTGAGTTTACATTTACATGCATTTTATTTTATTCCCCTATGCGCTTTTTATGAGATCCATCACTGGAATAAAACTGTAGCTCTCTCTTATTATCCGGGGTTGATAATCTAGAAGAGTTATCAACCTGCTGCCTCCAAAAGCAGATGAGTTGCCTCCAGCACGGCGCGGCGTGGCCGCAATTCCCTGTGACGGGCTCCAAGAAGTGCCTCTTTTCTTTACTCAGCCCCAGCATCACCACCTTTTCCAGCTCTAAATATAATGTTAAAAAAGCAGCTCTCTGTCCCCAGTCTGTAATTCTCTGTGTTCTGTCATCCCATGCAATCCCTGAAACGATGGCGACGTTGCACCAACAAAGTTACTGAAAAATGGTTTGTGTGTGTTGATGCTTGTTTAAATCTCGTTTTCTTTCTGCAGATGAAGACGCAATTAATCAAAACGCAGGTTTTGGAACTTCCAGGGATTCAAAATGCCTCATTCAGACTCACAATGAGTGTGTCCCGTGTCTTCCGCATATGAATTCTTGTTTTTGTTCAGACCAGCAAGTGACCTGTATTGCTGCACAGATTTTTTTTTTTTTTTTTTTGAAACCAAATAACATTTTATATCTTTACCAAAATACCTGTGGAGCTGACAGAGCATGATGCATTCATTTTCCTTGATTTTGTAGTGAGGGAAAAGGCTAGCATGAATAATTCAAAAATAATGCTGAGACTGTTAAGATTTAGTACTGGAGAGGTCATCACAGTTGGGAGAATGAGCTAGGAGACTATTACTATTCCACGATCTTTGAATCTCAAGGTGACATCATTATTATTTCTCTATATCTATAATGTGGTGCTGCAACCAACTTATTGCAGTGTTTCTCATGTAGGGTAGAAAGATCAATTACATACAGACCTCAAAATGTGAACTATAAGCATAGTGTCCAATAAAACTGTCATTAACAGTCACCACAATTTTAACTGTATGCTTCCAGGTCAAGCTGTTTTAAAAAGGATAACTGACATTGAAAGGTTGAATAAAGAGCACCCCTTCCAAAGGGAACAATTCTTTACCCAAATAAGTCTTCATTAACAAATAATGCTAATTCTGATCCTCAGTTTGTGAAAGCATTCGGCATTTCCCTCCTCGTTTCTGGTGCGCACTTTCACAGGCGACCCTAGGGAAAAACCTAAAATCCAAAGTTTTCCACATGATCAGCATCAGCAGTGGTATTGGGGAATGCAGAGAGAGCATTCCCCTGCAATTTGAATTAATTCATTCCCGTCTTCGACGAGAACTGAAAGATATTACCCAAATGGAAATCATATTTCGGTAGCGCTTTCTGCGTTACTTTAACTATTTCCTCACCTCTCCCCATGCCGTTGACTCGCCGGCGAGCCCCTGGAAGTGCGCCCCATCCAAAATAAACAACTCACTTAGGAATAGGCAGAAGAAATGTATGCCAGGAAACAGCCGTTAGGACTTCAGAGACGCCTCTCCATTGGGCTGCCTTGTGTGTTTAATTAAACATCCATTTCCCTTGGAGAATATTCCTCAAGACTGTAACTCTTCCAATAAACACTTTTTCCCTACTTGTTTTGTTTTCTTTTTGTAATTTTCACATGAGTTGGAAAGATAAATAAGGCAGCTTTCATAAGGAAATTACAGAGAAGAAAGGGTTGGTGAGCCACCTGTTCCGAACGCCAGGATGTTTTGATGTGAGGAGCGCTCAAATGTTTCTAAAAAATATGCTGCGACTCTTTGAGACAATGATTTCCTCTTCTGTTTTTGAGGGAACAAGCTACTCTTCTCCTCTCTTACTTTTTTCCCGTATATTTTAGTGGGATTCAGGCTTACGGCGTCATGATAGCTCCTTACAGTGAGCTATAAAAATATTAATATGACTAAGCCAGCATATACAAGGAGCAAATAGACAAAAATATGTTAAAAATGAAGATTCTTTGTTATTTTCCTTGCAAGGCTTTCTGGTGTGCACCGCTGGAGGGAAGGGGCGGTGGGGCAGGACCATGGACTCCAGCCCAGCTGAACCAGAAGATTAAGAGGAGATTGGTCGGAGGAGTCCAAGTGGTACAAGCTGGTGGAGACGTGATCTAGCGGCAGGAAAAATAAGACAACTGTGAAGCAATGTCTCTCTGATGACTGCAGGAAAATTAGGAGGAGGGCGATGCAGTAGATTCCTAGGTATAGCTCTTTTTGCTGTTCAAGCAAACATTTATTTTCATGTTTAGCATTTGGAGGAAAGTCACAGGACTGAAGCTCCAGTTTGCCTTCCTTTCAGTATCTCAAGGGAGCCTACAGGAGAGCTGGGGAGGGACTCTTTGTCAGGAAGTCTAGTGATAGGACAAGGGGTAATGGTTTTAAATTGGAAGAGGGGAGATTTAGGTTAGATATTAGGAAGAAATTCTGTCCTGTGAGGGTGGTGAGGCACTGGAACAGGTTGCCCAGAGAAGTTGTGGATGCCCCATCCCTGGAGGGGTTCAAGGCCAGGCTGGATGGGGCTTGGAGCAACCTGCTCTGGTGGGAGGTGTCCCTGCCCAGGGCAGGGGGGTTGGAACTGGATGATCTTTAAGGTCCCTTCCAACTCTAACCATTCTATGATTCTGCAGCTGTGACCCCTGTCATTTTTTGGTCAGCCCCTTGGACATGATGATGTTCAGCCTCTGCAGAGAGCATGGTCCAGAGGCGGCAGTGATGGACCAACCAGTCTCATGGTCTACTCTGATGTTCCTCCATTTGGGAGCATCAGAAGACCTGAGTATCATCACTAACAGCGGTGGTCTTCCTCTTGGATACATAGAATGGGAGAAACAATTGGAGATGAGAGGAAGAAATAGGTTTCATGGCAAAAGTATTGAGAACCCTGGAGATTTATACCTCCTCCTGCCTTTATCACAGAGTTTCTTGTTTTGGGGGCATGACGCGGTGGCAGCTGCATTTACTGTTTGATTGATGTGCAGGTTCTCTGGTGGTGGAGCTACAAAATTAGTTGTATCATCCCAACAGCCCGCGGCAGCAAAGGCAGCGAGGACAGTCCTACAGCTGAAGACGATACAGGGAGTCAGTTCCAATGGTTTATCTGCACTCACATTTCCAAACTTAAAGCTCCTCTAATTTGTGATATAAGGAGTCTGGGAAAAGAGTTGCTGCCCGTTACACTGTTGAGATGAGCCGAGGATTTCATTTGGAGCATATCTGCCCTGTGCACAGGTACCCTGTGCTGGGTTTTACTTGGAAAGGCAATCTGGCCAGAGGTGATCTCACCTGAAATTTAAAAAAGCATAATAATAATGAAATATTGTTGACAATAATGGCACTTTTGCAGAAGCAAGTAGGGAGGAAATAATCTTTCTGCCAAAGAATTTGGATTTCATAATGTGTTTTGAAGTGAAACTGGAGTCCTTTCGGAAGAGGAAAAGCACCGGTGCCTGAGCCCCCAGACCAACCCCAAACAAACACTAAAGCAAGCCTGCTGAAGGGATTCTTTCTTCATCACTAGAAGTTCCATCAATTAGTAATGTATTAGGTTAAAAGTGTTGAAAAACTACAATAATGAGAAAAAAAATAATCCTTTGGCAGATTGAGTTACTTTTCACATGAAAGACGTTCTGTGGGCAGTGCCCGGCGAAGGGCGTTATCCTGGTGTTCAACCAGGAAAGGAGGAAAAGGTGGCAAAAAAAAAAAAAAAAAAGCTCTAAAGAGAGTCAATTAACCTGTTTATCATTAAATAAAATGTACAAGCTTGTTCATAATGCAGGAATGCAAAGTGTAGCGTTAAAGGAAATGTAAACGTAACGGCAACTATTTCATTTCATGTGAGGTTTATGTTAGCTCCCTATTAAATTTAATGGGTTGCCTCATGAGAAGTAGCTCATTAATATGAATATGAAGAGCACGTTTCAACCTGCAAACTAAATAACACAAAGACGTGTGATGTTTGTTTTCCTTTGGTAGATCTTTGCTCTTTTTGAAAATATGAACTAATGCGGTAGAAATAGCTGGAGTCTGGGGGATCAGGCGCTGACGTGGGAGTCGGGGGCAGCAATTCTCATCCCACACGGTGCTGTTGGCTTCTGGTGTGAACCTCAGCAAATCAATTAGCGGCTGTTTACTTTGGTTACTGAATTGGGTTAAATCAATGAACAGTGTAATGCTTTGCTTATTGCAAGGCCAAAGAATTGTAGTTAATTATGGAGGTTTAGATGATCATCGTGGGCTGCCTGGAGCGATGGGCAGTGCTGGGAGTGGGGCCCCAGGGTTTGGGTTGGGGAAGGTGGGCAGCATCCTCAACGTGCCGGAGACCTGGGTTGCTGGAAATGCTTTACCCACTAGTGCTGTTGTTACTGGTTATGACTCCAGAGCGGGCATGGCCATAGCAGTTGGGTTTTGTGATGTGTCTACCCATGGATGGGAGAAAAAGGGACATCCTCAGGTCCTCAGTTCTCTTCGGGGTGATGGACAAAAGAGGCTTTCCCATGGGCAAAGTGTTTGTGTGGCTTTGGTTGCTGCTTGATGTGTTTTCAGTCAATCGCTACGTGAAAAAAAAGAAAAGCTAAATGAGCAAAAACCCCTTAAAAATGAAATTGAAAAATTAGACAGTAAATAGCCAGGAAGGACCATATTTATGGCCCTCAGAGGAACACTAACTTGCCCGCATTTATCAAATTAGGGTTAATTTTCCAGAAGACAGAGTCCCTTTTGTGGTTTCACCCTCTGGCCACAAAACTAACACTCACCTGTGAATTGCAGGCATTGTTGGGAGGGCTGGGGCCTCCCGTAACTTGGATTTTATTTGTTTATTTGTTACTTATTCATCAGCAAAATTTCCTTAAATTCATAAGTAGGTATAGGGGTTGTCTTAAAGCCTTCTGGTGAAGTTTATAACTGAGGTTTTTTGAAGCGTGGGATACATAAATACAACAGTTAAAATAAATGTTATAACTGAAAACTGCCAGAAATTCAGGCCTTGATCCTGTCGTGGGATATGATCAATTATTTCACTATAGTCCTGTAATGTGTCATTTAATTCAGTAGCTCAGGCTGATTCCTCTACACAAGTCCTCCGGGGCCATTGTCCACCCCTAAGATGTTCCTCTCCGTGGCTGGAGGGACCTCAGCTGCTGGTGACACATGTGCCATTGTGGTCGATGCCACTGAGGTCAGCCTGCCTACAGGTTGGAGAAGACACACAGACAGCCTGATGGAAAAAAAAAAAACCACAACAAACCCACAAAAACTCTGATTTCTTTCCTAATTTCAAAGTTCTCATTGTATTGTGATCACAGAAAGTTGGAGGAATATATTCATTTGTGTAAAAGTGTTATTGACACAACATTTTTTGATCAGTCTTTCTGGAATTACTCGTGGTGGGGATTTTCTTTTCCTGACCTTGAGTGTTACAAGCTGGGTCTGCTCTTGTGGGTCTGCAGAAGTGAGAGCTGCTCTTAATACTGGGAATCCCAAAACCCAATTTGGCTGATCGCTGGCCAAGAATTTGAGCTTTTTCCTGTTTGTTTTACATTGTGAAGGATCTTCCACCCCAGTGGGAGCAGTGGAGGTCTGCGATGAATTCATTCTCACCCCTGCTTCAGGCCCAGCGTGGAGCTGAGCTTCTGGGAGGAGCCCTGGAACCAAATCGTGACCCACCAACATATCAGCTGTGGTTCCTTGGGAGATGCTGGTTTCCACGGGGATGGAAGGATGCTCCACCGGTTTAACACCAGAGATAGTAGATCTGTGTAATTGCAAATAGGCAGGAGCCATCGTTGCACCTGTGTGAGCCTTCGCTGTGCCTTCTGATGGGTGGGAGCATCTGGGGGTAGAGTAACTGCACCACTTTCCTCACCATGTCTGGAGCACAGTGTCCTAAGGACCAGTGGTGGAAAAGCCTTGGCTTGATGTGTGGTAGCATTAGGGTGAATCACAATAAGGGCCAAAATGAAAAATATCGTAATAAAAGCAATCAAGTTCATTACAGGATACGAGTCCCTAAAATTTATGATAATAATTAAAAGTTTTGGAGGGGTCTCATAAAAATTACTTAGAAAGACCAGTAAGACCTGCATTCTGATCTTTAACTTGTTCAAGGAAAAAGTGTTAAGCATTCTACTTTTGTTTTGTTTTGTTTTGTTACATTTTTGTTCCATTGCGCATACTCAGGAGACCCCTTTATTTCAAATTTAAAATAGTCTATGAAAATCTGTATTGACGTAATAGCTTATTAGGCTACAAGCAAAATATTCCCAGAACTAATTTTTAATTAATATAGTTCACTGAAAACTTATAAAAGATTCATACATAATATGATAAAAGAAATAAACATCCTCAATACCATGTCAAGTTTCTTTTCTTTGTAAAACATTGTTTTTTCCTCTCTGCTACCAGCACAAGAAAAGCTACTCTTAGAAAATTGACTTGCGCTTGTCTTTGGCAGCTCTGTCAGATGTGATATTTCCTGATACATAAAATGGTGCTTATTAATTCAGAGGCAAATTCTGTCACCTTTTCTCACTCTGGGTACTGCCTCCCGTAAACAACTCTGCATTTTTAGTCCAAACTTTTCTTGGAGTTGGCCACCGTCCCTCCAGTGGGCTGCTCCCGAGCTGATGGAGGCCACTGGAAATCATCTCACTGACCTACATCGGTTTTAATTCAGTCATAAGGTAATTAAAAATGGCAAGGTTTGATAAGAATTCATCTCATCACTCTGCGATCCCATCAAAGTGAGGTATCAAGCTAGCACAAGCTCTTTGCGTTAAGTTCCCTCTGCAGGCAGTGAGATGTTGGCACCTCCAGAGATGTCTTTTGGCCACATTTCTGGAAGAGGAAGGTGCACGACACGATCTCTGAACAGGAAAACTTTGCTGAAAGTGCCCTAAACTCGATGTCCTTATGCAGGATGAGTTGGTCCCAGTCACAGGGTCTGACCCTGCAGATATTCACAAGCAGTTCTCTTCCCAGAAGCCCAGAGAGAAATGTGAAGGTCTGTCTTGAGCTTTGGCAGCAAGGATGACCTTCTGTGACCTGCTTGGCACAAAATACTTGGATTTTGCCCTAAGAAAAGCAACTGTTCGATGGATAGTATGAGTTGTTGATGGTATGACAAGCTGAGAGAGAGTTGGGGTTGTTCAACCTGGAGAAGAGAAGGCTCCAGGGAGACCTTAGAGCCCCTTCTAGTCCCTAAAGGGGCTACAGGAGAGATAAGGGGGGACTCTTGATCAGGGAGGGGAGCAACAGGATGAGGGGTAATGGTTTTAAACTGAAAGAGGGGAGATTTAGATTAGGTACAGCGAAGAACTTCTTCAGTGTGGGCGTGGTGAGACCTTGCCCAGAGAAGCTGTGGCTGCCCCATCCCTGGAGGGGTTCAAAGCCAGGCTGGATGGGGTTTGGAGCAGCCTGGTCTGGTGGGGGGTGTTCCTGCCCAGGGCAGGGGTTGGCACTGGGAGGGCTTTAAGGTCTCTTCTCACCCAAACTATTCTGTGGTTCTGTGTTGGATGTTGTGCTGCTCCGAGAAGCCCTTTCCTCCTCACTCTTTTCCCTCCTCCAAGTCCTCTCCAGAAGTAAATCCTGTGTGTCATTTTGTGTTGAGTTCTCTTTATTTCAGACTGTGCACGAGTCTCAGTTACGTCGGAGGTTTCCACCACAGAATTTCATGTGAAAGTCAGTCTGGGAAAGCTGGATAATAAAACCTGGGGACTTTTGATCATCGGTGGGGAGGGAGGGATGGGGCCTCCTGGGTGTGACCTGGCTGAGGCATTCAGTAATAGGGTGGAGGCTTTACTGCTTCATCCTTCCTAGTTTTCGCAAAGGAGAGAGGAGGAATTGAACTGGAAGGCTGACAACCTGAACTCCCATTTCCTGTGCCGTTATTCCTGGTAGCCACCGGAGTCCCTGCAATAGCCCCAGGCAGAGGCTGTGTCGTGTTTCTCCTGACGTGGTGACAGTTCAACCTTCTGATATTTCTGCAGCCATAATGAAACTTTGCTGCCGCTCCTCAAAGAAAAGGCATTTGAGTTCTGACTGAAGGTGTACTTTGAAACTTTAGGAAGATGAGAGGCTGTGCCATTGCTGAAATCGCTAAACTCTACCTCTGACAAACTATGAGAAGATCCTGTTCAGTAACAACTCCTTGGTGGACATTTGTCAATGGGTGTTTAAGTTATTATACATCTACCGTAGCCCCTGTACCAGCATCCTGTTCCTCACCTCAACAGCACACCCATCAGAGCAGTGATGTGACAGCACTGGCTATCTCTTGGAAGATCTTTTCTAATTAATCCAATTTAGTATCTCAGTCTAAGTCAGGATAACACTGTATTTAACAGGATTTAGTCCTGGGTGTTCTGGATACCCGTAGCTCCTGTGCAGATTTAATATACTCAGCATTTTTCAGGATTAGGCCTGAAGGGCTCACTCCGAAAACATTTAAAATCAATAGGTGTTTTCCTTTGGCGTCGGTGGGCTTTGGTTCAGGCTCTAAATATCAGTCAATACTTTCTAATCTGAGTTCAACAAAGTATTTTAAAATCAGATTTCCAAAACCCCTATTACTTTGCAGACCATAACTTCTTGAACTTGGTTTAAGATTTTGTCACGGTTTAGCCTCGGCGGCAACAAAAGCGCCACGTGGCAGTCCCTTGGCTGCGCCCCCCAGCAGCGGGGGGGGAGGATGAGAAAGAAAAGGCAGAGTCGTGGGTTGAGATAAAAACTGTTTACCAGAGCAACAGGTATTGCAGGGAAACAGTAACACAGATGGAGGAGACAAACATGAGTACAATACCGACCGCGCTGCGCCGCCCCGCCCCGCCCTGACCGCCACCGGCGCCGCCGAGGGCACCCCGTCACTGCCTGCCCATATATACGCCTACACCGTGACGTCACCACGCCCACTCCCGGCTGTGGCCCCTCCCCTCCCCGGCTGGCTCCCTGCTCCCCCTGGGCCTGGCACACATAGGGTGGAATAGCTGTGCTGGATAGAGACGGGGGAGAATCAACCCCGTCCCTGGTCAAAACCAGGACAGATTTTAATAGGGAAATATTAACCAGAACAGTAATGATATTATTAGTTGAAGTTTTAGCTTTTAAATTCAATAGAAATTACTACTGGGTATTCTTTAGTGCTTTAGAAGGAGAATGATTAATTTAAGGTTCAGGTGCAAGACAAGGTCAGGAAAGAATTGTTACTGTATACAGTGAGCATTTCAAGATGAATTTGTAGTTTGAAGTATCATTTTATGATGCATTTTCTGTTTTGTTATCAGGGGAAGTATGATGGGTGACATACGAGTGATCACAGTGTTTTGGTGCAATGTTCTGTGATGGGCTTTTCATAAAAATTAGCTGACAATGTCAAGAGTATACAAGTAAATTTATAGCTTTCATACTGGACTGCCATTCCCAGAGCTATTTCCAATCACTTGGGCTTTTTATTAAGTTTATTGTTCTTTTATTGTTCAGTGGAGTGTAAGCAGCAAGATTACAAATAAATGTAAGTTGCAGTGGGTATGAAGTCAAGCTTGCAGAATTAGGGAAGATGCGAGTGGAGGAAAGCAGAAATTAATTTGAATCATTGGCGAGATGAGAGACCACGTCCTGACATCTCTCGTCAGATGCCCCGTTCGGAGGCTCACATCCTGCTCCCACCAAAGTTACGGCAAAAAAGGCTGAAAACAAAGTGTTAGTTCTACTTCCAAGGCATGGACCACTCTTTGCTTTCCCTTTCTTGCTTATTTTTGTTGCCCTCTTCCCTCTGCTGCCTTCCTCCTGCTTACTCCAGCGCCTGTTTGCAGCACCACAGGACCAACAAGTGAAGGGCAATGAAGTTTCTCATTTTAGTGTCATTCTCATATCTGCAGCGTGAAACCTTCAGCATTTATTTCCCTCTGCTTTTTCTCCCCTCAAAGAGTGAATACTTTATCATTGTGGTTAATATCCTGAGCAGCAGAGCAGAAAATCAGACTTGTAGCTTTTAATGACTGCAAGTTAGTAAAAAAAAAATCATTTTTATGTGGCCCTTTAATACTTATACAGACTTCTAGAAACATAATTAAAATTTGTGTTCCTTCTTTGTTATTACTGCTGTGGACTCCACTTAAACTGGATGCTGTTTGTCTGGGCAATCAGACAATAGCTGGAATCCAAAAGCAAATTGATTTGCTGTGTGGCTTGTGCTATTACTTAAGTTATAAATAAAATGATTTTCCCCAGATGGCTCCCCAATGGCCCTGCGCTCTTCCCGGTACCGGCTGCAGCTTTTCATCCCTGCTGCAACTCCCTCCTGCATTCATTCCCCCCACGACCACTTGCACGTCCATCCTCCCCTTGACACTACTCTTGCTCCAGTCTTCCTCCAAACAGAATGATTTGGGGTTGCAAGGGACCTGTGCAGATCATCCAGTTCAACTCCACCTGGGAGCAGGTCCTCCCAGAGCAGGTCGCACAGGAACATGTCCAGGTGAGTTTTGAATGTCTTCAGAGACTGAGACCCCATCCCCTCTCTGGGCAGCCTCTGCCAGGGCTCTGCCACCCTCACAGGGAAGAAGTTCCTCCTCATGTTTAGATGGAACTTCCCATGTTCCAGTTTGTGCCCGTTCCCTCTTGTCCTGTCACTGGGCACCACTGAAAAAAAGACTGGCCCCATCCTCCTGACACCCACCCTTTAAGCATTTAGAAGCATTGATAGATCCCCCCTCAGTCTTCTCTTCTCCAGGCTGAAAAGACCAAAGTCCCTCAGCCTTTCCTCATCGGAGAGATATTCTAGTCCCCTCATCATCTTTGTAGTCCTGAGATGGGTGGGGAAAAGATCGTGGGGACTCCAAGTGGCTGTGGGGGTCCTCTGGAGGCCACCATGTGCTGGAGGATTGTCAAAAGCCACTCTCCTGGCTCAGCTGCGGTGTTGCAGCTTTAGAGATCTAGCACTGAAATCCAGTGAAATGGCATTTTGGTTGAAATGGGAAGGATGCCCAAGTTTTTGCGTTCTGGCCTGAGGGCAGTGCCAGGTTTTCCCCTTTCTGAAGGTCCCTGTGGTGGGAGATGCTTTGCCAAGGGGGGCAGGACCCTGCTGTTGGGTCTGTGGGTGCCAGCCCTTACAGTGCTTCTCTTATGAATAAGCCTGTTGAAGCCAATGGGGCCAGTCACTGGTGAAGAATTAAGTGACATTTCAGGTGGCAAGTTGGTCTCCTAATTAATTTTTCTCGTGCAAACATTTTGAAACAGAAAGGCAAACTTTTCCTGAGGTTGTATATTTACTTCACAGGCAAGTTTTCCTTCCAAAAATGTGGGCAGGGCACCATTGGCAACTATAAATATACATCTGAGAGCGTATTACATACACTGACCCATGCTTTGTTTTCATTTTGCCATTTCAGGATGACTGAAATCATTAATCTTACATGCTATATTTTTGTATTTTTGTATTTATTTTTTTTTTTAGAAACTGGGAAGATGTAACCCGCAAACACACAACATTTGTAACAGAAGGAAAACAATTATGATGAAAACAAGTATATTGGAAAATTGTGGGACTAAAAATAAGTATTTTTCCATGAACACAATAGAACTATATTGAGAATTACAGGCAAAAAAAATATAAAATCAATAAAAAGTAGTATATAATAGCTATAGAGTTCAAGCAAAGTGCATTCATTCCCGAGTCCCTAGGAGGACCCCTGATATATACGTGCAAAACTTAATGAAAATCAGACTTTGTTGTGTCATCAAAACCAGCAAAGGATTTGGCTGAGTTTTTCCCTACGTTTTGGCTACTCATTGCTCCATAAATATAGCACCTATTTAAAGGACCAAGCCTTGCTTTTATTAAAGTAGGTTGCGAACCTCAGGCAAACTTTATCAGAGGTTTGGGGGCCCCCATCCTTGCTTGGGGCATGGAGGAGTGCTCAGTGGGGGACACTGAGAGGGTCCCACATGGGACTGCAGGTTTACTGGGGGTGGTCAGACACGGGGACATCCCCTTGTCCCTGCTGGTGTCATCCCGGAGTGTAAAAATAGTGGTTTGTATCTTCTGGACGAGTTGTTTTCCAACCATGGTGGCGGTTCTCATTCCTACATATGTTTGTGCCAGCCCAGTGTGTTTTATAATGGTATCTATGGTTGAATTTAGGGTATAGAGGCTTATTTGGATTTATTTTTCGGTTTTAAATGCAGGAGAATGACCTGCTGTAATTCAGCACAACATTGGGCCGTGCACAAGTCCAAGATGTTGGTGGGTATCCCTGCATGAAGCTCCTGGGGCCTCTCAGGGCAGGTCTGTCCCTCACCCACCGCTCCTCCATCCCACCCAGCATTACCCAGGGCTGTGTCCCACCTCCCTCCGTGGTTCCCCGAGTCCTTCACAAGGTCTGGGCTCCTCCAGCTCCTTCAGAAACATGGAATTACCTGAAGTCAACAGAAGACAGTGCAGGGTTTTACTAAAAAGCTGCCAAAAACTGTGACTCGCTGCAAAACCAGAGTAATCCTGGGCCTCAGTCATCCAGGAAATACTAATTAATAAAATTCTAGTTGGAGAATAACTTTAACAACTCCATTTATTTTTTTTTCTTCTTTATAGTGCATGATTACAGCAATACTGTATTTTTTAAGCATCCCAAATATGTTTTCTTCCCACGGAAAATTTGCCTTCCCTCTTCTCTGTCATCCCGCTGATACTGAATGACTCTCAGCTTTACAATCTCATAATTTTTAATAAAATCAAAGGAGATATAACACTGAGAGCATTCATAATCAATTAAGTTGGAGCTGCAGGATCCCAGACTGAGGAAAGCCTTTCTGGTTGTTTCCATGGGCTTCATAAACTTTTGTTTGTGAAGGAGCGACACAACTAGGAATCTGTCCATCTGAGCTTCTGCTTTGCTTCACTTATGAAAAAAAAAAAAAAAAAGCAAAGTGAAATGTTTTTATTTTGCTTGTTGAAAGAATACGGGGAAGGATGAGAATGGAGACATCCATTCTGGCTCCCAGCCAGCCCAGCTTGGCCAAGAGGCAAGTTTCCTATAATTTCAAGATACGCAACAACAAAAAAAGAAAAACCCTATTGTTGTTGCAGCTTTTATTTGATTGTTTGCAACTTAAGGAAAAAAAAAAAAAAAAAAAGGAGAAAGGCAGCAAACTATAACTTTTTAAATTAGTTTAAAAAATAATTCCTAGAACTTTCTTTCCCAGAAGATAGGCTGGCTCCTCGCGGCAGCCAGGCGTTACGCACCCAGCCACGATACAATGGCTTGCTCCGGGGCAGAAACCTTAACATGCAGTTTTGCAACTCCTGCTCGGATGAGTAATCTTTACTTCTGGCCCACTCACATGAGTGAGGGGTGCTTGAGTAAGAAATGGTGGAAGGGTCTGGCACGCTGACAGCAGCGGGGGAATGAATTGAGCAATGGTTTTTCAAACCCACTGTCAGCATCTCCCTACACTTGGCCTGAGTTTCCTTCACGGGGGGTTTCAAGGCATGGGCACAGCCGTGACCCTGGGCTTAGTAGGCAGCTAGGCAATGCCTTTCATTCTGTTCAAACACTTAAAAAAATATAAAAAAGCCAAATTAACTGTATTACCATATTTTTAAAAATGTATAAAGTTTGTAGAGGCAAAATATAAACAGGATTGAGGATGGGGTTGGTGAGGAGCAAGGCGCGCCTTGCTAAATGTGCCTAATATTTAAAGCTTGGATTATCAAGCTTCAAGATATCAGTTTAAACTTGCAAATCTTATAGTTGGATTAGGGGATGGTTTACGTATATGTTAGATCTTCCCGAGTGCACTTTTCAGCTTCTGATAATATTTATAAATAAAGAGTATCTATATACGTATTTTCACCTTTCTGGAATCTTTCATGGGAATTAGTGAGGCTGGGTCTCAGGAGACAACTTTATTTTGTTAAACCTCTAACACATTTTGTTTCATGTTGAGTCTTTGGGAGCTCTAATACGGTTTGGGTGGGTAATGTTTCCATACATTACTGCTCCATTCATAATCCATTACTTGGATAATTCCTCATTTGTGAGACCTGGAGAAATTATGGTATTCACAAGCATTTTTTGAATATTTATGTAATGTCATAGCAGGGCTTAGGATATCAGATGGCTGGAGACAAAGGCAAGATCCTCAGTTATTCTCATACTTAAGTGCCAGTTTGATTCCTTGGCAAAAATGTAAATTGCAAAGAATTATTGAACAAGGGGATTACATTGTAAAGCAGTTATTCCAACAGCTGCTGCCCGTAAGAGGGGATCTGAATTGTGCAGGAAGGTAATTTGACTGTGCAGAACCAAGTCGCAAAGCTGAGAGTATCAGCACGGTTCCTGGGTGCTTTGCAGAGCCAGAGACATCCCCGTGGCAGGGAGGACAGTGGGGTCCCCAAGCTGGAAGCTGCTCCCTCAGAGCAGGAGCTGATAGTTTGGTGATTTTTAAGGAGAGCTGGTGTTGAGGAGCATTTCTGGCCTCTTCCACAGACACGGACTCCAGTGGTCCAGATACAACATTCCTGGAATTCGTCCCTGTGCTGTTATCCGCCTCGCTCACAGCATTCCCACTGCTGGCTCTGGCCGGGGAAGTTAATCTTCTCTCCTACTTATGGGCTTTATTTTCTGGTGCGAAAGGCTGCTGCCTTCCATCGCGTGAGGACATCCAAGTGTCACTGGCAGGTAACCAGCTCCTCGGGTGGATCCGGGATGATTCCCTAGGAAAGGTTAACTTCAGGCAGATGGGGTTATAGGGGGGGACACAGCTCCTGCTGTGCCAGCTCCACACGAGTCCAAACCAGGGAGCGCCCAGGGAAGGAGCAAGCAGTTGGCAGGGAGTGCCTGGGCAAGGAAGGATGGAGAGGGCTCCAGGGGAGGAAGGGGCAGCAGAGGATGGGAGAACCCCAGGGAGAAGAGGGACTCCGAAGTGCTGCAGCCCACCATTCCCTAGATTCCCCTCCTTGGGGACAGGGAGGTGGCAGGGCAAGAGGCAGCAGAGCAAAGCTCCCTGGGTCATGGTCGAAAACACCATGGCCAAGAAGGAGCTGAGCACCATGAGGGTGGACATCTGGAAGCAGCTTCGGAAGCATGGGAAGGATATGGCCCGCTGGGATAACAATCCTGCCAGGGTTTTGCTGGACTGGCTGCTGGAGATCAGAGGGGGAAGATAGGAAAGTGGGACCTAGTCTAGGGCAGGTGGTTCTCACACTTTCCCCGAGCCTGTGGTCAGACCAGAGCGGGACCACTGGGGAAGGTCCCCACACTGGTAGCGCTGGGGGATCAGGAGCAGAGCCCAGGAGGCATCACCAGTGTCATCTGAAGAACTGGGGCACCGGGTGCAGGCTGCGGCTGATGCAGATTAAGAATTTTTAATTTTAAAGGAAAAAATTTTAAAAAATAAAATAAAATTGATAGCTGGGCTAGATGATCTCAAAGGTCCCTTCCAACCTAGACAATTCCATGATTCTCTCATTGTTTTGCACTTGGCTGTTTCCATCTCATAATATAAATGGTTTTTACAGAGGTGAGAAATAAAAAAACACTGTAAGTTTAACTTCTGAGAAGTGGAAGGGGTGGAAGCGAGCAGGTGAGTGGGCTGCCAGAGATCACACAGTGAACCAGGCTCAGAATTCAGAATAAATATGTCTCCTGAATCCAATTTCCACTTTGTAGGTAGCAGGTATTTTTTCCTGTCTCCTTCCTTTGTAGCGGGAGCTGTGTGGTGACAGTTACTAATGGATTGCAATCATCGTGGTTCTCACAACAGCACGCAGCGTAACCGGGCGGTGGAACAACAGGGCTACGGTAAACAATCCGTTTTGGCAAGCTGACATTCAGGAGAAGTTTATTATATGTAAATAACGTTTGATTTAGTTCTGAATGGCTCTCAGAGACTCCTCCTGCTCCTGGGTCCGTAGGAAGGGAATATTGGGAGGGGGGCTCAGAAGGTGGGAGCTGCCCACTCTGTGGCACAAATACCCAGCCAGAGCATAATGCAAATGGCAGAGTGGGATTCAAAAATACCACAATGGGAATATTAGTTTCCTTCTATAAATTGTGCTCAATTCACAGGTAAAAGACATCTCCCCACGCACAGCTAGGAAATACCAAATAAATCCTTGGAGGGACTGAAGGCTGCGTTGGGCAGACACAGAATTGTCCATTTATCCCTGAAATAAAGGTACCATCCTATGTGCAGGTATCCCCCGCGGTGGGCTGGGCCTCTGCCAGAAATTCAGGACCAAAATTCTCCTCTACCCAATGGAAAGGTGGGGAGAAGGATGTGGGTGGTCAGGATGGAAAGGAAGGTGAAGGTCGTGGATGGGTGATCAGGCCATTGGAGTCCCCATCGCATGGCCATGAAGGACTTGTGCTTCCACGGGCTTGGGAAGCCTGGGGAGGATCCAGGGTTTATCTGCAGTCGTTAAATCTAATAAGGAATATTCTTTATAAAGGCGTTTGCAAACACAAGAAGGCATTGCTCTTACATTGAGAAAATAGCGAAAATGATTTAAATTGCAATGTAGGTATTTACTTTTCCTGGAAGTAAATCGCACTGTCCTTCCCTAAACAAAGCTGCTGCAGCTTCTGTTTGCCCCATCTCCCCAGCAGCGCTAAACCCAGACTCATCACCATGTGCTCAACTTTAAGCACAGGCTTAAAAGCAGCCAATTTACTTAATTGAGTGGCAAGGGGATGTCCTGAATGCCTCTTCGGGTGCTCCCTCAAAACTAATGGTGTAAATTCATTGGTTTCCAAGGAATATGACCTGGGCTCTTGGGTTCTTAAGGAAGATGACATCCGAGTTGTTGCAGGGCGAGATGTTTTTGCTTCTATGGGGCTTGAATTTAAGCAGAACTATTTTTATGGGAAGTGTGATGTTGCTTCTATCGATTCGGCAGCTGGGGAGAGGGTGTCAGTGGGTGACCTTGAAAAATGTGATAAGTGGCAAGGGTGCTGAAAGGTTGACGCACAAATGGGAGAGCTAAAAGCATATTTATTTCTAGCCTGCGACGATCAAGAGGGGTGAAGTTCGTGGATCTCCTCTCCATAAGAAGAAGCTCCTCAGTAGCCATGGAGTGCTTTCCACCACCTTCTTAGCTTTGCACAGAAAATATTCACAGCTATGAGAGGGTTCTGTGAAACCCGGCAGCACTGAACCTGGAGACCTTACAAGTAAATAAATAAATAAACAAACAAATAAATAAATAAAGGCGAAATTTAAACCTGAGGCCCATATGTATTCTGGTTTGTGTTAAAAATGATACAGACGGAGATTAAAAATAGAAAAAAAATATTAAAAAAAATTGCATGACTAAAATTGTAAACATTATTTTACTATGCATACAGCAGATGCCTGTGAATGCGGTTTGTAACAGGCGAGTAAGGAAATTACCAAACATTTCCCAACCCCGTTCTCTCTGAGAGGGAGCAAACATACCCCCCCGGGGTGCAGATGGTTCCTGTACTACTTAGGCATCCATATAAATATTTCTGTTTGCCAGAATGAAGCGGAGATTTTGGCTGTTAATGATTTATTATTCTCAGCACAGTGATAATTTAGTGGTTTTCCAAGTAAATTAGCCTGAACTCCTCAAAGAAAGCTGCGAGGACCAGCCCCTACCCCTGCAAATGATCCAACTCGTTTGTGCGAGGGAGCGCGGCTTGGCCAGCTCCTCCTGCTAATTAGGGGTTAGCAGAAAAATAGGAAATGTGCATAAAAAAAAGTTTAAAAATGTTATCATCTGATGGATGTCACAGTTTCATAGTGGAAGAGACGCAGCAAGGGGCGTGCGAGCAGGCAGGGGATGATTTGAGGGCTCAGTGGAATTAGCCAGCAGAAGGAAACGGGAAATCAGGGGACTCGGAGGTAGATGCTGCAGGGAAAAAATAGGCTCGATGAGCCTTCTTGCTGAAACATTTAAATAAAGCTGTTCTTAGAGGTTCCGATGTGACAGCCCCATGCTGGAAAAGGAAGAAACGCTCCGTCTCACGCTGGCTGCAGATTGTACGGGAGGTTCTACCTAATTCTGGGAAATGTTAAGGCAGATAATCAGAAAAATGGGAACAGAAAGTGTCATTCTTGGAGATTCCCCCGGTTCCAAGAAAAACGTGAAACCTCTGACGTTCAAAAGAAATCAGAGGGAGTTCTGCAACCAGGGCTGTTGTTGCTGTGACTGGTTAAAATAGCAGCAAAAAAGGAAAGCAGCTGTCACTTACAAGATTTCTGAAATATTACCAGCAGCCTGGACACGCCCTGTCAATACTCCTTAGTTTTCCAGGAGGGTATTTACTGCTTTTCCTCACTATTCCTCCCAAAATCAATGGTCTTTCCAAAGTGTTTCCAAAGCAAATGATAGTTGTGTTCTTATTATTCTGTCCCCAGCACACGTACTGCTTGTGAGCATTTACATTTGCTAGTACCTGGGGTGGCCCCATGCAAAGCTTTGGATAAAGTTTAAAATAGAACCAAATTATGCATATAATTAAGAAAGCGGTTGATAAAGCTGCCCTTCCTCCCCCCATCCCCCCATCCCATCAATGCCAGCTGCTTTGTAAGGATGAGATTTATAAAAAAACACAGAAACCAAATCAATCCCAAACAGCAAACACATAAACGTGGACCCTTTGTATTTGCCTTCTGGGCTGCACGACTGCTTTGGGGTTGTAACTTTTCTCTACGGCCATGGAAATTAGACAGCACTTGTTGTTGAAGTGGCATTTGAGTGTCAAGGAATCAGCTGGTTCTGAGTTAAACTTCACAGAGGTACATGAGATTTTTTTGGCACGATGCTAGACACCAAGTATTGCAGCGTTATTTCATCTCTCTCTCAATGGGAAAGTCCCAAATACATCCTGTTTTTAAGTTGTATGTTAGAGGAATAATAGGCTTCTGGAGACAGATTAATTTATAAAGTGAAGAACTAAAATTCCTCCTTCAAAAATGTAGCGCTCACTTGAAATCCTGACAATAAGCTCACGTTGTCACAGGCACAGTTTGTACTCACTGCTTTGTTTATCTCTAGGACTTGCATTAATTAGCACTTAGAAATGCTTTTGAGGCATCTCGTTCATAGAAGGCACTGAGTTCCTATTGAGTGTAATGAGAGCATCTCCTAAAGCTAAAACTTACCTCCTCCAAGCAGGTGGTACCGGAGGTTTAATGTTCTTGGGCACATTGCTTTAGTATTTTTGTCACTACCATCAACTTCTTTTTGGGAAAAAAAAAAAAAAAACAAAAACCAATGTTGGGTGAGGAAACAAAACTTCACAATTAATCCGCACAAATAATTAAAGGGCTTTAACATTTTCCTTTTGGTAGCCATGCCTCTTGAAGCTAAAATATCTGGAGCCTAAAGGTCTTCACGGGGAGGAGGCAGCAGCTTTTGGGTTCCTGTCACCTGTGGCTCCTTTGTCCCTTTGCTCTTTGAAGAGCAGTTCTATTTATTTTTCCTGATCTGTGAGTTCAGACTGAGATGTTTTCCTTCACACCTTAAAGGACTTCAGTTTGTTTCATAGGATGCACAAAGCTGGGAACAGAATACCGCTTAAGCAGGAGAGAAGGAAAGGAAGAAAAAGCTGAGGACTTTGGACCATAACATGGTTCAGCGTCTCTGGGGAGGGGCCCATGTTCTTGTGGGTGAAGTGGAGGTTGGTGAGAGTTGGGTGAGGGTCGGGTGTGACAGAGCCCCCTCCCGGTGTCATGGATGTGAACCCTAAGGTAGTGATTGGCATACATACTGTAAAAACAGTATGGAAAATTGGTTATCACTGAAAGGCAAATTGGGCTCTCATGCAGCTTTGGTTATTTATGAGTGTGCTGTATGTTACTGTCCTAGTGTGGAGCCGACTGGAAGTAGCGTAGTTCTGTTCTGGAGTCAACCCAGAAATTAATTTGCTTGTCTGAATGCAAAGCCTACCTTGTCTGGTCTCACGTATTTTATTTACTGCTCCATCTTTTTGGAGCTCTTTGTCAATAGATTTACAAATACTGTCCGTTAGTGAAGAATTCTTGGGAAGAATTTTTTTATATGGGATGGTTTCAGTTATCCTTCTACCTACTATTTAATGTGCAATGTTTATTTATTGTTGTGTTGTATGATTGCAATAAACAATTGTAGCCGTCAGTTTCTTCTGATTAAATACCGTATTTGTTAAATAAATAAAATGATAGTAATGAACTGGGCCATTCTCTGCATGTAATGTATGACTTTCATATTTCTGACACTTTGGAAGATATATGAAATGCTGATATGCAAGAGAAGGCTTGTAAATCAAAGGGAGCCGGAAAAGATTCGGATCTACTTTCTAGCAGAGGGTCATCTTTGCCATTATAAACTCTGAGGGTACTTTTGACTTCTCTCTGGGCCAAGACGTACTGGTTTGAATAGGAAGCCGGACCCAGAGGACGTTCATTAACAGCTCATGAAGGAAGGATTTTAAGACACATGAGCTCTCTCAGGATATGCAGAAAGATTTGTGTGCACGATTAACGGGTCAAGGTGCTGGGTCAGGATCACATGTGGAACCTCCATCCATGTTCCTGCCCATCAGCACCCCCAGGTTGGCTTTGCTGTAATCATTAGTTATTGGTCCCTGCAGAGCCACAACTGAGGTGCAGTGATTTTTTTCCACCTTGGATCCGACCATAGATAACGCTGAGGCACAACTGGCAGATACGTGTGTGCTTTTTAATTAAACAATTGATTTTATTTTCATGCAAATTGAGCTGTGCTGTTTGGGCTCTTAAATTGCACGGTTCAGGCTGCCGGTCTCTCTGCCGGTGGAAGTTAAGGTGTTAAGTTTCGTTGCTGGAGGTGTTGCGGCAGTGAGGCATTTCCAAGAGCTTCCTCACGGCAGAGCTCAGCAATTCGCACCGATTCAGTAATTCATGTGCAAGGTACTCTCACACCTCCTCTTCATTTTATTCTCAGTATTCCACAGAGCAACCTTATCTCCACCTATCAATTATTGTGGTATTAATTTATATCGCTCCGTATATCTCCCTTACTTTGCTGTTTGTCGCATGCTTACTTAAAATATGTCAACGTCCCTGAGCCGGTTTCTGTAAAATGAGGCCAGAACTGAATGCTGCAGGTATATTTATGTGCTAATGCCACAGCAGAGGGTTGGTTTTTTTTTTTTTTTTTTTNCTTAAATAACAAAAATAAGATTTAAAAAAGTTGTCAGAAGAGTACCCAGAGATACTGTGCAAACAGGAAGCGTTTTGATTATGTTTACTGGTGCAAAATTAGTAAAGAGTTTGAAATCGTCTTGTGCTTACAGATTCCATTGTTTTCAAAGAATAATTCCATCTATTTTAGCATTTTCAAGTATAATTCCATTGGTAATAGCTCTTCCTTTGATTGTGAACTACGCTAATTGAAAGGTGTGGTACAGTGTCTGTTTTGGCAGTTATGCTTATATCTTTTGTTTAAAAACTCAAAGTGTTGGCTTTCCTGTCCAGCCTTCCTTAGTATTTTCTGTTTTGGTGGTGTGATGACAGACTTACAGTGTGTTTCCTTGTGTGTATGGTAACAGATGTTTATGTGAATAACAGACTTTTTTATGAAGGCACACACTTTATAGCCAAATACTAATTAAAAATAATTGCATGTAAGCATTTTTGTTTATTCCCTGTTGTGCATCTTTAATCATTTGAAATCACCTGCAGTTGAAAACTGAGGCAAAGATTTGATACTGCAATTATAAGAGGCCATCTGACTCTATATTAGAAAGGAACAGTAACATATTTGAAGAGGAAATTATTACGAAAAGTATGTGAATGCCTGCCCTCTCCGAATTCGCTTTTATACGGCTTGAAAACAGCGATGCATTATTTTGTTAAACTAATACGAGTTTAAGGTAGCTCATCTACCAAAATGATCGGTTCTTGACTGACATCCTGTTCAGGACATATTCTGTGCACTAATAAGCTCATTACAAATATATTTTAATTAGGTGTGTAACAGATGGTTCAGAGTAAATACGGGCAGTGGTACTTTTTAAAGAATAGAAAAAACACAGGTTCTTTTTAAGGACTCAGCATCTCAGGTTGGATTTTATCAAGAGCTGATTGAGTTAAGCAAAGTGAAAATTACCGTCAAAGGCACTTGAAATCATGAAAGAAGTAAAAACTAAACAAAAACAACAAAAAAACCAACCCACCAAAGCCAGAGTTAGCAGAACTGTGTATGTTCAATAAAGACTAACCAATACCAAAATGAAAAGGTCATTCTTCTCATGGTTCGACAATACTTTAATCTTTATACATAAGCAAGGCAAAGTTTTATTGTAGATCCTGCCTGTTGCTGACTGGCAACACCCAAAAAGCCACAAGAACTCAATATGGTCCTGGTGCTTTCCATGGGCTTGGATCAGATCGATAAAATAAATCAAAGAATAAAATAAAATGGGGGCCTCACTTTGCTCTTTTTACTTTGCAGAGTACAACGCTTGGGAGGACAACGGGGGACCCTTCTTCCTAGAGGAGGGAGCGTGCCCATGGGCAGCCTGAAGTGGTTGCAGTCTCTGGCAGGTCCATCCAAGGGGACAACATCAAAGCAGGACCCTGGAGAACATCACGCAGAAGCTGGTTTGGGGGGCAAGGGGAAGATGCTCAACCATCCCAGTGTCATGTGTTGGCTGCCATCTCCAGGGGGACAACGGTGCACTCCCTCAGGATCCCAAGGCCATCCCACCTTCACTGCCTCCTCGTCTTGGGACGGAGACATTGCTGCACCAGCAGGTCACCCAAGGCTGAGCAGAGGCCAGGGGTGGCTCGTGGCAGCACCAGGGGCGGGTCAGGGGACACGGGGCAAAGAGAAGGGAACATGGCAAAGTTTCAGATAAAAAAGGTCAATGAAAATAACGGGGAGGCTGCAATTGGAGAAGCAGATTCATTGGTATTTGTGGATTAGATGGAAGTTTTGGTGTATTTGGTAATAAGCAGGAGCTGAAGAGTGGAACTCTTAACCAAACCCACTAGAGCTGGAATGCTTAATAAAAGAAGAATTGACTTCATGGTAATTAAAATCCTGAGGACCTGACAGCATCCCCATAAAGATTAATTGCAAGCAAAGTCTATGGTTTTAATCGTTGCGATTTACACCTTCCTACTTTTTGAAAACCAGCGTGTGTTTTTCCCCTGGCCAGGCCAGGGCTTGGGGGCTTCTCCACGCCCTGAAGAGGATTTCACCCTTTCTGTTCTGCAAGGGTGTCGGGTGTGCAGCTGAAATTGGAAAAAAAGTCCATACACAGGCTTTGGGACCCGACACAATGTTTGCTCCCTGCTTTAGACACCGCCTGGTTACCTTTTATGCCGCATACCGGTACATTAGTGAAGCAGCTCCTTCCCCTCCCAGTGCCATATGCGCATGAAGAGATCCTGGAGAAACTTCAAGCGTATTTTCTGCACACACAAACACACACACCCCCATTTGTTGCAGTTTCAGAAAGAAGAGAATACTCTGAAATTAAAAGGTGACCTCAGAAGGGAGCAAAATTAGAATAATAGGTGCCAGGAATGTGCCTTCAGTCCTGTGAAAGAATGCTGTGTTGCAATTATTTCACATCTGCTTTATATTCCGTTTGAAAACACAGGTGCTCAACCTCGGTGAAAATTATAAATAAAAATTCAGTATTAAATTTGAAAGATGATAGAATACACGGGGGAGAAGAAAAGTAATCAGAGCCCAGGGAGGGACTGTGCTCAGGAAAGGATTAGGAGGCGCCGATCCTTTTGCAAAGGCAGCGCTGGCTGTTGGGGAGGGAAAGCGAGGGGACTGTCCTGTCCTGTGCTGGACATCAGTTGAAAGTGATGAAGGTGCCTGAATGCATCCAAGAATTCCTTCCAAGAGCTCTGCATCCACAGAGAGATGATAGCATAATTCATTATCTATCACAGATAGATGGATGCGCAGATGGGCGGTGCTTAAAAAATTATTATTTGAAGTTACATCCCGCTACTCAAATTCCACCTGCATTTTATTGGCGAAGGTGGTGAAGGTACAATTTGAAGGGACATGTACTTTGGAGCACTTACATCTCTCAAGAAGACGGTATTGACAGCATTCTCAAAGGCCTTTGGGAAAAAAATGTTGAAACCATGTGGTCTAATTTCTGTTCCTCGCCTGGATCACATCTTATAAATTCTATGTCTTTCTACAGTTACATCACATATTACATTATTTATTTTGCAGCACAGCAAATATGGTCATGGATAAACGCCTGAAAAATTACTTTTTGCAAGTATCCACAAGAAGAGGCTGTTATTTAAGTGCTTCAGTAGTAATAGAATGAAAATGTCTGATACCGAAATATTTAAAAGATATTCTATTTTATTTTAAACTGTGTTTGGACAGGTCTTTGAACTTTTTAACTCTCCAGAACATGTTTATTTGCTTTATTTTTGTATCTTGAGGGAATAAATGCCTTTTGAAGGAAAGCTGAACTCTTCACGAGTTGCACTTGCATTGGTCACAGGTGGTGAAAAAGTTCACTTCATCTAATATTTTAAGAGAAATAGTAGTGACACCAGAAGTATAGGAGCAGCACCAGGTGTTGTTAACTCATTTTTACAGCAAGAATTGTCAATGTCTTTTTTATCTTAGGAAGAAGAACATTACAGTGGTGCAAACCATTGTGCCAATGAGAAAGGAATAGCTGTTATCCCAATTTTGACTTCCCTTTCTGCTTTGGAATCTGCAGACTCCTCCAGGCTGCATTATAGTTTAGGTGTATTTCATTTGTAAGTTGTAGCCGTGTGGGGTTTTGCAGTATTTCGTGTGAGATTATGACCACTTTGCATATATTCCCACCTTTGCCTTTTGCTTGGTTTTATTTGACATGTTAGTTATTTTCGGAATGTAATAAAATCTCATTTAAGTGGGAATTGTTTCTTGCAATATTAAGACTTCTGATGTTTTACGGAGTAGAATTTCAAAAGTTTCATTCACATTTAAATTTTCAGTCTTTCTGAGGAGGCCTGGCCTGGTTTCTGTACCATGTGGTTCTCAGCTGACGAGCCCTGTTCCAGGTTTATTCCTGGTTTCACGTGTGGTTGCACAGATGTTCCAGCTGTGCCCAGCTTTGCAGGTTCCTTTTGTATTTTTGCATCATCTGCTTCTGACCATTCCGATGCAGTCACTGTCATTTGGTGTCATTTGTTCTCCATCACACATCTGATGGTACCAAAGCGAGTGCTCACGGAGTGATCTTGGCAGGAATTACAGCCTGGTAGCTCCCAGGAAGGCCCTAGTCATCCCACTGCTCCCCCACCGCCCCTTTCCCCTCTTCCCTCTTCAGGTTTGCTGCTCTCTCTGCTCAGTATCATTTGGCTTTACATCAACTTTGAACTCAAGTGTCAATATTTATCGAAGAGTTTCTGGTTGCCAAGAAATCAGTGGAGAAATGTGGTGCCGTGGAATGTGGTTTTATTCTAACAGAAATAAACTTTTAAATAGAATTTCATTTCTAGTGAATAACTGCTGGATGCAAGATTGATGATTAAATCATTTGCTTTTACTATCTTGCATTAAAAAGTACTAGAAGCAAGTGTAACTGTTTTTACAGTAAACATTTAATCTTTATTCGTGAAGTAATTAGTTATACTTGATGGATGAAGAGTAGTGCTCCAAATCACAGTGCAGAGCTGTTTGGCAACCACAGGAGGACAAGGTGCTTCATGTTCTCCATCCCATAGCTCCGCTCGGGCTGGCTGGAGGGGGGTCCCACTCTTTCCACCAGGAGATGGATGCCCTGCCCCACACTTTATTTCTACTTTTTTTTTTTTTTCAGTTACAATTTCATTAAGCTGATGCCAGGAAACAACTGTGGCTTTAATTATTCACTTTTTTTTGATTAACTGTCTTAAAATAAACATTATTTTATTCTTTCTATTCCTTCTTTTTTTTTTCTTTCTTTTCTTTTTTCATTACTTATCCAACTTGCACTGTTCATTAATCTTGGGGGTTTTCCATGACACCTTAATGGCTCCTGCTGCCCAGCAATCATTATCTCAGTGCCACTTGTCACCGGCTTTTCTATCCATCAGCCCCACTCATCTGTCAGGGCTGTGGGGCCGTGAGGGCACCATCCGGGGAGCCCTGCCCCCCCTCTCCACCTGCCCCTGGCCAGATGCAAAAAAAATCCCCCAAATCTTCCATTTTTCATCCTTGGGTGCTAACTTGGTGTTTGTTCTCCTCTTGTCACCTCACACCCTGCTGCAGGACACTGACAGCAGGGATCGGGTCAGATCTGTGAAATCTGGGAGGATGTCAATGCAGATTACAGCCCGGTGGGGACAGGGAGCAAGCAGGTACTGGACCAACTTTGCTGGTGGTTCACTTCTACCCCCTCTTCTGGGTGATTTTTGCCAGGTTTTGCTGGAATCTGATGGTTTCTGTGCACCTCAGGTACTCAAATGTCTTTTTTCCTGTTCCTTCAGGTGCTGCCAGCTCATGTTTCCAAAGTGGTCTCCGAGACCGACAAGGCTAAAAGACTTTTTCCAAGTTGAAAGCTGAAACCCTGAATTAATATCACTCCCCAAAACCCAGACTCCAAAGTAAAAATATCAAATATTTTGAAAGCTGGTTATAAAACTGTGAGCAACTGCAGGAAGACAGACATTTGCAAGATCTCCTTGTGTGCCCTTTGCCTTCTGCCCTCTCCAGAGGCAGAGATGTGAGACAGCGGTGTTTATTCTACCTGCAGACCTCACTATGAGCTCCGAGACTTCTTCAGGATATCTCACAGCTTTACAGTGAAGGAACCTTGTTGCCTGGTAGATGACTTTTAAGCTGTCTAGAGGGAAACTTCATTCTCACACCCAGAGAAAGTGTCAACAAAGTGCTTCAGATGGGTACTTTGGATGGAGGACATCAAGGGGAATTCAACCTGTTCCTTGACCATCCGTTGAATTCCATCACAAAACCCCTTTTCGTCTTGTCTCCTGCTTCTTCACACTCCCGTTGAACACCCTATTAACAATTTGTGTAAAGTCTCTTGCCCGGAATATTATTGCTCCACCAGACTGTTGACTTCAATTTCATAAATGTGTAAGAAGTGAGCAAATTAAGTAGTATGAACTATGACAGTCCTCTGACACTGACAGTGTAGTGTACTGGCCCACACATGCTGTACAGCATAATGATTACATTACAATCTTGTGATATTATTCAAAATGACTTCAGATAAATGAATGATAAACTAGGGGTTATGCTTCCTTTATTACAGGGCTGATAAGGTAGCTAATCAGTGTCCAAGTATATGTCATTACATAAATTATGAACCAGGGTTTGATGTGTATTCCCAAAGAGCCGGAGCCCGAGTGTCATCTGGTATAAGTCTGCAGCCTGAAAAATGAATTCTGAAAACAACAGTCGTTTTTGTTCTAACTGTATTAATAAATTACTAATAAATAACCTTAAAAGGTTGCGAGGGAGTCTTTTAATCTACTGGCGGAATTTCATTCTAACTAATCCTACATTTTCTTTCCTATTGAAGATTAGCTTTCCATGCGAGGGTTTGAACCCTGTGCCCCCATCTGAAGGAATGATCTTTTGACAGCTCTGAAAAGAATAAATAAAGCATGCAGATTGCTTCTCTCCTGCCCAGAATAAACTCCTTGCAATTTGGAAATGGGAGCCAAAGCTGCTCCCGTCGAGCCTCTGGGCAAACCACCAGCTGGTGTTGGCAGCCGGCGCTGCCCATCACTGTCTTCTTCTCAGGGTGGATGGACCACAGCAGAAAGGTGAATCCAGCAGGAACCTCCTCCCGCAAACTGAGGCATCCTCTTGTTTACACCTAAATATCACTTAGGTGAAATGACCCAGCAAGAACTGCAATGTTTTACCAAAACCTCTCTGCCCAGACGTTACATTTTCAGCAAAGAGCTAATGAGCTGTGTCTCTAGTGCTGTGTGGACTAAGGGGTCTTAAGCTGACCTGCTCTCTAGGTGATCAAACAAAGCATTAAAAATAGATACGATGTTAAAAGTAATGTTATATGATTGTTCAGATGTTTTGATTATACACTATTCTGAAAAAAAACCACCCCAAATCTTATGAACATAGGCTTTTCCAAGAAATTTTAAGATATGAAGAGGCATTTTTTTCTTCTCACAGTGAAAACTGTTTAGGCAAGGGAGGAGAAATTTTCTCTTTTATGGGATAGTCGCTGTCTTTCAAAGGCACCTTTTGGAGTTCTTTGTCCAGCTCTGTTGGCCATTAGATGCCCACACCCTTCAGAAAGGCTGGGGGACCAACATTTATCTTTGGTTACATGCCTGCAAAGCCAGCACGCTCAGCTCTGTGTGCCTGACAAGGCTTCCAGGTCAAGTTCATTGTAACTGCAACCGAACTGAGCACATTGGAGTGAAGATTGACTTATAGAGCACTTGGATTTACTGACGCTACCCGTAATGTTTACATAGTTCT
Organism: Thinocorus orbignyianus; assembly: GCA_013400375.1. Taxonomy (NCBI): domain Eukaryota; kingdom Metazoa; phylum Chordata; class Aves; order Ciconiiformes; family Thinocoridae; genus Thinocorus; species Thinocorus orbignyianus. The sequence continues at coordinate 463,754 of VXBW01001718.1, forward strand.
CTCGGTGTTTCAACTGTAATCCTATTGCTATCAGAATTCAGTTTAAACCGTATTTTTCATTTAGTTGCTGAAATATAGTTGGAGGGTCACTTGTGACTTGTATAAGCACAAGGAAAAGAAATGGGGCTTTTCCTTTTATTGTTGCCAAGGTGTATGCTCTCTATGGAAATTACGGCTACTCCTGTAGTGGCTATGGGGATGGGCGGGATATAGGATGAGGATGTGGGAATAACCTAGTTATATAATTTGCTTGGACATTTGCTCACCCAATAGGCCTGGGCTGGTCTAGGGGACCAGCTGATTATGACCATCAAATTGCCTCAGCGGGCTGGAGAAGCTGTCCTGGTACCTGCAGCTGGGACTAATGCAGTAATAGGAAGAGTTTTCTAAGAGCTGCTAAAAGCATCCTTTAAAAAATAAGGACAATGTTATAACGGACATAGGGAATAATAATGTCTGCACTGAAGTCTCGGTGAAGCACATCATGCACATCCAAAACTGGGTAGGAACCTTCAAAGATTTTACTAAGCATAATGAAAGCATCTTCAGGGAGAAACTTGTATTTCTACCTCTAAAATCTGTTTTATGACAACTTGGAACTGCACAGGTCTTCCCAAAATTGGATATCCAGATTAGATTCTGGCAGGAGCCACTCATCACAGCTTCAGCATCACAGACGTTACCCTTTTGAAGATTTTCTTTCAATTTGTTTGCCATTTGCCTTGTTGCAACAAAGATCCTGCTCTTCAGTACCTGAAGAAATAATCCAACAAACAAATGTGAAAGATGATCCTTCTTCTGACTTTGTGCTGCCCTTTGTGTGGTCCAGAAATTGGGCTAGGAATGAAGGAATTTGGAGTTTACTTGTGGATCTGTGATCCTGGGTGAAACTCGGCCCCTTCCCATACGTGTCCACCTCTATAAAGAGGACAGCAGGCGATTCCTGGGCCACTGCAGTGAGGACCTTCAGGTGCTGGTGGCCCCGTGCTGTGCTTCACAAGCCAGACCCAGTGCTGCTTTGGAATCTGAGCTTGGCTTTTGCAGGGTTGATATTTAGAAATAAAACCCCATTTGTTTATCACTGGAGCAGGTGTGGTCTCAATCCAGGAATGTGGAGTCGTACACTGCTACTTTTATAGCAGCTTTTCACAGAAAGAATTTGCATTTAATATTTTCAAATTATTTGCATTGATTATGGTATGAAAATGTAAGTGAGAGGAATCTCATCAGAAGTATTTCAATATTCCTGTTTCAGACTTTAAAAAAAGACAACATCAGTTCTTCCCAGTACTCCTTTCTTTTGGGCTCGGTTGTTCTAATTTGCATCAGAAATACAAGGAGTTGCAGAGAATTACACAGGATATGGTACCAGCCCTCGAGAGCTTGCTGTCTAATTTGAAACTAGACAAAGCTAATGAAATGGAAGAAGACAAAGAGGACAAGAGTAACAGCCATCAGATAATGCCATATGCTATCTGAGATCTAAACCGGATGGCTCTGAATCATCTGAAAGTACTATTAAAATTTAATTCATTAAACGCTGTACACCCTCATTGCTCCTCAACCATCAACAATTTGTCCACTTTTTTGTAGCTGTCATAACTGTCTCAGAGACTGATGAGATTTGAATGTTTTGAATAAACATCTAAATTGTGCCTGTTTACCAAAATCAAGTCCCAAAGTACGCAGCGCTCTCTGATCATTAGTGAGAACTCATCAGCCGTAAGCAAGAAATCAGTTCCTCCACTCAAGCTCTTCAAAAAGCCTTTCTTCAGGAAAAAAAAAAAAGACAGAGGGAAGTGAAAATTGACCTTAACCAACACAGGTGTAGGTTCTGAACCTGCCACCAGCTCATTGGAGATGAATGAGGGTCCCTGAGAGTCCCTTTTCCATCTCCTCTCCCTCCCCTTGCCAGGACTTAATTTTCATCAGATGAAAAAAGATTTTAGGGAAACTCAGGAGAAGGAAAAACGTGGTTTAAATGAATTAACTGTTCAGTTGGCATGTTAGATATTTCAGAAAGATTTTGAATATTGAGTTAGTTGTCCCTTTGTCACTACAGTCCCCTGAAGCCTGCCCCCAAAGAGATGTCACTCCGTGCTGAATGTGGCTTTGGCTGCAGCAGCCCATGGACCACAGCAGTGAGGCCTGGGAGGTGGATCATCCATCATCTATCACCTCTGTGGGCACCAGGAAGAGCCCATGGCAAAGGGAAGGAATTGCAGCCCGGACCAGCAGGATCTTTATCAAAGAACTTTAAAAAAGAAACTGCAAAAGCGAAACAATTGCTTTGTCATCTAAAACGACGTGCAGAGTTTGAAAGGAGAACAATTTCTTCTTGTGTACAATGACAGGAACTGATCTGGGTATACGTTTTTGCACTCTTATGCTATTCTCATCAGTTGCTTCATACTGATATTAGTAACAATTAATTATCATTTTGTCCTGATATAACTATGTTGACTGAAATAGAGTCACACGAGGGATTAATTTGGTCCAGTATAGTTTTCCATCATTGCATTTCTTGCCTGTGTTTTTTCAAAGCATTATTATAAGAAATTAATTTGAAACTTGTTAATTGTTCAATTGTTAATTGAAAAGCTAATCTTATTCTGCAGATTCTTCAAACATAGAATCTCCGATTCTTCTCAGCAAATATTTACAGCCCGTGACTTTTGCAGTAACTGAGCATGCAGCCATCAGAACTGCACTAAAACTGGAGGACAGTAGCAATTTTTAAAACCAAACACGGTATTTACAAAGTATGTTGCACACAATGGACAGTATTGTAAAAGAAAAATATAATACATGTGTACAATAAGGTGGAAACAAATACGTTTTCATTTTTTATTTTGTTGAGTGGTATACAAGGTTCTAAAAAGGGCCTCTTTTTTTTTTCTTTGTGAAGATCGCACTACAGATTTACAATATTATATTCCACTGTATACATTTGCTAACAAAAAATACCACTACTGTATCCACACTAGTGACAAATCTGCCAGAAAGTGACTAGTTGATATGCCTTTTTATTACTGCAGCTGCCTTGTTTTTTCTAGTCAAAATAAAAGAAAATCACAGGATCCTTAAAATAATAGCTGACAGCAGGTAGTTACTGAGAAATGCATGTCCCCGGCTCTTAACTTTGTAGCATCCATCCAGATGGCAGATTAGAGGCTGGGATCTGCAGGTTGGTGACAAATACACGGGTAATAGCATTCAGCTCGCCTAACTGTAAAAGTGAATTCACTATTCCTCTTTGATTGTAGACCTGACATGTCAGATGAGAGGAGGCTCTGGAAGAAGCTGCCACAGCAATAGCACAAATAAACGCCAGACACAAGCTCTGCTTGATGTGGGATTACAAACACCGTCCCCATCATCAATTCAAATTTAGCTGATATGTAAAGCCAGCCGTGGTGTGACACGGGGCAAGCAGCGCCGCCGCGGAGGGCTGGCGGGTACCTGGGTACGGTGACAGGGATGGGGGTGGCCCCTTAATGACATCTCCCCGTGACACAGCGGCGGTGATTGGGTTTTGCGGTGGGAAAGCGGCGCTCCCAGAATTGCACTGGCGACATCTGGCAGGCAGGGTGCCCAGCAGTCACCCCCTGATTTGTCCCTCTGCCCTTCCCTGCGCCGTGCTATCAATCACTTGGCATTTGAACAGCCTTGATCTATCTCTCTCCTTTTCTCCCTTTCTCTTATTTTTCCTCCTTTTCTTCTTTTTTTTATTTTATTTTATTTTTCCCTTGGAGGAGCAAAACCAAACTCAGGGAAAGAGTCTGAACCAAACCTGAGAAGTGCAAACCCCAACTTGGTGGAAATCTCTCAATGCTGACATTGAGTGGGGGAAAGTCTTCTTGCAGCTCAATTACAACAGCCACTAATTAGCAGGGCACACCACTGAGGGTCTCGGGGCCCAGCCTCACCTTCTGTGTTAGCTACAGGGCAGAAATCACACTTTAGAGGCATTTTGGATGGAAATGACCCTGAGAGGATCAGAAAAAATGGTTCTAGGGCTTCCCACAGTCTCAGCATCACTGAAGCTCAGGACTCTCATCCTTTCCTGGCTGATGTTGGAAAGAAGATGCTGAAAAAGGCAGACAAAGCTCCTCTAGTCTGCAGTGGGAGGAACTTCATCCCCATATTCCTACCTCTTCTGCGTGTAACATACTGCCATTTTATCAATATAAAAACATAGTGTCTCTTCTTCATGATCTTTACATGTCTTGTTTCTTTCAATGAAGACGGAGGGTGTCACTGTTGGGGGTGTTTGGAAAGACACTTTGCCTTATAATTAAATACAACTTGGGGCTTCGTGTTCATTGTCGCCTTCAGACTCCAGTCTGCTCGCCCGTTGCTGGGAATAGAGCACTATCTATTGAAATTAGCTTTTTAAAAAAGTAAACGTTATGTAAATCTCAGGAAATCCCACTTTATATACGGATTTATTCAACAGGTAGATGTAAAATAACACGAAAAACATACGGCAGATTAAAACCCTGTTTAAATACGATAAGCCTACATGCAAATTGTTTTTTGTTTCTAAAATGTCTATTTGTGACTTGTGTTTTGCCTGACTTCCAAGATCTGTTCTTCTTGTACCGATCCTTTATACCACCGCTTCTACTCGTTTGTCACTATTTTATTATGCGACAAATTGTATTGAAAAGCTAAATGCAAGCAAGACAAGCATAGAACTGCTGAAGCCTGTTTCCCAAAAATCAAGTCTCTCCTGCCCAGTCATGGAGGGATGGGTTGAGCAGGCCTCATGGCTAATGCTTCTGGCCCGACAGAAGCCTTCCTCTTCCTCTCACTGTCTCCTGTCCCTAGCAGGAGTCTTCCAGCCTCTCTTCCCAGGCTGCCAACGGCTAAATCGTGCTTTACATCACACTGCTTTAAGCTTGATTTCTAGCTTAGTTCAGGGGATTTAAAACAGTGTAAGCAGAAGCAGAACTTGGCCTAACTCCTCAGTCTTTGTTCAAAATTAAAGCTCAACCAGATGAGAATGAGCTTTTTTTTATTCTTTTTTTTTTTATTTTTATTTTTTCCTATATTAAACTCTTATCTTCCCAATCTGAAAAAAGCTTTTGTAGATCAGGCAAACTTGCAGTTTCATCCAGGTCCCTATCAAATCGCTCTGTGTTGCTGCAGTGAAAACGAAGGATTTAGGTCAACAAACTGAAAAGTAGTATGAGGATGTCAAAACCTGAAATCTTTTTAAGAGAAGTCAGGTGAATAATGAGATTATCTGTGGGTTTCTTGCACTGACTGCGTTTTAATGTTTCCCGTAATTTGCCCTGGACATCTCTCTCTTCTTGAGGAAGTGTCCTTCTTGAGTGCTTTTGTCCACATCATGGGTCCTACAGCTCTTGCCCATCTCCTCTTGGTACCTACAGAAAGTTTCTTCAGCAGAGATCTGCTTTTCGCATACCTGGTTTATTGCCTACCACTCTCAATGTTATTGCGTCGGGTTTTTTCCTAAATGATACTGATGCTCAAATAATTCTGTTTACCAGCTAGTCATCTAATCATTGCTTTACATAATCATATTTATATTAAGTAGATGGGAACAATTAACTTTGTTTTAAGTGTAGTTATTTGAAATACAGTAGTGGTATTATCTGCCAGAAGCAAATAAACATATTAGCAGGAAATGCTTAAATGATCTGGATAACCCTATGAGCCAGCATAGCAGGTGGTAATATCCTGTTTTTAAATTACATTTCAGCAAGTGAACATAATAAATCCTCTTGTGTTATATATTTCGCTGGTAGCAACTTATACTCACATTATTCTATTTGACCTCATTACTGCTAATCATTATCACATTTTTAATAGCTGCCACAGTGAGTGAAACAGTTAATACAGTATTTCTTGCCGAAAGAGAGCCTGTCAGGTTATTGATGACAAATTAAAATTAATAAAGAAGATCTGTGTTGAATTTGAGGGAATGGAATAACTGCGAGCATCCAGATGATTGGAAAGGCCTCTGGGGTACTCTGTGAAGAGTAATGTTTTTGGTGTACGTGTATTGTCTTGAAAGGAACGCTAAAACTGCCAAATCTCTGCTTTTGCCTGGAAGACTTCCTGAAATAGGAGCTGTATTCTTTTGGCCCTCGTCACATGTAATTTATCCCTGGGAGAGTTATTTCCCGCTCTGTACACCTCCACTCGGTGCTGTAATAACAGCCAGTTGCTGGGGCTCCGCTGTTTTTATTTACCTCACTGAGCATCTTTACAAGAACCATCACCAGCAGGTCCAGATGAGGCAGTAAATAAGTAAAAGTCCAACGCTCAATCCCTGCCATGGCTCTTAGCTGGAAATTTCGCCTATTGCTATTTATTTAAAACTTTCTGGGGCTGTACAATCCTCCCGGTGGTGGAGATGGTGGCGGAGCATCACTACCCAGCATCCAGGTGTCCCCCCTCACCACAGGGCTGACGAGGGGTACCGGGCGCTCTAACTAACCAGCTTTATGAAAAATTAATGCATTTACATATCCCTCAAACGTTCCTTTTGGCCCACGTTTAAAGAGAGGTGTTTATTAGAGGTAAGGGCTCCACGGGGACGGGGTGGCCACATGGCGGGAGCCGTTCCCCATCGGGGAGGGCAGTTCAAGGCCATCCCCAGGTCCTGAATTAATTGAAGGCGGCAGTATTAGCTCAGTCCTTAGCAGACAGTAGTCCCCACCGCGGAATCACCAGACATAATTTTGACTGTGCCCAGGAGGCATACCAGGGAGACTGAATTATCTCTCACCAAAAGAGAAAGTAGTCCTTTGAGGTCAACAGCGGAGGTCGTCAGTGGGTCAGCACGGAGAAATGCCAATGCGAGACCTGCCCTAAAAAAAGGGGGGGAAAAAAATAATGGTCCAATTACTACACGTAAGCAAGTCACGCAGAATTTCTTCACACAAAGAAGGGTTATTTTTTTTTTTGTTTTAAAAAGAAAGCAGTCGATAACAGAAGTAGCATTTCAGGGAAGTGCTCACATTAATTTTTTGGGGAAGGAAAATCGAAGGTGCCACTGTTAATTGCTTGGGAGATGTTGAGCTGCAAAACTACCGTGTAGCGTTCAATGGATTCATCCTTGTTTTCTCAGAGTATAAAACAAAGCTCTGGTGGATCATACGCTCTTCTGGTCCCTAATGTTAATATGCTTTGCGTACGGAAAGATGATGTCTTGTCTTTAAAAGCATCACACTTTGAAAGACCATCCAGAAATAGGGTGGTTTCTTTTTGGAGTTATTTAGAACTAGGCCCGTTTGGAGGGGTAATAAGAAAAAAGTGGAATTATGGGCTCTTGAGTTGTAGGAAACTGAAGCAAATCAGGAGAGCTATGAACTCTCTCCAAAGGTTCAACCTCTGTGAGCCCTTCCCCTGCTGCCAGCCCGAGACACATGTTCCTTGTTGGGTGCCGGTGCCCAGCAAAGGGCCGTGCAATTAAAAGGTTTGAGGTATTTCCACCTCTGTCTGTGCCTCAAAATGTATCTTTTCACATAAGACTGAAGGGTGCTGAGGGCCTCAGCACCAAAGGTAAAACTTTGTGCAGTTCACACGCTTGACAAATACCACTCAAATGGCTCCACCGGTGAAATTTGAAATAAAAACATAGGAAATGAGGAGTTAATTCAATTAAACGCTTTCCCACCCACATTTTACCTTTCCTCACTGCTCAAGGGAATCATTCATGGAATGTATATCACCAGCAGACTTATTTTTACCATTATTTTTAACTTAATGAGTATACCTTACACATCAGAGAGAAAGTACAAAGGTTAAATTTTACATTAAGAGCACATTGCAACATGGTATGCAAATATTCCTATGCAAATCTAAAGCCACCGGAAGATAAATGTGTTATATTTTTAACCAGTTAACTATGACTGTGAAGTATGGTGCAAGATATTCAGTAGTTTCATTTTATATCTTTCTTGTAAATAATGCATAAAGTATGTAGATGTTGTCAAAATATGATTAAGCTATTAGCTTTATAGTTTTCATAGTTAAGAATGTGTTCAGCATGTAGCTCATAATAACTCATTTCTAAATGCAGACACCATTATAAAATATTTCTTGTTCAAGTGAACGTTATCATGTGACATAATGATTTTGCTTAAAACCAGGTTAAATGAGGAGTAAAATTAAACAATATTGCATGAATTGTGTTTGACTAATTTTGTGTCACATTATATTAGCCAAGCTTTCAAAATATGTGTTAATGACAAATAGTGTAAGCCCCTAACATACTTTATATGTCTGTAAAATCACCCTTAAGTCATTAGCTTTTAAAGGTTCATTTTGTTTGCAGTTTCTGTAGCCACTGGCTTTTTGGTGATTACTTTTGTCTATGTAACTAGACATGATTAAAAAAGAGATATTTTACATAAGTCTTTGGGACTTACTGCCATATTATGAAGGCACACTGTGTGCATTAAAACAATGTCTTATAATTGATGAGTTCCACAGTTTGGAGACAAGCATAGTTAAGGGTGAATTTTAATGTTTACAACGTATTTACATACGAACGAACACTGAGCTTTTAATCAACACTTCTGTTCTTTTATGTCTGGATTTATCTCTTGCCTACTACAAAAGTTTTTCATACCAAATGCAATAAAAGTCTTAGAGAACTCCAGGTTTAATTAAAAAATGCCCAAATTTGCTTCAAAAGAATAATGGCGTTCCTTTGGTGTGCTGTAAGTGCCACCAGAGTTTGGTAACGGGGACTGGCAGCCTTCACAGCACATGGGAGAAACTTCTTCAGACTCAGCATCGGTGAGGCAAGGCTAAATATAAAGACAGACAAGGCTAAAAAGCCTCACCAGTTTCTTCTCTGGATGGTCACTAGGGCTTACCCAGCCTTTGGCACCCAGATGGCCATCTCTGGTCTCTCTTTAGCCATTTTCCTGAAATTCTCTTTTATTTTCTCCATTGAAATAGGGAGGGAAGGTGGGCATCCAGCCAGATTCTGTGTCCCATAGTGGGGATTTCATGGAGGCCTCTGCCCCATCACTGGTCACTCAGGAACGCTGAGTGGTCTTTCCAGCTGAGAGCAGGGCCAGGCCAGTATAATACTGGCTCTTGAGTGTTTCCTCAAAGGTTAAAAAAAAAGGTCACTTTTTAAGTGGTGATCTCTTCCTCTGTAATTTTAGCTCTTAATAAAAAAGGAGAAGCCCTTCCCATGGGCTCGGATGATGCTCAGGAATGGCAAATGGCTGGGTGGGAGGTAAGTGCAGGATACTGAGAGAGGGAGACAGGTGTGGAGAGAAGGCAATGTGGTGTTTTTTAGTGTTTCAATGCTCAACTTCTTTGATAAAAATCTTCATTCTGCCCACCCTACCCTTGTGCCTTAGAAAGCTACAGCTTTATCTCAAGAATTTTCCCTCTGGACACTTGTCAGAACAAAGAGTGTGGACTTTGCATATCATTTATCCTCTTGTATATAAGGAGCTTGTCACATCTTAATGTTGAACCTCACTAGAGAGCAGACCTCTCGAGCACTCGGTGGCTCTGCTTTGCATTTGGGTGGGAAAAGCGGATCTGCGGTGCTTCTCCAGCTCCCGCCTGCCTCCCGCGGCTGCTCTGCCCACTCCTATCGTGCTACACGTGCCATCGGCTCCACGGCCTGGAAGGGGGGCAACAACAAGGTGGGAGAGGTGCTGGGATGGGACAACAGCCAAGAGAGAAACCCTGGGAAAGACTGGTGTCATCTGGGAATCGTAGAATGGTTTGGGTTAGAAGGGAAGACAAGAGAACTACACTGAAATGCCAGAGAAAAGCAAATGATCTCCATTAGATATCTGGTCTTCTCACTGGGTTTGAGTTGGATTGGTGTATCTTCAAAGCATGAGTGGCCAATTTGGACCAGCCTGGTTTCGACGAGTGTCTTCAGACCTATGCCCCAATCCCTAACTGCAGCAAGGAAAGGTGATTTCATACCCCAGCAGCTCAAAGTCTACTTTGGCAGTACAGCTCAATGAATAAAGCAACAGGCCTGTACTCTGGATGTTGGGTCTCCTTATCTCAGGGTAAGTCACCTCTGATCCCTATCTCATTTTTCTGTTGAGAAAATGGATCTACAAGATGCTGTGAAAACTTGCAGTTTACATGTCCTATGTGAAAATTAAAGGGAACTATTCTGAACTTTAATTTGGGGGGATATAATATCCATCTCAAATTTTGAATTGCTAAAATAAAACGTAAATCTCCTCTATTCAGAAGATAAAGAATTCCAGTACTACAAACTCTAACAGTTCCTAGGAGAATTTTTGGGAGTATTTCCCTGTGATAATGTTGGTGTCAGTATTTTTGAAGGATTAGAGCCAAATTCAATTGCTCTTCTGGAATAAAAGATGTCATCATTGGCAGGTGGAGGCATGGGTCCCGAGTGTTCACGGAGGAGACAGCTTTGGGAAGCAGGATCTGGTGCATTGTGCATCAGCACCAGCAGGGAATAACCATCTAAAGAAGGCAAGGACCAGACAATGCAGTTTTATTTATTTTTCCAGATTTTTTACCAAGTAAAATACATTTTAAATATTGGGATTTTTTGAAAGGATGTGCAGGAATCATTAAGATTGTTTCATTTTTCTAATTTTCAAATTTCACCCAGAAGTTCAGTGGGCTTTCTCACAACTTTCAGAAGAGAAAGGCTGTCAAGGAGGTTGTTGAATACCAGAATGGCTGGAGATGGTCCCGATCATATTAGCTAATACTCTGCTGACTCCTGATTAATACTCTGGGTTCAATCTGTCATGACGCAGTGATGGCTCTGCCACAGTGTTACACAGAGTTGATTGAACTGGTGATTTCCATGGCTGTTTCTGGAAGATCAGTAGAAGAAAAACAATGCAGGTGAAATGGATAGCTAGCAGGGAAGATGTTTAAATATTTATAAAACAGTTAGCTAAGATTCAGAATCCATTTAACATATCCAAATTTGATACATTAAGATGAGTAATTGCTCTTCTGTAATACCATTCAATTTTTATGCAGAGTTGTTAATTTACTTTGCTGTGCTGAGAACAGAATTTGGAAAAGAGAAGAGAAGAGAAGAGAGGAGAAGAGAGGAGAAGAGAGGAGAAGAGAAGAGAAGAGAAGAGAAGAGAAGAGAAGAGAAGAGAAGAGAAGAGAANGAAGAGGAACTCTTATTTGCCCAAAAGAGTTTGCTTGAAGGAAAAAAAAGAAATAGTATTTCATTTCCAAACTGGAAAATCACAATCAGAGAAATTCTATAAATTAATCTGGAAATAGCTTTTAAAATGAAAATAAGAATCTGTCTCTTTTTTTCAGAATGCAAGAGTTACATCTGAAGGAAAATATTGAATGTTTTAAATTCAAGAGTGTTCCCAGACCCTGTAGTACAGCCCAGTGTATGCTTAGAAAAAGCTACTTCATCTATTTAATTAAGAGAAACTACTATCAAAGCAGATTTCGCATTTAAAATTCGTGTTTAAACTTCTCAGATTAAGTGAGCTTAAACAGTTGCTATTCCTGACTTTAACAGCATTATAAAATACATTAGAGATTGAGAGGATAAAATTCTGCCATGTTAGGTTATAACCTAACTGCTATTTGCAGTTGTAAGGACTACTAATGGCGCAGGGACAAGATTTATTATAGTAAAGACATCCTGCTTAACATTACCCTTGTCATTCCATTAATAATGACTGCTTATGAGCCATCTCGTTGGCATCTTTGTTGTCCTGAAAACTTAAAACTCACAGCACAATTCTTTACGATGTGCTACATTGCCCCCTCTGGGTATTCCTGACCATTATCCCATTTGGTTATATTCAAAACTGCTGCCTCCTGAGAGAGCATTAGGGCCGACCTTTAACCCTGCAATATTCTTGGTTCAAATGGCGTAATAACATGTAGTGAATATTTACAAGCATACTTATACTATAATAGAGTACTGCTGTGAACATTAGCACATATTTTCTGCTCAATCAGGCTTTGATGTAGAGCTTGGCTTGTACCCTGGAGAAAATGCAGTCCCCAATAAGCTGCGCGAGTGAAACACCCTTGAACCTAAACAGCTTACGCGACGTAAACCGCCGCCATGCAGATTAGCAGGCAAGTGGAGACGTTTATGGCGCTGCCAGTCCCTGCAGCCCCGCTGCCGTACCACAGAACGTCTGCCAGGGTCCCCTCGCTGAAAGGATGCTGAGGGGGAGGCACAGCCCATCGCCCAGGACCTGGGATTTTAGCATCGTTGTTACACAGATGAGGAAAAAGTGGTCTCAGAATCATAGAACGGTTTGGGTTGGAAGGGACCTTAAACCTCATCCAGTGTCACCCCCCCTGCCCTGGGCAGGGACACCTCCCACCAGCCCAGGTTGCTCCAAGCGCCATCCAGCCTGGCCTTGAACCCCTCCAGGGGTGGGGCAGCCACAGCTTCTCTGGGCAGCCCGGGCCAGAGTCTCACCACCTTCACAGCAAAGAAGTTCTTCCCCACATCTCATCTCCACCTCCCCTCTTTTCAGTGTCAAACCCTTCTCCCTCATCCTATGGCTCCCCTCCCTCATCATGAGTCTCTCCTACAGCTTTTCTAGGGACTGGAAAGGGCTCTAAGGTCTCCCCAGAGCCTTCTCCTTCTCCAGGCTGAACCCCCTCAACTGTCTCTCTGATGATAATATCATGGGTCTCATGGGAATTCCACATCAGGGCTCTTTTCGGTTTGTAGGGGAACACCACTCTTCTCAATGATGGGAGGTTTTACCATCCACATTGCGTCACATGAAGTTGTCCTCCATCTGCAATTAGCATCCTTCTGTATCCATTCCTGCCCTGTTCTGATGACTGTGGAACCATCCTCTCCAGCCTGGCTGTGCTTTCCTCAACAACATGAGATATCTCTGAAGTCATCTTCCTCACCACCTCCCTCCTGGCCAGCCCTCCCTCCCCTCATTCTCCAGCCGTACTTGCTCTGTCCTGCCCCACAGCAGCACCCCCCTTCCTTCTGCAGTCCCTTACTGGATGCAAACAGAGGGGTGTCTGTAGGTCCTCACTGCCCCAAACCATCTGACATTTCCAAAGTGATGAGCACCACTTTGGCATGATGCACAGATGAAACCTAGAGTACAAAGAAGGTCTATCTCAGACAGTTAATGACTTTAATATTAATTTGGGTGCAGCTTTTTCTACATTCATTCGCCTTGACCACTGATTTCTCCTTCCTTCAGAATGGGGCTATTGTTCCTTAAATGTAATTAAATCCACTTTTGCTGGGCTTTGCTCCCTGTTGCCCGTTCCAGTGAAGTGCCCGGTGAAAGAGCGGAGATTTGATTGATGCTGCACCCAAACCTGCTCGTTCACGCTTTCTGGTTTCCAGGTCTTGGAGGAGGCAGGGTCACTTCTTAGTTTTGTTGGTTTGTGAGTTTGTAGTTGATGTGCTCAGGTAAGAGTCCAGCACACAAGTAACGTGAGCTTTTCAAAGAGTTGTCTCTTGTGGTTATGAAAAACTTTGTCTTGGCAGTATCTGTCTGTCTTCAGCCAAAGATAGAAGAAACCTTCCTTATTTTCTTAGTGCAACTTATAAATCTGTTACAGATTTTGCATTAAAATCTCCCTATACAAAAGAGATGTCCATTTTTGATATTTTATTCATAAGATCCCTCAAGGTGTCATTGAAATTCTTGCAGTCTTTCATCAGCGTGATCTACTCTTGGAGGGTACACCTGCACAATAGATGAAATGGTTGTCCTCAGAGAATAATGGCAGCCATCCTGATGTTAATTTAGTTCCAAGTAATTATCAAGTTCGTATCTTTCAGTTTGTTGGGTAACTTTTTCTTCCTTTTGATGATTTTAATTTTTTTTTTCCCTGAATAGAATTAGCAGGGTTTGTTAGCACTGCTCCACACCCTCCATCCAGACTGGTCCTCTTCGCTGGGGCTTCCGTTCAGGTTGAACCATGACAGACTGTTCTACAGCTCTCTGTCTTGTCCTGAAATTATTGATGTTTGGTGAGCAAAGATCAATAATGCACCACACGGAAATTGGTAGGTCTAGTTAATGCTGTAGGAAAATAAGATGCCTTATATCAATTTTATGCTGCTCTATTGATTACACCCCTGTGTACGCAAGTGGAGAACTGGGTCCAGGTATGCGGTGTTGTATCTCCAGACAATTTGGATACTTTTTCTAAAATAATATTGAAAAATACATTTGTGACACATCCACAAATGCAGCTCACAACACAAACATCATCGAGTGGCATCTCTGTTGAGGAGAAACCTTTCTCTTTGTCCTGCAGATTCATGTGAGCAACCACTGCTCCAGCAACTTGTGGCACTTGTGATGGTTGAGGAACAACCCAGAGCCTCAGGGGCTAATCCTGAGGAGCTACTTCAGTGATTTGTATTTTCAACTTATCACGATGCATCTGCTCAGCAGAGGAGAGGCACTTCCTCTGTCCCTCCCACAGCAGCACAGCTCTGCCATAAGCACTTGATGGGTATTTTCTTAATATAATTATATCCATATATGTATTTTCAACATGTATAGATGCATATCTTTATATTAAGAAAAAATAACAAGCTGTGAAATGGCAAGACCGGCCAAGGCAAGAGCAGCAGTATTTCTATACGTCAATTCTCCCCCCTTTTTAAAGATTTTGTCACGCAACAGGAGGACCCCTGAGCATCCTAACAGGCTCTTTCAGGGCCAACAAAAAAAAACGTGAGCCTTTTGAAGAGTTGAAGAAGTCCTTAAATCCAACTTAAGGCCCTGAAGGGCCCAGAGGAGTGCAAAGCCCCTGCCTGGGGCTGCCCAGCCCTGGCAGTGTGCATTGGTGTCCCTGGGAGTCCTCCTGCACGTCTCTGCAAGGTATTTGTTTGAAAGTCTGTGATGATTAAGACAGAAGAGCTTTGTCTCTGCTTGGACACATGCAATTTAAACCAATGTTATCTGAGAAAAAGATTTTTTAAAATTTTTATTATTATTTGGGAAAACTTGCCTATGGGTATTGCTGCAGCGTGAGGGTCTGGGCAGAGAAGGAGCCCAGCGGCTCTCACAGATTATTAGGGGCTTCTTCTTCTTTCCCCTGGCTGTTGCCAACCAATTTGTATTTTGAAGGAAGCCTGCAAGAAATTTTGTGTTTTCTTCAATTCTTTCAGTTTATTTCTGTTCACATAGCTCTCCTTTTTCCCCCCATTGGCAGTAAATCCTTAGGCTGAGCCATCCATTTATTACCAGTTGGCAGTTGTTCAGTCTTCCAGTCCACGGTGATCTGTTTTTAGCTGCCAATAGTGCAGCATTAACAATTCTGTTCTGATATTTATCTGCGGCAGTGTCTTTTGTTAAATGAAAAATACAAAGTTTAGGACATACTGTATTGGTATTTTTATTGCATCAGGTAGGGCACTTAAAAGTTCCCTCCAATATTTTTCTAACACGGAATAACATCTCTAGCACTCTCTGCATCCTGTGATGCAGTTTTCTCCTATTTATTTTTCAGAGGCTTCTTCCTGAGAAATGAAGGTTTGATAGAAATACTCTTTGTTTTCTTGCTGATGATTTTATACAAAAATCCCAACACAGTGAAAAACAGTGAGTAAGTCACTGATAGGAATTTTTTCCGTTTTTCTCATATAATTATCTGCACTTTTATATGGGCAAGTATTTTGCACCCCTGTAGGTCCCACTACCTTGGGCTGAGAGCCCAGGGCTTTATCAAGGAGGATTCAAACCATGAGCTGGTCTGAGGACTACAAGCCCACCGGCGTGCTGCCACGGCAAAAATAAAAGGCCTTGCTTTTTCTTATATATTTATTTATCTATTTATTTCTTTATTTATCCATTTATTTTTAACGGTTGGAGAATGGTGTGGGTTATAAATTGCATTAACATAAGGAAGCTCTCACTTGATAATTGTATTTTACACTTTTTTTTTTCCCTTGCAGAATGTTGGTGGCTTTAATTAAGCGTCCTGCAGGTGGATTGGATAAGAGATAACGTTTCACGAGGCATCTACATCTTTCTTCAGTCATTGTATACTTAAATTGCAAATTCTCATGAACTGTCACCCAGTGTCTTATGGCTCTTGATTCTACATTTCCCTACAGATCTTCTCTCTCCAGTCATGTCAGAGCTGGAGGATGTGACTGTTAGTAAAAGCTAGAGCGATATTAAACTGCAGAGGCCCCCCCGACATTCAAACGATGTTAAGGGTCTGATTTAAGACCACTGAGACAGAAACCTGAGGAAGAAGAACCTTCCCATCCCATGTTTGGTCCTGAGTGCAGTATTTCCATACCCACCTTGCGATGTGGGTGAAGAATCACTGGCAACTTGTAAATCAAACCATGAAAGGCCATTTTTCTGCCAAATTTCAAGCCCTGCTTTCCACTCTGGATACTTTTCCATCAAAGAGTTTCATCACCCTCCCAGTTCAGGCCGTAGAGGAGCCCCCACCCCCAGCCCTTGGTGCCGGTTCACACACCGGGTCCTGGCAGGGATGGAGTCACCCTGATTGGAAACTCAACTGATCGATGCAGAAGGCAAAACCTCCCAATAAATTCCTCCTGTCAAAGGCATCATCCACCAGGGAGTCCTCTCAGCCTGAGACAAGGTTTGGCAAATTTATAAGCATCTGGGAACGGGCTTGTAGATGAGGGAATTTAAGTCACTGTTAACATCGGTCTACAATGTACCATGACTTTACATGCGTAATTTTAATTTCCAGAAACAGGCTGTGATGCCAAGTGCTTTATTGTCAGTTGAACGAGTTCCAGCAACTTGAGTAAGTTTGATATCAGGCCTGCAATGAGGAAACCCAGAGCAAACACATTTGCTTTTTCTTAAAATTAAAGATACCTCCTTTTTTGATGTTTCAGTGCTCTTTCTCTTCCTCCCCTAGTGGTTTTTTTTTTTTTTTTTTTTTACCTTCTTCCTATTTTGACACTGCCATAAAAAAAAAAGACATTTTCTCAAAATCCTGTGTTTAAAAGAAGAAAGGCACAAACCTGGAACTCTTTGGCTGGGGGGTGGGTTTCACTGAAGATATCGCCTGGGCACCTTTCCCTCTTGGGGTTTCCTCTTACCAACTGTGCTAATATTTGCAGGAGGCTGTTGCTATAGCACAGACCTTTCTGTGGCTTTAATGACCTGTATTACTTTGCATTAAAAAGTTTTACTAATCTCCTGCTTAAAATTGCTTTTAAAAATTTGTTGGAGCAAGGGTCTTAGTTTAGTAGCTTATTCCCACAGGTGATTTTTATTGTCAAGATTTCAGAGAAGGCAAAGCACCTTTTATTTCTGGTGGGAGCATCACAGCTGATGGCACTTTGCTTAATAGACTGAAGTTTTACAAAAAATCACCTGGAGGTTGTTGGCTCTGAAATCCCTTTAGGGCAGGGACGAGCAGGGATCTTGGCAGTGGGACGCTCTGGTGCCTCTTCGTGCGTCTGGTAAGAGGTTAAATTTCTATGTGTGGAGATTTTGGAGTAGTGTCTGTATCTTCAGTAAATGGGGCTGCTTTGCCCTGGGCCCTTTGGCTTAGTTAAGACTTTTTTTTTTTTTTTCCCCCCTAATGCCTTTTATTTCTTCAGCAATGTAACTGTTTATAATCAGTTTAATACAGATGAAACCATTACTTCTTCACTCTTCAGAAACGTTTTATGCTTCTTAATTAAAGCCTTTATCTGAACACAAAATAATTAATACATAAAATGAAGCATGGGGAAAGAATCGACTGTGAAACTAGTCACTCAGTTGTATATTTAAACAATATTTAATTGTTAGAGTAACACAGCGCTTGCACTTCTGGAAAGAAAACAAGCCTTATACTTCATGTTTATTTAACACTTTGACTAGCTCATTCTTGGAGGTATGAAATGAGGCTTAGAGAGTGCCAGAGCAGTAAATCATATGTTCTGAAAATTACTGGGTCTTAAACAGTAGTGTCATTTTAAACCTGAACAGTTCAGTGGTGAACCAGCGTATAAAACTGACCCCTTATAACAACATCTACTGTTTACACTGAAAGGCAAGTAAAGGAAATAAAAACAAGGCATAAAATATGGTGTGGTGTGGATGTCATTTACTTGTGTTCCTGCCTATGTTCTGGATGCTGATGGGTATGATGACTTTCTTTAATGCGTTAGCCATAGGAAGGTAGATGCAAAATATGCTATAGATACATGTATGTGTGCATATACCAACTGTGTATAGACAAAACTTGAGCACTTTCTACTCTATTTTCTTAAATTTTAAACCACATTTGTTTTGGCAACATACTTGCTCACTTTATAATAACTTTTTTTTTTTTTAACCAGTGTTCTAATGAAAAAATTTGTTCTCAGGAATATTGGTTGGGGGGTGGATGGGGAACAACCAACTAAATTAAAAGCAAATATTCAGTTTCTTTTGTGGAGAGTAGATGCTGAGTGGTTGAATTTGTAGGTGTTACTAGTTTACGCTTTGCTTGCAAGCACAGGGGGACTGGTTGATGATAGGTTGCACATAGGCTTTGATACCTGGGTTTATCCTTGGATTTGACTACAGAATAACCACAAAGTTTGGCTCAAAAGCAAGCATTTTGGTCAAAATTGTTCCTTGATGCCATTTGCCAAGTCGGCCTTCAGAGAGGAGTGGGCAGACAAGATTTTGTACAGTGTGTAGCTGAGTATTTGTAGTGAAAAGCTGGAGACTCTCCTCACCCTGAAACATTGGTTGTCTCTGCTGTTTGGAGATAAAATACATTTAAAAAAATCACTTCTCCCAGTTTGGCCCACTTCTGTGATGATACAGGGTTATTGCCCCATCTCAGAGGAGTTTGCAGGGTTGTTCATCCTCCTAATTGGATAAATTCTGACTTATGGAGGTGAAAGAGCAGAAGCATCTCCCTAGCTGCCAGCTGCTACTTGGCCTGCTCATGGACCACCACTGCCCACGAATGCTCTTCCTGGGCCCTTGGTGGGTGCTGGTGGGCAGAAATGCTCCCCTGCTGCTTTTCCAGCACATTTATGAGTAAGAGCTGTGAGGTTTGTCTTGATTTTCTGGGGCTTTGTTGGTGTTTTTTTTTGTGTGTGTTTTTTTAAGGTAGATTGCTGAGCTTTCAGGACGTACATTATATCAGTCACGTGCAAAGTCAAGATAGGATGATATTGATATTGCGCTGCAGTTTAATTCTGTGATGGTTCTTAGCTAAAAATCATATTAGTTTTATATATATACTGAGTTATATACATTAATGTATAATTATGTGCATTATGTATATGTAATATATATAATATAAACTTGTTTTAAGACTGTGGGCTATCAGATTTTCTCAGAAGTTGGTGACCAAAGGCTAAATCTTTGCTCTACTTCCCTTCTGAAGCAAGGAAGTCCCCTCTTAAGAGCAGATAATGATATTTATTTCCATGTTAACGTCAGATTTGTCTTCAGTGCTTCTGCAAGCACATCAAGCCAATAGAGAGAGAAATGGTTTGAATTCAGAGACCACCTGGAATGTGCTTTTTATTACTCTGGATCCCAAATGAAGGGAATATTGAAACTCTAATTATGAATATTTTAAAATGTGATCCTTCAATTAACTGTATCAGTTGTGTTTGTGAACTGTGGAGAACCTGCATTATTAATGAACACAGGAGGTTAATATTAGTTTATTTATCATTTGGAATATGACTTTTGAGTTAACCATACAAGTCATGCCATGTTCAATTTTGATTAATGCATGAAGTTTGTGCAGGCTTTGTTGAACAAATATTTATTATGTGTGATGTATTATAAAATAATAAGGCATTTTTTTTTTCCATCTCAGGTCCTATATACAAGTGTCTTCCAATATGTTGAAAACTTTAACATGCAAGCAAACATAGTAGGGTCTCCAAGCAGATCTTTGGCAAATACTCATTTTTTTTAATGGGAATTCAAAAAGCTTATGTGCCATTCAACTTTTATGAAACACAGTCTTGTCTGTCATGAGTCTTTAAAAATGAAGAGTGAAATCTGATATTATTCATAATATTAAGTACTCTTAATCTGTTTTTTTGGCTCTGAAAAGAGCAAAGGACTTAACTTCAACCTTAGTAAAAGCTGGAAGACAGACATAGCAACTTGGTTCGAGTAGTCTGGGGCTTTAAAAAACACCTCCCTGGGTCACAAGACTGAAGATATAAATCCCATGAATTACAACATAGTTAATGAGTTTCTTTTGAAAGAGGAATATTTTCTTCCGAATGCCAAGTTTGTGTTGGGCAATAGGTCACATCTCAATCGTTAGTAGGATTTAAGATTATTTCATTTAGGTGTGATACATATATTTTATTTAAAAATATGTAGTTATAAGTTCATAATATATAATTTAAGCAGAATTTAATCTGATTTAAATGATGCTCGGCCTTTCCCTCTACATAGACAAAGCAGGCCTACGGATGACTAAAAGATTTTATTTTTTTTAATCTTGTCTGTGAAATAATGCATTGCTAAAGCCAAATTTTTTTGACTAATGATCTGTCAACAGTATATGAATTCAACTTCTTTTTACTTCTTTTATTTTTTTCCTGTTTTGTTTGTTCTTTTTGGTCAGTAAAAGGAATACTTAGCTTTGGAGCTAGGCAGTACCTAAGCTGGCTCTGGCACACTTCAGCGTTCATTCAATTCAGCCGTGTCTGCTTTAACTAGTTTCAGTGTAGCTGTTACAATTTTCATCCATAATATATGATCAGTTTGTAAGAATTTCCTCTACATGTGAGAAACATATTTAATGCTAACGTTCTCAAATTGGAGTTAGTTATAAATAATGCACTAATAGATGTGAAAGAGCGTAAATGATTCCTTTGTGTTGTACCTGTGAGGTTGTTAGTGCTTCTTTTAAAAAACAAACAAAACCTCTTTTGCATGCTATTTATTTCCTTCCCTTCCATCAAAGGGGTTACAGTCTTTGTACCTTTTTATGTAAATTAAAAATCTTTAGCCAGTTCTGTGTCAAAAATAAATAGTTGAATGAGCTTGCAGACAACATTTATTTTGTATGTACATTAATGGGCACTTCCATTTTTTCCTGCAGGCTAGAATCCACTTTGAAATTCATGTTTGATAAATTCCCTGGCTTTCCGAGTAATTTAGCTGTCTATAGGGCTGTTGATCCTTTGAGCGTATTGCTGAACCATTGGGACTTGTGCACCACATCTGCATATCCAAGTTCAAATATATACTCAAGATGATTGGTTTAAACTTTAAGTTGTTGATCTTATTCCTGATAGATTTGTTAGATTGTCTCCCATTTCATTTCTAAAATCTGTGCCTAATCCATAAATACCCCTTCTTAAATATGTCTCCAATAAATTCACTGATTGAGTTAGTCGTTTTGTAAGCACAGAGCTAAATTAATATTCAGCATAGCCTAATAATCTTAAGATACAATGCTGTCTGATATTGTGTATTTGAGTGGGGTACTTGCCGATCCGACCAAGTGGAGGTACTACTTTCCAAAGTAGCAAGATTACTTTTGAAAATAATTTTACACCTTCCGAACATTTAAAAAGGATCAGATTTTCATTGGGATGTGAAATTACTGAGGAAGGGTTCAATTTATCCATCTTCCTCAGATTTTTCAAGACTTAGGCTAGTTTAGCTTTGCTTTTTCTCTCTCTCTTTTTTTTTTTCTTTTTTTTTTTTTTTCAGGGGGCTCATTTCAGCCCTTGTTTGCTGTTCCAGCCTTTGGCAAGTGAGGCTGATTCAGCAGGTGTAACAAACAAATGGACAACACTTTGAGAGCTACAACAAGAAATGACCACCAGCAAATCCTCCTGTGAGGACGGGCTGAGAGAGTTGGGGAGGTTCAGCCTCTTTCACTCTGGAGAGACCTTCCAGCCCTCATTTTTAGAGGATTAACATTTATTTCTTTTTCTTCCATTTACTAAATTCCTTTACTCGAGAAGACTAGACAGGGGTGCTTTGATTTGCTGTAGGTTTCTGGTAGATCAGCAGTGTGGGTGTAATCACCTATTCTAACACTGATGTAGCACAGGTCGCAATTATGCTTTTTTTTTTTTTTTTGTGGGTTTCTATTCTGTATGAGGAAATTATTGTACCTTGTGTATAATGTACCTTGTGTGGTCTTTCAAGGTAAATTCTGGTAAGTTCCTAATTAATAAAACTGATCTGACTAGTAGTACCAAGAGTCAAATTTAGTGTGTCTCGAGCCTTTTTGTGGTGGAAAGGAAAAGAGATGCAGTGGGGATTGTTTTCTTGGTTTTTTGGGTTTGGGGGTTTGTTGTTGTTTTGGTTTATTTTAATAATACGTGAAAACTTATCTCTGATTTAAAATTCTTAGTCAGGGTTTAATGAGCTGAATTGATTAGCATCAAAAGGATTAGGGAAATACGTTTTTCTAGTTTTGAAACAAGCATAGATCTATACGCTTATCTCTCTGCTCTGTCTTGTGGATGTTAACGTTTATCCCCAGAAACTCTTGGTTTGTGCAGCGTGTGCTTTTTGTGAGGGGAGAAAAACGGGTGAGAGTGCTGCAGAAGGGTGAGAGCAGGAGTCCTCAACTCTGAAATTAATTTTTTCATTTCACATAAAATCAAGTTTGCTCAGGAGCAGTACCACAGTGCCATAGTATTTAACATGATTTACTACTTTGCTCACTTAAATTAACAAATCGGACCATATTTCATTGAGGTAATTAAGCATATCTGTAACCTTAATAATGTGACTTTCTCACAGGTGCAGTCCTACAAAAGTTCATCAGCCTGGCTTTGTCTTCAAAACCGCACACATCCAGAGCCCTTTGATAAAGCAGATCCTTGTCACCTTATCTCCTTATTTTGAGCTATCAACAGTCCATTCGTGTCTTCTGCTCCTCTTTCTTAACAGCAGCATTATGTAAGTTGATTTGGAAAAATTAGTGGAAGAGTTTATGCAAAAAGTGGCTATAGATTTGGAATTAAGCCACTGATCTCTTTTATCAGTAAAATATGGATTCTACCCATGAAAAAGAGCAGACCCAAGCTCCAACATCCTTCTGTTCCCGGTCAGTTCATGTGGTGTGTTTCCAGTACTTCTGCCGTTTTTTTTCTCTGATTCCTTTCTCTGCTGCACTTTGTTTTCTGAAATTCTGGACTCCACTGCTGCTGTGACTGGATTTCTTGTTAAGAAAGAGATGACAGACCTTCATGCTCCAGAGGAAGCCCTGCCTAAGTGGAGGGAATACCCTGAGTGGACAGTGGAAGAACCCAGACCTCGTGCTCCTGTGAGAGCACTGAATGGTTTGGATTGGTAGGCACCTTCAAAGGTCCCTACCATCTTGTCTAACCCCCTTGCTGTGATCAGGAACATCTTCAACCAGACCAGGTTGCTCAGAGCCCTGTCTGACCTAACCTGAATGTTTCCAGGGATGGTGCATCTCCCATCTCTCTGGACAACCTGGACCAGTGTCTCACCACCTTCAGCGTAAAGCACTTCTTCCTTATATCTAGTCTAGATCTTCCCTCTTCTAATTTAAAGCCATTACGCTTTGTCCTATCTCAACAGGCCCTGCTAAAACATCTGTCTTCATCTTTCTTATATGCCCCTTTAAATGTTTCTACTTGTTTGCTCTCTATTTTTCCAGTGAAAAAGTTTCCCCAGGGGACTGTGTCAAGGGAGTGGAAGTTGAAACACACTGACCAGTTCTGCTTCTTCCTGGTATGTTTTCTTTGTGGCTGTTTAGCATGAAACATCTTTTGAATTCAGTTTACACATCCGTGAAGTGACACAACCACAATAAGGGGTGTGCACACTCAGCTTGTGAGCCAAGGCTTCCACGTTTGAAAGGGAGCTGACTTGAGGTTTTTTCCTCTTGTTGTATTACCTGTGACTTGGGAGAAGAGACTGACCCCGGCTTCTCTAAATCCTCCTTTCAGGGAGTTATAGAGAGTGATAAGGTCTCCCCTGAGTCCATCTTCAAACACTTCCATGGATTTCCTCCTCAATCCTGCTTGACTGCTAGTGCAGTCAACCAGATGGAGACAGTCTCCCCAATTTTTACATGCCCCAGACCTTCTGGGTTGTGCTGGGGTCACTCTGATTTGATCTGAGTGGTACCTGCCCTTCTTCTGGCCTCTCCCTGCTCCACAGAGCAATTCTGGGCACTTTTCTTACATTTCAGACCTTTTTTTCATTGTTCCCCTTTTCCGGCTCATGCTGAACTTCTTCCTCTGGGACCCCAGCTGGGTTTTGGTCATTTATAAGAGATTCTTTTGGGTTCCTTCAATCACTTTACTACCCTCCCCCAATTTTCCTGCACCTCTGTTCCACATGTGCTGCCCGGTGAAGCTTTCTGCTCCTACTGGCCCCTCAGTCCTCCCTGGGGTGACCATGGAATCTGCCTCCATCCCTCCCTCTTGAGCCAGCACAGACAACCTAGGTTTGCTGTAGTCAATTTTTGTTTCATCTTGTAGTTGGTATTACATAAATAGTGGAAGTTTGTCCTTGCCCTGGGTGATTGATGGGGAGGTATATTTGTACATATCGATTGAGATAAAAAATTAGTAGTTCGCAATAGGAAAGGCAAATTCGTCATCAGAAGGAAGGTGCTTGGAGTATTTTAAGAGTTCCTTGATTAATTCTCATGCTGTGAGTTCTTCTGACAGTAAGTTTTATGTCCTGAGATGTGGGAGGATGAGGCAAGTAGTATCGGGTTATTGCAAATTTTACTTTTACTCCTTGCTGATTTATTTTACTGGCTCTTGCTGCAATTAGACACAGAGGGCTAAAAATTACTTCATTTTGGGGTGACAAGTACACTTTTCTGTGCTTGAATTGGGAGCCAGGAAGGAGTGTAGAGGTTTTAGCTACAAAATTATTTTTCTTTTGCATGAAAATTAATATTTAGAAGCTAGTGTGTGTAAAATGAAAACAGCCTTTACCCATGGTGACAAACCCATCAGCTGGATTTTACCTCTAAAGGAGGAAATAACTAATTCTGTGATATACTGATAAGGTTGAGAAGTAATCTTTTTCTCTGCTTACTTGACAATTTTTTTCCTAATCACTTCTTTGAAAGTAGTTTTTAATAAGTATCTTAGGAGGCTGAGAGCTCTTGATCTTCTTCCTAAAATACTTACCACTTTTCCAAGGATTCTGTGGCATGTGTTTTAGTTTTCCTCTATTGCAAACTATAATAGAATTCTTCCCAATAAAAAGTGGCTTATATTTGCTACTTCTAATTTGTCCAAGAATAATTTAGATAGAAATTCCAATTACTTTACAAGGAACACATTTTTTTACTATACTCTCTCAGCTGGTTTAAAAAGAAGTCTTTGATAATTTGTAAGCATTTCTCATGAAAGGCAATTTTACTTAACTTGAATCCAGAAGGAAAAAAAAAAAGAGATGCACAGAGGTTTCAATTTTTAAACTGATAACAAAGCACTATATTTGTGCTGTTACATTTCAGCACAAAGAGGCTGCAAAATAACCTTTTTTTAGTTAATGGTAGAAAAAAGATTTAATTGCTCTGAAACGCTTATTCTATGTATTATCTCTTTGATTAGAAGACAGTTGTAAATGACTTATTTAATGTAATTGCAAACTCTGGCATGGAAACCAAAAGAAAAATTATATGCCTTTGCAGTTTGAGGAAGGGTAAGTTTGAACACTTCTTTTTTTTNNNNCCTTTTTTTTTTTTTTTTTTTTTTTTTTATAATTGTAAGAGTTTTCTGAAATTAGCAGAGGCGCAACGTTTAGGAGTTAGACTTTTCTTGGATGTCTGAGCGTTGGTGCCTGTCAGGCTTGAATTAGGACAACGTCATCAGCAAAGCATGTCGTAAACCAGGCCAGCATTTCTGCAGGTATCTTAATGTCTGCTAGAAAGGTAATCAGCTCTCTCATCTGAAATATTTTCAAATCCGGTGTTGTTGAGTGGCTGAGGGTGTAGGGTTTCTCTGCCACTGGGTCCCCACCTCGTGCCTTTGGCTGGTTTTGCCATGTTACAAGCTGGAGCTTTGACAGTAACAGCTTTCTGCATCCTGAATGCTATTCCCAGTATTTGCCCTGTGGAAAAAGTCACAATAAATTGGACATGGGAGATGATTGTTTCATGCTACGGATGCAGTTGGGTGTTATAATCGTGATCATTTGCAGAACTCAGAAATATTAATGTCGGCATGAGAAAGAAGGAAAGCTTGAGAGGGCACAAGCAGAGAGACTGCTTGTGAGTGGGGGAAAATCACAAGGCACGGGAATACTTTAGGTGTAAAATGGAAACCTCCACTGATGAACTATTCTCACTGAGGGAACCCAGAACCTCACTGATCATGGAATCATGGAATGATGTGGGGTTGGAAGGGACCTCTGGAGATCTAGTCCAACTCCCTGAGCAGGTCCCACAGGAATGTGTCCAGGTGGGGTTTGAATGTCTCCAGAGATGGAGATCCCACCACCTCTCTGAGCAGCCTCTGCCAGGGCTTTGCCACCCTCACAGCAAAGAAGTTCTTCCTCAAGTTGAGATGGAACTTCCTGTGTTCCAGTTTGTGCCCATTCCTGCTTGTTCTGTCACTGGGCACCACTGAAAAAAGACTGGCCCTATCCTCCTGACACCCACCCTTGAAGTATTTATAGGTGTTGATCAGATCCCCCCCTCAGTTGTTGCTTCTCCAGACTAACAAGAGCCAAGTCCCTCAGCCTTTCCTCATCTGAGAGGTGTTCTAGTCATAGTCTTTGTAGCCCTGACTTCACTTGAGGCTACTCAAATGAGATGTGAATCTGGGGCCATGCACCGAGTAACACAGGGCTCTGGTAGCATGTGTCGTGCAAAGTCACTGCTCAGAAAACTTAGGGTAAACCAGGGCACTAAAGAAAAAGAAGCATTAGATTATAAAACTTCAAAACCCATATGAAATTGTGTACGTGAGGGTTTTCCATGGTTTTGTGTTGAATTTCCATGTGGCTTTGTTGCAGCTGCACATGTTCATGAGTTTCTGGTTAAACTCTGGAGGGAACCTGCTCAGCTGGTGCTTGTGCCACCAGCAAGGGACACGGGCTTTGAAAACATCACCATCCTTCTCCTGAGTAGCACTAAGTATGAGTTATGGCTATTTACTCTAGACTAACATACTCGATTACTCTTTTAAACCATTGTGTTAGACTTTCCAGTGAGTACAGTCAGTTCTCATTAGTTACTAGTTCAGAAGCCCGCGGTATATTTAGACATCATATACATTTGTCAGTGAAGAGTAGCTTAAATGATCTACTTTGTGCACTGCTTAATTATGTTATTTTACTGTTCCTGAAAACCTGACACAAGGCAAATTTACATTACTGTGCTCCTAATTAGCCAATAATCCTTAAGGATTTGAATGATACATACCCAAAGTAATTTCCTTGTTCACTAAATATGAATTTCCTTACGTTAGGTTAAGAAGATGGCACAATGACAGCAGGCATCTTGATGATGACAGCTCTCAACATGTTTGTCTCCAGAGTCAAAATCTATTAAAAGGCACATAATGATCTCAGCACTTTCTTAAAGTGTGGAACATAAAATCAATAGGTTCGTATACAAAGAGGAACCAAATTTACCTCTTTTAACTGTTGTGAGGTTCCCCACCACCCCAGACTACCGAAGGGTGCAACGTAGTTACAGTCATGGTTTCCTAAAGAGGTTCTCAGTGGTGTCTCTTCACGCATTCATTATCTCTGCGGCTTCTTAGCTTAAATAAAAGTGCAGACTTGGAGGTAGCCTGCTCTAAAAGAGGTCTCCTAGGGCCCTTCATACTTCAGACACCTTTTGTTCGGCACCCAATCCCAAATGCATTCATCCCATACATGTGGTAGGATGCATCTTCTTGGCTTTGTCCACATCTGTGGCCTTTTTGCGTGCTGAAAAGTCTGAGGGTTTGCTATTGGTGCTGCTGTTGCTGTTGGACTGGCCAGGGTGTTGAGAGGATGGGAACAGTTTGTATTTCCCACTATAAGACAGTTTAATTTAATGCATTGTTACATTTAATCTTTGTAATGAATCCAGATGCTACAGTTATGGGTGCATAAAAATAATTAAATAAAGATAAATAGAACGTAATGACTTTACCAGTACCAGTTGTTGTAATATGGACTTACGTATTGAAAATGTACTGCCAGAGAATTAGTTAAATTTTGAAGTAAGGCAGGAAAACTTTCCATGGACTCTGGCCTGTGGCATGCATAGAGAATTCATTACTGTTTTCCTAGGCTAAACTTTTTCTACATGTCCGAAACTAAACTTCATGCAACTAAATGGAAATTAAAAGTTTTCAGGTTCCTGCTATAACTTTTCCAGGGATTTTTTTTTTATTTTTATTTTTTTTTAAATAAACTTTGGATACTGAAGTGATGACTAAAGGTAGCCTCTTTCCTCTGCTGTGCAATCAGCATGTGCCTAGTACTGCCATTAGAGAAAGATGCTCCTCCCTGGGCAGATGCCATTATTCGGCAGATTGAGAGTGAACCATGGTCAGTTTGGAGCTTTGATGTACCTTTCTGGACCAAGCACCAAGGAGAAGGCTGCGGTTGACTCCTATCTCCTGCGTGCCCCCACTGCAGGGACACTGTCCTGGCAGTGGCTGGAGCTGCCAGGATGGTGACATGAGCCCAGGGCTGCCTCTCAGTACTTGCAGAGATCCTGATCTGAAGGGGTATGTCTGGACACAGATAAGCAGGATACTGGAGTAGGTGACCCTTGTGCTCCTGGACTGTGATTCCCCTGTCCAGCAATGGATAAATTACTGTTAAAAAAAAAAAAGTATAAAAACAAATGGGATAGCTCATAATAATAGAATAACATCTTAGCATAGTTTATTTAAAAAAAATAAAATAAATTAGGAGGGTGCTTAGGGATCTGTTCCAACCATGTCAATAGAAAAAATAGTCTGTGATGAGATGGGGCTGTAACACAACCTTTAATCTAACCCTTGGCAGATGCACAGGCTGCGCTGTCAGTGAGATGTTTTCCTATTGATATTGTTAATTGGGTTTCTTGGATTAGGGTCACAAAAGGCTTCAGTTGTGACATTGGGTACCTAAATACACATGGGTCCTCTGAGTCTGCCTGACCTGGGAGGTAGGTGAGTGCCTGCCCACGGCCCAGGTGCCAGCTGGGTCCTAATGTGCTCCGCTTCTCTTCTCCTCACCCTGTCTCTCAGCCCCCTTTTATTTAAGACATCACAATTTTGACATCTTTTGTTTCTATCATGGTAGATGCAGTGCTTCTGTCCTTCCCCTTCCACTTTTACTTGGTCGTTTTGTGACAAAATTACTCATCTGTGGAGCTGGGAGTGGGTGCGAGTGATGCTTTTCTGGACATAAGTGGGAAAGGGGAAGAGCTTTTCTGGAGAGGCACCTACCCCAACATTCAGGTGCTCCCTGCAAGGTGGCTTCCATTCTTTCTCCCCCCAAAAAAGGTGGGAGAGCATCCTTGACCCCCCCTTTAGGGGGCTCTATGTATGTGTGTGGGACTGTCTCCTATGAGGTTCAACCTGGTGAAACAATGAGCTGTGTTTAGGGAGTGCTGAGCCCTCCTTAATTTCTGAGGGAGTTTGTGGTGCTTAGCATTAAAGGAGAGAACCTGGGAGAGGCTGAGGAGGGAATTTGTGTGTGTTTTGCTCATGTATCAGCAAAGCACATGTATCTGCAATTGAGTATGCACTTTGTTAGGTTAAGAAACATTTCTTTATGGTCTGTAAAGCAAGTGAATAAAATCGAGAGGGAAATATGTACGGTGTCAGCTTGCCTGGATGCAAAAATTACTTTATTTTCTGCTGGAGACACAAAGCACACAGAAAGGAAAAAATCGTAATCGTGTACTGTATGATCATCCTATATAAGCACATTAGTAAAGCGCTATGATACCAGTCATATTGTGAACTTAAAGCCACCCCTAATTAAACTGACTGCATCCCCCAGCATTTTCCTGTAATGATGTCAAGCCGTGCAGCGATTAGTTGTCCCTCTATGAATGTAAACAGTGTTTGTAAATCATACAAATTTAACCTGCTTTGCTTATTGAAAAGCTCCTAAAATGGAATTAATTAGTATTGTAGATTTTTGGAGTTCTAATTTATTGAATAATTTTTGAACGTCTTGATGTAATGTTTTCTGTGATTCATGGCAATTAATTTTGGTAGCAGAGGTAGCACTTACTAAAAATCCCAGATATAATTTGGGGTAGGGCTAATGGTGTGTACAACGGCATGCAAAATATTTTATTGCCCTGACACAATCGCTGTGGGTTTATTTTAAATGAAGATTTAGTCCATTCAAAGGGAGTGAGTGCCCTGACCTTTCGGCTCTCTCCATATCGTACCTCCCGCACTACTTCAATCTCATTTGAATGTTAGGTTTGAATACTGAAGAAGTATACCCTGATGCAGTAGTTCATCTTCTCTTTAGAGATCAGACTAAACGCCTGTGGCAATATGCTCGGAAACATAGCACATTACCATGAAATAGCTCCATTAGAGACAAAGAAATGTAAACAAAACAAACACATTCGCCACTGGTTCTAGCTCAATTATATTTCTCCTATTGATGGTGTTGCGTAAAATGAAAAAGTGCTCAAGACCTAAATTTAGTAAACCTTTTGTTGCAATTTACTCCTGAAAAAGCCTCTGTTGCTGGAGGTGGATGGTTTACCTGAGCCATCAGCTACATAGCATGTTTATGGTTATTGTATTTTACAGGTTGATAGATTTTTATATTCTGTCCAAGTCAGGATCTTACACCACCTGGTTTATTATTTAGTAATTTACAGTGCAGTCAGGCATGTTTGGTTTAATGTAGGATAAACTTATAAATCTATTGTTCCTCCAGTTGCTGGGGTTGGTGTGCAATGAACTACAGAGCTTGATGCGTACATACATTTCAGCTCTGCTTATTTTCTTTGATAGGGAAGCAGGCAATAGATAACACAGTGACAGTAGCATCCCAGGGGACAGCAAAATGTGAGAGCAACACACCGTCAGGTTAGTAGGTCATTATTGTATGAGCACTGAGCCATTAATTGACTACTGTACCAGGCCCAATCTGTGTCAGATTATGGCTTTTGGCAGCAAGGACTGTTATCTAATAGCTAACTTTGCTTCTTGACTATCTTTTTATTGGGTTTACTGATAAAATTATACCTAAAAAGGTAAAAATATTTGCTATACAGCGGGTTTTTTTTAAATTTTTATTTTATTTATTTTTAAAGAAACCATACAGGATAGTGGTGATGTCAATGGGTAAAATTTCATGTAAGATACTATCGAGAGGAGTGCTTTTGCAAATACTTTTTTGAGTAGATTTTATTTATTTATTTATCTTTTAATTATTAAGAAACTGAGTAGTTGCCCCTTTATTTAGGGAGAATACATATTATGGGTGCATGGCTGTCAGGAATTGATACCTGGTGAATGAATAGTTTTTGCTGGTCTTTAGCGTTGGGTAGGAATAAAAGAATGCACAGAGATTAAAGAATACCCAAAGTTCATCAACACCAGGAACCTGGCTGTTTTTTTGTAGAATCTGCTGAGGAGCAGGAGGGGGATCGGCAGTGCCAGCTCAGTGAGTTCCCCAGTGTGGCAGGGGGGTGCGTTGTTGAGTACCAGAATAAGGGGAGAGATCAATGATCTTGGGTAGATATTTTTCTTTGGAAAGAGGGAAATCCAGGTGTCCTCATGTGGATTTATATGTGCTGACGAGCCAGGGCACAGGAAAGGGTGTTTCTGTTACTGCTTGAAACAGAGCAGGGGAAAAACTTGCTGCTTAGCACTTTATCAGGGGCTGGAGTTTTGCTGGCAGCAGGGTGATGATCCTCTGCCGCTCGCCTCGATGGGATGGAGAACTCCCAGCTGTAGCACGCAGGTCGCAGGAGGTTGGAGAAGTCAACACCCAGCCCAGGGCTCAGTTTGGGCAGGATTTTGCTCTGGTTTCAGATGGGATTTCAGGTTTCTGCCACCTTGCAGGGAGGCTAGAGCAGAGAAGCTGTTTTGTCTCACCTGTACACCCGCCAAACCCAAATCCAGATATTCTGGTCCAGATGAAAGCATAACACGAGTTAAATATTGCTTATATTTAAAAGGCTTTCTGCTAAGAGCTGTTGTCTGTGGGATCTCTTAGAGTTTGGTAAGGGTGAGCACATATGTTTATGCACTTGGCTTTACACATATATCCCTATTTTCTCTAATTCCTCCGGAGGAGGCAAGGGCAGATCTGCCGGCAGGTTTTGGGGTGTATCAGCTGGGACCAGGCGCATTCCTGCGCTGCTGGTGTTTGACAGTTGTTCAAGTGACGGAGCCTGAGTCTAATTTCTGTTCCCACCCATTAATCGACCCGCTTGTGACCTTGGGCAAAATAGTTAATCCAGCCAGCCCTCAGTTTCCCTGTGTTGCTCTCCATTAAAAATGATTTGCTGTCTGAGGGTGTCAGGTATGGCATGAGAACCCACTGTGATTATTAATAATTATCAATAGAGGAAAAACTGCGAGGAGATGGTAAGGGAAGACACACAGACCTTCACCTCATTCGAATTGTTTTTAGATTGAATGTTATTACAGTTAATACCTTGCGGATCCCGTTTTTTGACCATGTGTCTGAATTTGAATAACTTTCACTGGCTTTCTTGCACCTTAAAAAAAAAAAGTGGATAAAAAGTTGTAACAACTGAGTTTTGAGCATCTCATCTCATTTTGTTATTCTGTGCTTTCTCCTTCCTCTTACAGCAAAATCATTTCTGGAAATTGGATAGCAATATGTAAAATATGTTTTTCAAGCAGTGATGTCTGATTACATTGATTCCGCACTCTGTAGTGCTCTTAATGGAGATTTCTGCTCTCCATTTGCTGTAAATTTCTGGTTACCATTCGCTGCACCACGTGATGAGGCTGTTTCTATGGTCTCTGCTACATCTTGTCCCCCTGGTATTTTTTTAAAAAACTCATTTGGAAGAATTAACTACCTTTTACATATTTAAAATTTGACTCCATGGAAATCGATGTACAAATAGTTTTTATGGTTACAATAAGTAGATTCCATAACACAATACAAATATCTGTATGTAAATCTTGCCTTGGAGGTAGCTATCTGCCATACATCCCAGTACTTATCCCACTTTCATACCTAATTTTCTTTGTGAATCACACATAAAACTCACATATTCTCTGCTGTGCAATGAAATAATGAATTCTTAGCATGCCCACACATAAGACGTTTCTCTGAGAATAATATCCATAACTGTTTTTTAAGACAAAAAAAAAAAAAGCTGGGGAAGGTTTTGGTGTGCCATTTATTTTTATGATAATTTAAATATGTTAATACTATACCTAAGAGTTTTATGTACGTACACATTTTGCATATAGAAGGGCTTTTACTCCCAAGATTGAGTTTGCAAGGTTGGGAGGGGGAGAGAAACCTGTTTGGCACAATGAAGGCGTCTTTGGACACAATATTAAATAACGCCATAAAGCTGCATTCTCTCTAGACTTTTAACAACTGTCTTGTCTTGTATGACAGTTCCAAAAACATATATTTCCTTTTGCGAACAAGTGTTTTAAAATTAA